>JAYRCH010000154.1:600000-1034051 GCA_037179445.1 Phengaris alcon alcon | reverse complement strand
ATCGCCGTAAATGAGGAGGCGCTTTGGTTCCGCAGAGCGCTCACACGAATTTGTGATGCGGCCATGCCCCGAATGAAACACCGCCCTCCAAATAGGCACGTGTACTGGTGGTCGGATGTAATAGCGGAGCTCCGACACCAGTGTGTGAGGGCGCGCCGGCCATATCAAAGGCAGCGCAGGAGAAGGCCACTGGATGAGCCACTCATAGCGCGGCTCAGGGAGCAGTATTGCGCGGCCAAGAGCGCGTTAAGCCTGGCCATACAAATGGCCAAGGACGGTGCCCGCGAAGAAATGTTGGCGGAATTGGACCGGGACCCGTGGGGGCGTCCGTATAGAATGGTGCGGAAAAAGTTCAACCGCGGTCCGCCAGTCGTGGAGACGCTGCCCTCGGAGCAGCTGCCCATTATCGTGTCGACGCTATTCCCGACTGCAACTGACTCGGAGCCGCACAGCACCGAACCGGAAGTAGACGAAGAGGTGCCACCAGTTTCGGAGAGCGAGTTTGACGCTGCCATATTCAGGCTGAGCGGGCGCAAGACTGCTCCGGGCCCGGACGGAATACCCGGACGAGTTTGGGTCAAATCTATGGGGCCACTCAAAGACAGGATGCGGGACCTATTTAGCGCATGCCTCGCTCAGGCTGAATTCCCTCAGTGTTGGAAGGAAGGGAAACTAGTGTTGTTGAAGAAGGACGGCCGCTCGGTCGATTCACCTTCGGCCTATAGACCAATCGTCTTGCTAGACGAAGCCGGGAAGCTGCTGGAACGAGTGATCGCATCTAGGGTCATTAAACAACTCGAGCGGGGAGGGCCCAATCTTTCCGAGGCGCAATTTGGCTTCCGCGCGCAACGCTCGACTATAGATGCGATCCTCGAAGTCAAGCGGTTCGCGGAAGAGCAGACGGTACGCGGTGGAGTGGTGTTGGCGGTGTCATTTGACATCGCCAACGCGTTTAATACCTTGCCCTTCCGGGCCATCGAAGAGGGCCTCTGTCATCATGAGGTGCCATGGTATCTTCGCCAAATCATAAGCGGATACCTAAGGAGTAGGGCAATTGTTTGTGTCGGGCGTAATGGTGTCGTCATTCGGATCGTGACTCAGTGCGGTGTTCCACAGGGGTCTGTTCTTGGCCCACTCTTGTGGAACATCGGATTCGACCGCGTCCTGCGTGCGGCTCTTCTCCGCGGGCTACGTCTCATTTGCTATGCAGATGACACTTTGCTCTTAGCCCGCGGAGAAACATTTGAGGAGGCCATTCGTCTGGCAAGAGTCGGCGCGTCCCAGGTGGTCACGCGTATTGAGGGACAGGGGGTGCGAGTTGGGCTGGAAAAAACGGAGGCCATGTTTTTCTATGGACCCCGAAAACGCCCCCCCGCGGAAGCATCCCTCCTCATCGGAGACGTAAATGTGCCAATCGGGTCGAAAATGAAGTATCTGGGTCTGGTCTTGGACTCCAAGTGGACCTTCACCGAACATTTCCGCCGATTGGTGCCCAAGTTAAAAAAGACAGCCGTGGCCCTCGGACACCTCCTGCCCAACATTGGAGGTCCAGGGACCATGTGTAGGCGGCTTTATACGGGAGTTCTCCAGTCCATGGCCCTCTATGGAGCTCCCGTCTGGGCGGACAACCTGAGTGCCCAGAACAAGGCGCTCTTGCGGAGCCCTCAGCGGACGATGGCGTTGCGCATGATTCGCGGGTATCGTACTATATCCTGCGACGCAGCGCTCGCCCTCGCCAGAACCCCTCCATGGGACCTTGAGGCCCGGGTTCTAAGCGAGATTTATTACCGCACGGCGGAGTTTAAGAACAGAGGAGATAGGGTGTCACCGGAGCTAACAGCTCGATGGCGCCGCCAGGCGCGCATCATAACAATGCGCGCTTGGGAGGACAGATTGGCGTCCCCAACAGCCGGACATATGGTGGTGGCGGCGATTCGGCCGCACCTACAGGAGTGGGTGACGCACTGTAAGTGCACCCTCACCTACCGGATGGTGCAGGTGTTGACCGGGCATGGTTGCTTCGGTCATTACCTGCACCATCTGGCTAGAAGGGAACCAACGCCCCACTGCCACCATTGTAACAATAATGACGACACAGCGCAGCACACGCTCACGGACTGCCCAGCCTGGGTAGATCAGCGGGCGGTGCTGTGCGCCACCATCGGATTTGACCTTACGCTCCCGGCTATAATAACAGCCATAGTCTGGTCGAGCGATGCATGGACTGCAATGGCCACCTTCTGCGAGCACGTAATCACGCAGAAGGAGGCCGCCGAACGGGAAAGAGAAGCGGACGTAGCCGCAGACCCCGTTCGCAGGAGGCGCGGAGGGCGCAGGCGCGCACATCATGAGCGCCAGCTCCCGCCGTAAATAGGACTCGGGTGACGGGTTGGGGAACCCGTTACCCATTGCACGAATCCGTCCCGGTCGAAGAGCGCCCGGTGCCTCGGACTGCTCTGCCGGATGGCTAGCAGCTGTCGCCGACAGTCTGCTGCGGAGGATTTGCTGCTGTAGCAAATGCCGCTTACTGGGCTGCTGCAGTTATCGCCTCAGGCGGGTCCGGCAGCCCAGTAGCATAGCGGAGGAGGAGGCACCTTGGGGTTTTAGTGCGGTAACCCCGGGTGCGATCCTCACCTCGCACCCGGGAGAGTCCCACATACCCCGGTGGCCATCCCCAGTCCATCGGGGATCCATAAAGGATTTCCCCAAGTAAAAAAAAAAAAAAAAAAAAAAAAAAAAAAAAAAAAAAAAAAAAGGTTAGGTTAGGTTAGGTTGAACTCAAATTTTCCTAGGCGAAGCCTATGCTAGTCGACGGATCTTTGTGTTCTTGGAGTCCAGCGAAAGCTGTGTCTTTGGCGGATTTTTTGGAAAAAGAAACATCTCGGTGCGCCATCTGGTTCCCGAGATAATCCACTTTTAGTTGTCGACTATTAACTTGTTCGATTTCCCATACATCGGTAGAGATAGTCATCCACGTAAAACAACATCGGTCGACTACTTTTGTCCCGGTGTTGTTGTGCATGGGGGGCCCTCCCGGGGTGGGAACATTTTTGTACATATAGTTCTAGGTTAATTTAGTCATTTAGGTTTATTTTTGTTTTTATTTTGGTGAAGGGTTTTTGTATATAATTTTATTAAGTTAGGATTTTGTGTTCGGGCTGTTTGCCTGTACATTTTCTTGGAGTCGGATTTCATATCAGGGTTGTGCCCTGAGGCACCCCCAATTTTATTGTTGGCACTATGCCAAAAGGTGTTGATGAAGTTGGGGGGGATGGGGGTGAGAGTGAAGGGGGAGTTAATAGGCGATCAGGACAGGGGCTTAGGCTTGAGTACGGAGAGGCCTTGAGTAGGGAAGTAAAGACTGGTAGCGGTCGTCAGCCGGCATATTCCCGCGCTGGAATTACGCTAGAGGAGGTTCTCGGCGATTGGTCGATGCAGTCGAACTCTGAGTCGGATGCCTGTAGGGGCAAACGTTCGTTCCCTTTTCAAGGGGCGACTTCTGGCTCGGACACGGAGGATGTTGATGCGGGCTATCTGGAGGGGCGGAATAGTATCGCCAAGCGTGGGAGAGCTCGTGGGGCTGCAAATAGTGCCCGCCAAGCGCAAAAAGACCGTATGGAGGAGGCCCGAGAGGCCGAGTTTGTCACCGCCCTCGATAAAAGGGCGTATTTAAGGGCGGACGCGGAGCCAGGAGAGCAAGAGATCCCTCCTGGCCCCTTTGACCTGGACGTCGACAGTCTGGGGGCGAAGGATCTAATGCAGGCGGCCGAGGCGAACCTGCAGGAGATCCTCAGTCTAGCTGGCAGATCCACAAATTTAAAAGGGGGATATGCCAGCAAGATTCGTCGGGCAACGGGTACCGTTAAAACGGTGCTCGAGACCCTAATGGCGCGCACTGAGGCCGAAGAGACTCGCCGCCTCCGTGCTGATAATGGGAGGCTGAAGCGGGAGGTGGCAAACCTTCGGGAGGAAGTACGCGCCTATAGACGCGAATTTGAGGAGGCTAAGACGTCGTCGTCGTCGCCGTCGTCGAGTCCGATGTCCAGCGAGCAGCTGGGCATATTAGAGAATAACATTGCTCGGCTGGTGGGCAATCTAGTGGATGGGCGGTTGGCGGTATTGGAAGACCGTTTGCCGCCACCAATTGTTGTTCGTCCGCCCCTGGCGTCTGATAAAAAGAAGGTAGCCCACGAGAAAAGGGCTGTCAATAAGGAGTGCCCGGCGGCGGCTATTGCACAGGCTCGGGACGTTTCACCGGTGCTGTCACTGTCGTCGGCACCAGTGATTCGCCCTACGGTCCGCAAGGAGTTTCCGGCGCTTCCAGTGCGCCCCGAGGTGCGCCCAGCCCTGCTCAAACTAAGAGGAGCCAGGGGAAGGGGCCGAAGTCGGCAAAGTCGGCCAACTCTGGACCGCCCGCGTCGAAAGAGGCGCCTGCTGAATCGGTTGGCGCCTATAAAGAGGCACCTGCAACAACAGCGGGTGCTTCAAAGGAGCCTTCAGTGGATTGGACAGAGGTCGTTCGCCGAAAGATCTCTTCGAAGAAGGTGGCACCAAAACCACCAGCTAAAGCGGTGGTGAAGGGGCCCAAAGTTGTTTTGCCCCGCTCCACGGCCGTGGTTATTAAATTGAGGCCGGAAGCGGCGGCTGGGGGCATGACGTACAGCTCCGCCTTACAAAAGGCGGAGACGTCAATTAAGCTGGAGGAGCTGGGTATCGGCCCACTCCGCATCAGACAGGCGGCCACCGGAGCCAGGTTGATTGAGATACCAGGCTCCGCCAGTCATGAGAAGGCGGACGCACTGGCGGCCCGCCTGACCGAGGTCCTTGCGGAGGAGGCGGAGATCTCAAGGCCCGTGAAAAGTGCCGATTTTAAAATCACGGGCCTTTCTGATGCTGCGACCGCGGAATCTGTTAAGTCCGCGGTCGCTAGGGAGGGTGGCTGCCTCCCCACTCAGGTATGGGTGGGTGAGATCCAGCGAGGTATGGTTGGGGCGGGCTATGCCCGTATGAGCTGCCCAGTGACAGCTGCCAAAAAGTTGGTGGCGCTGGGCAGCATCGCTGTTGGGTGGAGCAAGGTGTCGCTCCACGCCGCCTTGTGACGGGGCCACGGGAACGATACACACATCCGCGACCCCGCCGGCGGCAGGCGCACCTGATGGTAAGTGCGCCTCCCTCCTCCGCCTCCACCAGTACTGTAGCAGACTCCCCCCGAGTCTGCTACAGTACTGGTGGAGGCCAACTACACCTCGGCCGCAGAGGATAGGGCAAGCGGCGCACCGTAATACCAAACTTGCCTCTTCCCCTGCGGCCCCACCGATGCCGTTTCCGTGCGGAACGGCCCCGCCAGCTCGCAGGGGGGCAGGGATAGCGGCACAACACCACCACCCTCTCCCCCTGCGATCCTCCCACGGCCGCAGAAGATAGGGAGTACGGCGCACCGTAATACCGGCACCTCCTCTTCTTCTGCGGTCCCACCTCCAGGCGCGTCCGCAGCGGACTGGCTCCTCCAGTCCGCCGGGAGCGCCCCTCCTCTGGGCCGGCTTGGCCTCCTGCCCAGCCGGCCCTGGTTGCCTCTTTGCTTCACCGTGGGTCCTCAACCACGGTTACTAAGCCCACCGCCACGACAAGGCGGGCAACCGTCGGGGGGAACCTAACCTAACTTTTTTTTTTTTTTTTTTTTTTTTGATCTCGCAGGGTGAAAGGTCATTACGCCCTTCCCGGGTTGGGGAACCGGGGGTATGTGGGACTCCCGGCGCGACTCGCGGTTTACCCACTAAAACTGAACCTGCGGATTGCCATCAGCCGCTATATGGTGAGTGTCCCGGATCTGTCACCCCCACCCCCCGCGACACCCCCCGCGACCGGCCGGTCTACCTCTATAGGGACCGGACTTCCACCACAATTAGGGGCCGCTCCGACAACCTGAAGCGTCCCCCTCGGCGCCGGGACTAGCTAAGCCGGGGAGGTTCCCATCCTCTCCCGGAGCCCCGTTAGACGGAAGATTGGAGGTTCGCAAAGCGACGCCTCCGCACTCCCGTCCTACGCCGGCGGAGCGGAACAGAGGATGGATCGATCTCTCTGTCCCGCTCCGCGGTCTCTTTCTGCGAAATTACGGATTCGCAGAAAGAGACCGCCGCCTGCCAGGCCTCATCGCTCTCGAGCATGCAGCGAACCACACTCGAGAGCGAGAGGTCCCGCCCAATCACTGCCACGAGATCGTGGCGCTGCACGGCCCATCGGTCACACACCTCGAGGGTGTGCTGGGCCGTGTCCTCCGCAGCGCCACACTCGTGGCAGGCTGGCGTAGGCTCTCTCCTGGCGACCCTACACAGGTACGCACCGAAGCATCCATGCCCGGTGAGCACCTGTGCAAGGCGGAAGGTTAGGGGTTTCCTCTTGCGGCGCATCCACGCCGCAAGGACTGGTCGCAGTGCCGCGGCCGTATGTTGGCCGTACGGCGACTGCGCCAGGACCTCACCCCACCTCCTCAGCAACCACTGCTCTCCCAGCCTTTGGAACCGCCTTAGCTCCTCCCACGGGGGACCTCACCACGTGACCTCCCCTCTGACACGAGGAGGTTCGTCTCGGCAAGGACCCTTGCCGTGAGCTCCCAAGGCGGTCCCCCGCCAGGCAGTAGCTGCCGCCCAGGAGACTGTACGGTAGCCCCTGATGACCCTCACCGCTATGACCCGCTGCATTTTGTGCAGCTGGGCCACGTTACGCACAGTGAGGGCATCCGCCCAAATTGGGGCCCCGTACAGGGCCATACTCGACAGACTCCGGAGTACAGCCGCCCTGCAGGCTTGGCTGGGCCCCCCCACATTGGTAAGAGCCGCCCAGCGCTGATGCCACCCTCACGACCTTCGGCCCAGCTGTTGGAAATGGGGGCCGAAGGTCCACCTCCCGTCCAGGGTGAGTCCGAGACACTTAAGGGTTGGACTCACCCTGACCTCCGTCTCTCCGATAAGGAGTCGTGCACCCGGTGGGGGTCCTTTCCTCCCGGGTCCGCGGAAGAGCAGGGCTTCGGTCTTGTCTAGACGTACCCGAAGCCCCAATCGCTTTATGCGGCTGACAACGAGGGCTGCCCCCTCCTCAGCCAGCCGCGCGGCCTCCTGATATGTCCTTCCCCGGAACGTGACGTAAGTGTCATCTGCATAGCAGATGACGTCTGCTCCGGGGAGGATGCCGCTCCGCAGGACCCAGTCCGTAGCCGACGTCCCAGAGGTTCGGTCCCAGAACCGAACCCTGGGGGACGCCGCACTCGACCTTCCGCCTCTCTAAGGACCCCGACCGATCCTCGAACACGATATCCCTATCGAGAGATACGCATCCCACAGCCTCCCGAGATACGGAGGCACTTTGAAATAGTCAGTGCCTCGCGTATTACGCTGTGGGGAAGGCTGTTGAAGGCGTAGGCGATGTCCAAGGACACCGCCACCACCCACCTCCTTCCCGCGTTCCGTCTTCATCCGTCACCGACTTCAGGCGCCTCACTGCGTCGATGGTCGACCGACCGGCCCGGAACCCGAACTGTGAGTCTGACAGTCCGGGCCCAGGACCTCCTCCAAGTGCTGAACGAGGCGGGGAGGCTATTACGCGTTCAAACGCCTTGCCCACCTCGTTCAGCAACACGATCGGACCGCACCGCCGACGCACAGTCCGACGGTCGCCCGCCCTTAGGTAGCAGGACGAGCCGACCCTCCTTCCACGCCTTCGGGAACTGACCGCCCTGTAGACAGCGGTTTGAACAGCTCCCGAAGGCTGTCTTCGAGGTGCACGAGAGCTATAGATAGGGACTCTCCCGTGCACCCCGTCCGGACCAGGCGCCCTTCTCTTACTACGGAGGCGGGACAGAACCGCCTCCATTTCCAAGTCGGTGACGGGTGGCGGAACACCCTCCTCCATCGAGCCCGGCGTCCGTCGGGCCATTCGCGGCGGAGCGAAGCCTGCCGGGGGATCCGGGAACAACTCCCGGACGATGTTCCCCAGCAGTTTCGGCTGGAGCTTTTCCGTCAGTGGGGCCGACTGGGCGCGAAGTTTGTCTCGCGCCCTCTTATAAGGTCGACCCCACGGGTCATTCTCGAGACCCTCCACCAGCTCCAGCCACGCTCGCTCCTTGGCCCGACTGATGGCCAGCTGCAGGATCTCCCTTTTGGCATGGTAGACCCTGAACAGCCGGCCATCACGCTCCTCGTCCTGGGGACGGCGCCGCCTGCTACGAACGTAGGCGCGTCGCGCCGCATTGCAGGCGACGCGAAGGTCGGCCAGCTCGGCCGACCACCAGTAAACCGCCCGTCGAGGAGGGGGAGGACCCCAAACTCTTGGCATGGCTGCCCGGCAGACGTTAGTAAGTACGCCGCCGAAACAACCAGCCATTTCGTCCACCCCCAAACCTTCCAGCGACGGGAGGCTCCAGCGGCCAACGATGGCCGCCTCCTCCGCTAGTTCCCGGTTGAGCTTAGTGAGTGCCCAACGCGGGAACCTGCTACGTCCCCCGGACACCGACACCGAGCTCGATGCGGAGGCCGGAGACACCTCGAACCGTATGTATCGATGGTCCGAGAGTGTTTCCACCTCCGTTACCACCCTCCACCCTGCCACTCTGCGCGCGACGTCGGGAGTGGCGAACGACAGGTCCACCACTGAACCGCCCGTCCGCCGCACGCAGGTGAGGACTGTCCCTGTATTGAGAAGGGACAGTCCCGAGGCTAAAGCCCACTCCTCCACTTCCCTCCCCTTCGGATCAGTGACAGGGGAACCCCACGCCGAGGACTTGGCGTTGAAGTCCCCTGCCACCACCACGGGGAGGGGGGCTAGCCTCCTAATCAGCGGCCCTAGAGCATCGAGAAATTGCTCTAGGGCGGCTAGGTTGCGGTTCGGGGAGAAGTAGACTCCAACTATTACCACATCTCCCCGAACGGCAACGACATATCCAGCCCCCCTCATTCTGGGTATGAGGGGGGGGGCCAGCACCTGGCCTCGAAACTATTGCGACGGAGCCCACGTCGTCCCCAGCCCAATGCGGCAGGGGAGGAACATAATAGGGCTCCGCCACGACCGCCACATCTATTAACCACTCCGCCATCGACTGCAAGAAGAGATCCTGAGCCGCGGCGGAGTGGTTTACATTTCCCTGAAGGAAGCCGAGATGTCCTGGCATTACTCGGACATCTCGGCCTCAGGCGCCACCAGCTCCCTCCCCGGTGGATTTGGGGAGGAGGAAAACTTTCCACGAACTGATGGGGGGTTGCACGCTCTACCCCCCATCACATGATCCGCCTTCTTGCCCGCGGCTAGGCAGACCGCACACCGGAGCTCCGCCAACTTTTTTTTTTTTTTTTTTTTTTTTTTTTTTTTTTTTTTTTTTTTTTGATCTCGCAGGGGAAAGGTCATTACGCCCTTCCCGGGTTGGGGAACCCGGGGGTATGTGGGACTCCCGGCGCGACTCGCCGGTTTACCCACTAAAACTGAACCTGCGGATTGCCATCAGCCGCTAAATGGGGAATGTCCCGGATCTGTTTAGCACAGGACACCCCCCGCGACCGGCCGGTCTACCTCTAAAGGGACCGGACTTCCACCACAATTAGGGGCCGCTCCGACAACCTGAAGCGTCCCCCCTCGGCGCCGGGACTAGCTAAGCCGGGGAGGTTCCCATCCTCTCCCGGAGCCCCGTTAGACGGAAGATTGGAGGTTCGCAAAGCGACGCCTCCGCACTCCCGTCCTACGCCGGCGGAGCGGAACAGAGGATTGGTCGATCTCTCTGTCCCGCTCCGCGGCCTCTTTCTGCGAAATGACGGCTTCGCAGAAAGAGACCGCCGCCTGCCAGGCCTCATCGCTCTCGAGCATGCAGCGCACCACACTCGAGAGCGAGAGGTCCCGCCCAAGCACTGCCACGAGATCGTGGCGCTGCACGGCCCATCGATCGCACACCTCTAGGGTGTGCTGGGCCGTGTCCTCCGCAGCGCCACATTCATGGCAGGCTGGCGTTGGCTCCCTCCTGGCGACCTTACACAGGTACGCACCGAAGCATCCATGCCCGGTGAGCACCTGTGTAAGGCGGAAGGTGAGGGGTTTTCGCTTGCGGCGCATCCACGCCGCAAGGACCGGACGCAGTGCCGCGGCCGTATATTGGCCGTACGGCGACTGCTCCAGAACCTCACCCCACCTTCGCAGCAACCACTGTTGCCCCAGCCTCCGCACTCGCAAGAGCTCCTCCCACGTCGGAAACTCGCCGTTCTGTGCCCTCCTCTCTGACGCGAAGAGGTGCACCTCGGCGAGCACCGACGCCCGGAGCTCCCACGGCGGATCTCCAGCCAGGGCAGTGGCCGCCACCCAGGAGACTGTACGGTAGCCCCTGATTACCCTCACCGCTATGACCCGCTGCGCTCTTCGCAGCTGGGCCTTATTGCGAGCGGTGAGGGAGTCCGCCCAAATGGGGGCTCCGTACAAGGCTATACTCCGACACACCCCGGAGTATAGCCGCCTGCAGGCTTCGCTGGGCCCTCCTATATTAGGCAGGAGTCGGCCCAGCGCTGACGCCACCCTCACGACCTTCGGCCCCAGTTGTTGGAAATGGGGACCGAAGGTCCACCTCCCGTCCAGGGTGAGTCCGAGACACTTAAGGGTTGGACTCACCCTGACCTCCGTCTCTCCGATAAGGAGTCGTGCTCCGGGCGGGGGCCCTTTCCTCCCGGGTCCGCGGAAGAGCAGGGCTTCGGTCTTGTTCAGGCGTACCCGAAGCCCCAACCGCTCTATGCGGCTGACTACGAGGGATACTCCCACCTCAGCCAGCCGCGCAGCCTCCTGGTATGTTCTTCCCCGGGACGTGACATAGGTGTCATCCGCATAGCAGATGACACTCATCCCGGGGAGAAGGCCGCTCCGCAGGACCCAGTCGTAGCCGACGTCCCACAGGTTCGGTCCCAGAACCGAGCCCTGCGGGACGCCGCACTCGACTCTCCGCCTCTCTAGGGACCCCGACCGGTCCTCGTACACGATCTCCCTATCGGAGAGATACGCGTTCAACAGCCTCCCGATATACGGAGGCACACTGAAGAAATTCAGTGCCTCCCGTATCACGCTGTGGGGAAGGCTGTTGAAGGCGTTGGCGATGTCCAGCGACACCGCCACCACCACCTCCCTCCCGCGTTCCGCCTCACCTGTCACCGACTTGAGGCGCCCTATCGCGTCAACGGTTGACCGACCGGCCCGAAACCCGAACTGCGAATCTGACAGTCCGGGCCCCGGGCCTTCCTCCAAATGCTGAACAAGACGGGAGGCCAGGATGCGTTCAAAAGCCTTGCCCGTCTCGTTCAGCAGTACGATCGGCCGCACCGCCGTCGCACAGTCCGGTGGTCGCCCGTCCTTTGGTAGCAGGACGAGCCGACCCTCCTTCCACGCCTTCGGGAACTGGCCGCACTGAAGGCAGCGGTTAAACAGCTCCCGAAGGCTGTCTTCGAGATGCACGAGAGCTATCGACAGAACCCTCCCGTGCACCCCGTCCGGACCGGGCGCCTTCTTCTTGCTACGGAGGCGGGACAGAACCGCCTCCATTTCCGCGTCGGTGACAGGTGGCGGAACACCCTCTACCATCGAGTTCGGCGTCCGTCGGGCCATCCGCGGCGGAGGGAAGCCTACCAGGGGGTCCGGGAACAACTCCCGGACGATGTTCCCCAGTAGCTCTGGCTGGAGCGCTTCCGTCAAGGGGGCCGACTGGGCGCGAAGTTTGTCTCGCGCCCTTTTATACGGTCGGCCCCAGGGATCGTTCTCGATCCCCTCTACCAGCTCCAGCCACGCTCGCTCCTTGGCCCGACTGATGGCCAGCTGCAGGATCTCTCTTTTCGCCATGTAGACCCTGTACAGCCGACCATCCCGCTCTACGTCCTGGGGGCGGCACCGCCTGCTACGAACGTAGGCGCGACGCGCCGCATTGCAGGCGGTGCGAAGGTCGGCCAACTCCGCCGACCACCAATACACCGCCCGTCGAGGTGGGGGAGGGCCCCAAACTCTCGGCATGGCTGCTCGACACACGCTAGAGAGCACGTTGCCGAAACAGCCAGCCATTTCCTCCACCCCCATTCCCTCGCAGGACGGGAGGCTCCAGCGGCCGACGATGGCCGCCTCCTCCGCCAGTTCCCGGTTGAGCTTTGAGAGTGCCCAACGCGGGAACCCGCTACGCCCCCTGGGCTGCGACACCGAACTCGATGCGGAGGCTGGAGACACCTCGAACCTTATGTAGCGATGGTCCGAGAGTGTCTCCACCTCCGTTTCCACCCTCCACCGCTCCACCCGACGTGCGACGACGGGAGTGGCGAACGTTAGGTCCACCACTGACGAGCCCGTTCGCCGCACGCACGTCGGGACTGTCCCTCTATTGAGCAGGGACAGCCCCGCGGCCAGCGCCCACTCCTCCACCTCCCTTCCCTTCGGGTTCGTGACTGGAGACCCCCACGCCGAGGACTTGGCGTTGAAGTCTCCCGCCACGATAACGGGGAGGGGAGCTAGCCTCCTCACGAGCGGCCCCAGAACATCAAGAAACTGTTCCAGGGCCGCCAAATTTCGGTTCGGGGAGAAGTACACGCCTATTACTGCGTACTCTCCCCAAACCGCAACCACGTACCCGGGGCCCCTCATTCTGGGTATGAGGGGGGGTCCAGCGCCTGGCCTCACCACTATGGCGACGGAGCCCTGATCGTCCCCAGCCCAACGCGGCTGGGGAGGGACATAGTAGGGCTCCGAGACCACCGCCACGTCAACACCCCACTCCGCTACGGCTTGCAGGAATAGATCCTGGGCCGCAACGGAGTGGTTGATGTTGGCCTGTAAGAAACTGAGATGTGCTGGCATTACTCCGACATCTCAGCTTCAGGCGCCGCCTGTCCCCTCCCAGATTGAGAGGAGGGAACTTTTCCCCGAGTCACTGGGGGGTTGCATGTTCTGCCCCCCATAACGTGGTCCGCCGGTCTGCTCGCATCGGAGCAGACCGCACACTTTGGACGCGCAGCCTTGCACCCGGACGCGGTGTGGCCGGGCTCGCCGCAGCGGTAGCATAGGTCGCTGCGGTCCTTCGAAGATGGGCACAACGCGGCGAAGTGCCCCATACCCAAGCACCTGAAACAGTGCCTGGGACGCGCATCTACCAGGTGGAGCGAGACTTTGCTCCACCCAACAGCAATGGTGCCCAGCGCCACCAGTTTCTTGGCCGCCGTCACTGGGCAGCTCATTCGGGCAAAGCCTGCCCCCATTGCACCCCGATGTATCTCGCCCACCCAGACCTGGGCGGGGAGACATTCCCCCTCTCTAGCGACCGCGGACTTGACAGATTCCGTAGTCGCAGCATCCGAAAGGCCCGTGATCTTAAAGTCAGCACTTTTCACGGGCCTTGAAATTTCTGCCTCCTCCGCGAGGACCTCAGCCAGACGAGCTGCCAGTGCGTCCGCTTTATCGTGACTAGCGGAGCCAGGTATTTCGATTAATCTGGCTCCGGTAGCCGCCTGCCTAATGCGGAGTGGGCCGATGCCCAACTCCTCCAGCTTTATTGACATCTCCGCCTTTTGCAGAGCGGAGCAATATGTCGAACCCCTTGCTGCCGCTTCCGGCTTCAATTTAACGACAACAGCCGTGGAGCGGGGCATCGACACTTTGGGCCCTTTCACTACCGTCTTAGCTGGCGGCTTTGGCGCCGCCTTCTTCAAAGAGGCCTTTCTGCGGACGACCTCGGTCCAACCCTCAGAGGACTCCTTTGATGCACCCGCCGCTGTAGGTGCCTCTTTCGAGGCGCCCACCAATGCAGTAGACGCCTTTTTCGAGGCGGATGGACCAAAGCTCGACCACTCCGCCGGTTTCGGACCCTTCCCCTTTTTTGGTTTAGCCGGAGCAGGGGCCGGGCGCACTTCAGGACGCACCGGGAGTGCTGGAAACTCCTTCCTAGTCGAGCGGCGATTCCCAACACACGACAATACCGGTGAGACGTCCCGCGCTGGCACCTCGACAACCGTCTCTGGTTTGGATCCCTCATTAGCAGTCCCTTTTTCGTGAGCTGCCTTTTTTCTGTCAGCAGCCAGGGGCGGGCGGACCATAACTGGTGGCGGCAAACGGTCCTCTAGTGCCGCCAACCGCCCATCAACTAAGTTGCCCACCAGCCGGGCAATGTTGCTCTCCAATATGCCCAGCTGTTCGCTGGACATCGGAGAGCGCCTCTCTTTCGCGGCCTCGGACCTACTAACTTCGAAGTCGCGCTTGTATGCGCGAACTTCCTCTCGGAGATTCCCCAACTCACGGCGAAGTCTCCCATTATCCGCCGTGAGGCGACGAGTTTCCTCCACAATAGTTCGCGATGCAAGCGCGTCTATTATGGTCCTCACCGCTAAGGTGGCACGCCTTATTTTATGAGCGTACCCGCCTTTGAGATTGGAGGACTTGGCCGCAATGCCGAGAATCTCCCCAAGATTCTCCTCGGCCGCTTGCATCAAGTCCTCCGGACCCATCACCTCCACGTCCATATCGAGAGGTCCCGGTGTCACAGGATTCACTGTGGACTCCTTCCGATAAACTCCCTTTTCTAGGGAGGCAACAAATTCCGCCTCTCTAGCCTCCTCCGTCCTCTCCCTCCGCTCTTGACGAGCAGCAGAAAGCCTGCCCGCAGAGCTGCGCAATCTTCCTCTCTTAGCCAATTGGGCCTTCAACACGTTGTCGGCCCCAACACTAACCTCCTCCATGTCAGAGTCGGAGAGTTCCGAAAAGAGACGCTTATTAGCATTTACCTCCGACTCTGACATTGAGGGGACAGACTCTGTCCCGAGTAGCTCCGCAAGGGTTACGCCCGCCCGACCATAGCCCGACTTCTGCCCCGAATTCCTACTCCCATCACCAGC
This sequence comes from Phengaris alcon alcon, assembly GCA_037179445.1. NCBI lineage: Eukaryota > Metazoa > Arthropoda > Insecta > Lepidoptera > Lycaenidae > Phengaris > Phengaris alcon. The sequence goes on along the minus strand of JAYRCH010000154.1, from coordinate 1,019,178 downwards.
TCCTTCCTCATCTCTCCGAAAATGATCCAGGCCATAGCCCCCTTGGCGACCTCTCCTCTCTTTCTCCACCGTACTACTTTTCCCCCCCCCCACCACTCAAAACATCCCCGAACTCAAGCGTAAGCCCTCGTCTGGAAGACTTCCTATTCCCCCCTTCACTCTCATTCCCCTCCCCCCCACCTTCCTCAACACCTTTCGGCATATTGCCGAAAACAAATTTCGGGGGTGCCCCAAGGTACACCCCTGATATGAAGTCCGACTCCAATAAAATGTACCGGTAAGCAGCCCGAACACAAAATCCTAAGTAAATAAAATTATATACGAAAAACCTCCACCAGAATAAGAACAAAAATACACCTAAATGACTTAACTAACCTAAAACTATATGTACAAAAATGTTCCCACCCCGGGAGAGCCACCCACGCACAACAACACCGGGACAAATGTAGTCGACCGATGCTGATCTACGTGGATGACTTTCTCTACCGATGTATGGGAACTCGTTAAAGTTAGAAGTTAACAACTAAAAGAGGAATATCTCGGCAACCAGATGGCGCACCGAGATGTTTCTTTTACCAAAAAATTCGCTCAAGACACAGCTTTCACTGGACTCCATGAACACAAAGATCCGTCGACTAGCATAGGCTCCGCCAACCTAACCTTTTTTTTTTTTTTTTTTTTTTTTTTTTTTTTTGTTTCCGGAGGGGGAAATGCATTACGCATACCACCCGGGCGCAGGGGGCACCCGAGTGGTGATGTGGGACTCCCGTATAGGCTAATGAGACCCACGGTTTACCCACTAAAACCCCCCCCCCCAACTTCCTCCACGCCGCCTTGTGACGGGGCCACGGGAACGATACACACATCCGCGACCCCGCCGGCGGCAGGCGCACCTGATGGTAAGTGCGCCTCCCTCCTCCGCCTCCACCAGTACTGTAGCAGACTCCCCCCGAGTCTGCTACAGTACTGGTGGAGGCCAACTACACCTCGGCCGCAGAGGATAGGGCAAGCGGCGCACCGTAATACCAAACTTGCCTCTTCCCCTGCGGCCCCACCGATGCCGTTTCCGTGCGGAACGGCCCCGCCAGCTCGCAGGGGGGTAGGGATAGCGGCACAACACCACCACCCTCTCCCCCTGCGATCCTCCACGGCCGCAGAAGATAGGGAGTACGGCGCACCGTAATACCGGCACTCCTCTTCTTCTGCGGTCCCACCTCCAGGCGCGTCCGCAGCGGACTGGCTCCTCCAGTCCGCCGGGAGCGCCCCTCCTCGGGCCGGCTTGGCCTCCTGCCCAGCCGGCCCTGGTTGCCTCTTTGCTTCACCGTGGGTCCTCAACCACGGTTACTAAGCCCCACCGCCACGACAAGGCGGGCAACCGTCGGGGGGCCGCCAACCTAACCTTTTTTTTTTTTTTTTTTTTTTTTTTTTTTTTTTTTTTTTTTTTTTACGGGGGGAAATACGTTACGTATCCCCCGCCGCCCCCGGGGGAGGGCGGCAGGGGTATGACGGGCTCCCCCGGCGCGAGATGGAGTGCGCCGGGGTTTACCGTCTAAAACCCCCCGATGCCCACCTTCAGCGCCGTTCGCGGGGCCGTGGGAATCGCAAGGCATTCTTCCACGACCCCGCAGCGCGTGCCGCATCCGGCTCTCTCCCACTGCGGCGGCTGATGACGTGCCGCCGCTACCTCTCCGAGAGCTCCCCGGACATTGGGGAGCTTTCCTCTCGGGGCCCATAGTGTGGGCGGCGATCCCCCGATCACCGCCCACGGACCTAGGCTACGACCTCCATGGCGGCGGGGGCGGGTTGAGCCGCCCTTGCGCCTTGGGCTTGCGGCCTCTTGTGCCGGGCCCTGGAGGGAGCCTTACTCCACACCTCGGCCGCAGAGGATAGGGCAAGCGGCGCACCGTAATACCGAACTTGCCTCTTCCTCTGCGGCCCCACCGATGCCGTTACCTCGCGGAACGGCCCCGCCAGCTCGCAGGGGGGTAGGGATAGCGGCACAAAACCACCACCCTCTCCCCCTGCGACCCTCCACGGCCGCAGAAGATAGGGAGTACGGCGCACCGTAATACCGGCACTCCTCTTCTTCTGCGGCCCCACCACCAGGCGCGTCCGCAGCGGACCGGCTCCTCCAGTCCGCCGGGAGCGCCCCTCCTCGGGCTGGCCTGGCCTCCTGCCCAGCCGGCCCTGGTTGCCTCTTTGCTTCGCCGTGGTCCACCATCCACGGCTACTGAGCCCCACCGCCACGACAAGGCGGGCAACCGTCGGGGGGCCGCCAACCTAACCTTTTTTTTTTTTTTTTTGACGGGGGGAAATACGTTACGTATCCCCCGCCGCCCCCGGGGGAGGGCGGCAGGGGTATGACGGGCTCCCCCGGCGCGAGATGGAGTGCGCCGGGGTTTACCGTCTAAAACCCCCCGATGCCCACCTTCAGCGCCGTTCGCGGGGCCGTGGGAATCGCAAGGCATTCTTCCACGACCCCGCAGCGCGTGCCGCATCCGGCTCTCTCCCACTGCGGCGGCTGATGACGTGCCGCCGCTACCTCTCCGAGAGCTCCCCGGACATTGGGGAGCTTTCCTCTCGGGGCCCATAGTGTGGGCGGCGATCCCCCGATCACCGCCCACGGACCTAGGCTACGACCTCCATGGCGGCGGGGGCGGGTTGAGCCGCCCTTGCGCCTTGGGCCTTGGGCGCCTTGCGCCGGGCCCTGGAGGGAGCCTTTCTCCTCACCTCGGCCGCAGAGGATAGGGCAAGCGGCGCACCGTAATACCGAACTTGCCTCTTCCTCTGCGGCCCCACCGATGCCGTTACCAAGCGGAACGGCCCCGCCAGCTCGCAGGGGGGTAGGGATAGCGGCGTAAAACCACCACCCTCTCCCCCTGCGATCCTCCACGGCCGCAGAAGATAGGGAGTACGGCGCACCGTAATACCGGCACTCCTCTTCTTCTGCGGCCCCACCACCAGGCGCGTCCGCAGCGGACCGGCTCCTCCAGTCCGCCGGGAGCGCCCCTCCTCGGGCCGGCCTGGCCTCCTGCCCAGCCGGCCCTGGTTGCCTCTTTGCTTCACCGTGGTCCACCATCCACGGCTACTAGAGCCCCACCGCCACGACAAGGCGGGCAACCGTCGGGGGGCGCCAACCTAACCTAACCTAACCTAACCTAACCTAACCTAACACGCAGAAACCGCGTAGTTGTCTGTACCTGGAAGCGAAAGAGAAGTATGAAAAGGCAGTTAAGGATGCGCAGGTTGAGAGTTGGAAGGAGTTTTGCCGGAAGCAGGATAGGGAGGGGGTCTGGGAGGGTATCTATAGGGTGTTGAGCAGAGTCACAGGGAGGGAGGAGGATCTGCCCCTTACGAGGGACGGTGAAACCCTCGACGCCCGAAGCTCTGCGGAATGGCTGGCGGAGACCTTCTACCCCGAGGACCAGGAACGTGATGAAAGTGAGGAACATCGGCGGACGCGCCGGCGGGCGGAGTCCTTGGACACCGAACCGCCGGCGGGTCCGGACGACCCTCCTTTCATCATGGAGGATCTGACTCTTCAGCCGTAAGGTCCTTCAACCCCAAAAAGGCCCCCGGGGCGGATGGACTCACGTCGGACATCTGCCAACACGCTGTAGAATGTGACCCGGAATGGTTCCTTGCTTTGCTTAATAGGTGCCTCAACGTGGCCTGCTTTCCCAAACAGTGGAAGCAGGTGACAGTGGTGGTGCTAAGAAAGCCGGGCAGGGAATCGTATCGGGTACCAAAAGCCTATCGACCGATCGGCCTTCTGCCTGTTCTCGGCAAAATCTTCGAAAAGATGCTGGTCGCCCTACTTAGGTCCTACCTGCTGCCCAAGATTAGCCCTAACCAGTATGGCTTCATGCCCCAAAGGAGCACCGAAGACGCCCTCTATAGGTTGGTGAACAACATCAGGAAACGGAGAGAGGAGAAGAAAATGTCTGTTGGGGTTTCGCTGGACATAGAGGGGGCCTTCGACAATGCTTGGTGGCTGGCCATAAAGGTTAGGTTAGCTGAGGTTGGGTGTCCGGGGAACATGAAGCGGGTGATCAGCAGCTACCTGAGTGAAAGAAGTGTGAATGTAAGGTATGCGGGTATGGAAGTAAGCAGGGAGACCAACAAGGGGTGCGTGCAGGGATCCATAGGTGGACCAATCCTGTGGGACCTCTTGTTGGACCTCTTGACCTCTTGGACCTCTTGTTGCTATGGATGTAACGGAGATGAATGTTTTTAATCAGGCTTTCGCCGACGACATTGTGATTGTGGTGGATGGAGTTACGGCACTAGAAATAGAAAGGAAAGTAAACAGAGTGCTGGACAGGATAAGCGAATGGAGGAAAATAAATAAATTAAATTTCGCTCCCCATAAAACGTGTGCCCTAATTTCAACGAGAAAGCTAAAATTTGATGTGCCAAGACTCTCGATATAAAATATTGTGATATTATTAAAATATTAGGGCTTAAAATAGACAGCAACCTGACGTTCAACGAACACGTTGGAGACGTCTCTAAGAAGGCGATCTCACGTTACAAGCAGTTAGCAAGAGCAGCTCGAGTAGGATGGGGGCTTAGCCCCCAGATAGTTAAAATTATATATACCGCGGTAGTGGAACGGACTATTTTGTATGCACCCACCGTGGAAAGGAAGGGGGTCCAAAAAAGGCTCAACTCCGTCCAACGGGGTTTTGCCCAGAAGATTTGCAAAGCATATCGGACCGTCTCCATGAACTCTGCGATGCTGCTGGCTGGGATACTCCCACTTGATCTCAGGATATCAGGATACTCGAAGCTTCGAGGCTCTATGAGATCAAGAAGGGAGTACCACACCCGGCGTTGAAAGACAGGGAGGTGGAGCGAATGGCTCCAGCGATCGAGGATCCACATCCGGCAGAGCAGGTAGAGCTGAGGTTCGGGTTGGTAGATGAGGACTCGTATGCAGACGTGGTTAACAGCCACGTCCATAGGATCTATACGGACGGCAGCAGGATTGAGGGTCGAGTCGGAGCCGCACTCTCCGTATGGAAGGATGAGGTCGAGACGAAGGCCGTCAAGCTTGCGTTGCCGCCGTATTGCATCGTCTACCAAGCCGAGCTTCTAGCGCTCCAGAGAGCAGTAAGTATAGCCTGCAAGAGTGGAATGGTGAAGGTCGGTATCCTTAGCGATTCCAGATTGGCTCTCCAGGCAGTCACCCTTAGTTCCCCTCATCCCCTGGCAGTGCAAACAAGGGAGGCCCTCCGAAAAGCTGCATCGCAGAGGCGGGAGGTCTCCCTGTTTTGGATTAAGGCGCACGCAGGGTTGAGAGGGAATGAGAGGGTTGACGAATTAGCCAAGGAGGCCGCGCTGCGATTGAAAAGGAAGCCTGACACGAAACGAAACAGGACACTAATCTGTGTCCTGTTTCATTCGTCAAGCGTATCTTAAGAGAGAATACGGTTGAGGAATGGGACAGGAGATACGAAGTAGGAGGGACGGCCGGAGTCACGAAGCTCTTTTTCCCAAGCGCTGCTGCTGCTGCTGCAAGATAGTCAATAAAAAATAGACGTCACACATCACACCACACAGATTCTGACCGGACACGGCGGATTCGCCTTCTACTTGAATAGGTTCAAGCTGAAGGAGGATCCGTCGTGTTCGTGTCAGCCGGGAGTTGAGGAGACGGTTCCTCGCCTGTTACTCGAGTGCCCCATTTTTTTGCTAGCAATAGATACGATATTGAGCAAAAATTGGGCACATCGGTGACGGGTGAGAATCTGCCTATCATCCTGGGGGGAAAGAAGAGGGATATATTCCTCTCCTTTTGTAAGAGGATTGTGGGTGTAGTCAATAAGAAAAATTGTGATATTTTAAACTGTGATAATAATTAGTGTTAGGTTCCTTTAGCGGTAGGTTTTTCATTGTGATATTAGGTTAGTTGAACGTTGTGCTGTATTTTTATATTTTATCTTATTTGTATCGTTGTTTTTATTGACATTTTTAATTTGTAATTTCAATTTGAAAAATTGAATGGTATTTTTATTTATTGTATTATTTTGGATTTTATTGTATTGGATTTTTATTGTAAATTTATGATTTTTAAAACAACTGCTTTTTATATATATTTTCTGACTATTACTATTGTAATATAAAAGAATGTTTGTTATGGTATAATAATGACGAAGCAATAACCATTGTAAATATTAAAACAATCATAAAAAGAAAAGAAATATTGTAGAAATAGATATTTAAAAAAGAAAATAGAAAAAGATTAAAAAAGAAAATTAACAAGTCTGATCATGTTAGGGGGATGGGAAAAAAAAAACCTGAACCTGAACCTGAACCTGAAACTGAACCTGAACCTGAACCTGAACCTGAACCTAAACCTAAACCTAAACCGTAAGGGGTAATCTCTGGATCTACTTCAAACTAATAAAAAAAATATATTCAACCCCTAAGAAAGTAAAATTGGGGATGAAAGTTTCTTTTTTTTTTTAAATAGAAAGCCACATTATTTGTGAGTTATATGAGAGTATAGTGTGAGTAGGCTATATATTATCCCGGGAAAAAAAAAATTTAAGAGTATTTCCTGCGGCAGTCGGATATGCAAAATAAATCGGAAAAAAAAAGTTTACTTTGATAGTCCCTGCAAAAATATAAATATTATTTGCCCGCGGCTTCGCCCGCTTGAAATTGGGTATTAAACGATATCTTAATAAATAATAATAATAAAAAAAACTTTCAGCCCCAATTTTACTTTCTTAGGGGTTGAATATTGAAAAACATTTAAATCCGTAACTCATTATTTTCAGAACACATTTCATACAACATTTCATGCGAATATGTCCAAGGAGTGTATCACGAGAATGATCAATTCCTATAACATCTGAAATAAAATGTTTGATCTAGACATCTTTCACGACCGCTCCATGTCTTTTAAGAAAAAAATATCGACCTGATTAGTCTAATATTTTTATTGTAACATTTTAATTTGGCATGTTGTATATCTATTGTAGATACTATGTAATAAATAAAAATATTTAAAAAAAAAATGCCAATTTGCTTAGCTTAAATGAGATGAATAAAAAAAATTAGCGAAGGAAATCGTTTTTAAGAAACGATGAGAGACGAATGCAATAGTTCTAGAGAAAAGTTTACTTTGATAGTGCCTGCAAAAATATAAATAGCATTTGCCCGCGGCTTCCCCCGCTTGGGTATTAAACGATATCTTTATAATAATAAAAAAAAAAAACTCATCCCCAATTTTACTTTCTTAGGGGTTGAATATTGAAAAAAAAAAAGTTTAAATCTGTAACTCATTATTTTCAGTCACGAGAATGATCAATTCCTATAATATCTGAAATAAAATGTTTGATCTAGACATCTTTCACGATTGCTCCATGCCTTTTAAGAAAAAAAATGTTGTATTTCTATTGTAGATACTATGTAATAATCAATATAAATATAAAAAAAATAATAATTAAAAAATGCTTATTTGCTTAGTTTCATTATAATTCCTTGACATGTTATAAAAGTAGCTATCTATAATTTTCATTATTTAATTTCAATGCCAATGTTTTTTTTTATTTTTTCTTATATTGCTTTTGTATTATTATTATATTCTGTGTTTTTGACTAATATTCTATGATTGTCCCAACCGGAACCATGACATAATAATCATTTGTGTATATAATAATTAAAAACTTAACTTACATTTTTACTCACCTGAATTTAATAGATTTTTAATTTTGTTTTAATATTATTGTCATCTAACGTAAGTACCTATATCTTTTTTTACATTTGTAAATTTTAATAAAATATGTTGTATTGTGTTTTATAAAACAATGATGTGCATGTCTTTAATTGGTATGTCTTCGAAGAAATCCTACCTTAGTGAATGCTTTCGTCAAATGAGAAATATGGCACACTTTTTTGAAAGGTTAAAGAGATAAGGCTGGGACTATATAATCCCTAATCCGGAACACTGAGAAAATTTAGGATTTTTTTTTGGCCCATCTCTGGGCCTACTTGTTCCCCCAAAAACGAGGTCAGGACAATTCTTTACTTGTTTCATTATTTCATTTATATATTATATTATTGACTACATTTCCTGTTTATTACACTTCCTTTTTTATTCCAATCTTTTACATTTGTTTACATTTAATACATTTATTTTATATTACATTCTGTATTACATAGTGTTATCATTTTGCTGAATTTTATTTGTTCTATTTTATTTTGCATTACATCATTTGAGTTTACCTCTTTTCGCTTATCTTGTATGCTTTTACATGTTATTTTCTTAGCTATACTGTATTTACCTTCTCCTTATTTACATTACACATTTTTAACAACTTACATTTTTAATCTATTTCATCTTATACATTTATTCTATTTTATTTTATTTTCTTAGGTCTATTTAATCTATTTTTAACATTCCATTTTAACATGACGACCTCTATGGCTCAGTGGTTCAGCGCGTTGGTGCTCAAGCCGGGGGTCGCGGGTTCGAATCCCGCCGAAGGAACAAAAAGTTTTTCTGTGTTTCTGGGTCATGGATGTGTATTAAATATGTGTATAATATAATAAAAATCTTAAATATATGTATAGTATAAAAGTATTAAATATACTTCCCGTTTTCTGGTACCTGTAACACAAGTTCTTCGGATACTTAGCACGGGGCCAGATTGACGTGGTGTGAAGCGTCCATAGTATTATTATTATTATTATTATTATTCCATTACATCTCATGTTTTGGTTATTACGTTTCTGTTTACATTTCTTATTTGTTTTAACTCTCATTTGTATACATTCTTGTACTTTCCTTAGCGTTACATTATCTATTACATTACATCACTCCCTTATTTTATATTTCTCGTATCTTAGCTTTACACTTAACATTTCTTTACTTTTCTCCTTTACATTTGCATTTCTCTTTTATACGTACATTATCCTTCCTATGTTCATTTATGTATATAGTTGTCACACTTATGGTATAAACGGGGGTGATATAAATTGTGCAGTATCCGCAGAGGTCCGTGGAAATAAAAAATAGCAGACTTACAGTTCAGCGTATATTGTCTGAGCACACACCACACACCAGCTTATACACAATATGAAAGAAGGCGCAGGAAAGAAGAAAATACACTTTATAGCACAAGATAGTCTGAGGGGCAAAAGGCACAGTTCAGATGGGATAGCAAGCACAGCGTAATGTCTATAGTCTAAAGCTTAAGCGAGTGACATACGTTTCGCGTCGATACCAAGCAATGACTGCTAAACGTCCTCTACTGCGCGTACGCTGCCGCTCCAGGCTTGAACCGGTTTTCGAGCCAGCGCAGGGAACGGGTCGATAAATTGCTATCGATAAATTGTCGTATCGATATCGACGAGTTGGTTTGCACTTACATACATGTAATGATATAGATGTTATATAATATATATGTTAATTACCAACTGTAAAATATTAGCTAAGAGTATGTGTATAATATTGATGTATATAAAATGTGGAAAAATAAAATAGGTATAAGTTAAAAATTGTAAAATTAGATTAATGCTTGTTTAAATATAAATATAAATATAAAATGTAAAAATGCATAATGTGTGTATGTAGGCCACACACTCTTTCTTGTTGTCTATCATAATTAATTGGTTAATCAATTTACACTTTTCATAATAACTCACTATTTAATATCTCCACATTACTGTTTATTTTACATTATCTGTTGCTATATTTATTATCCTACTTTTCCATATGTTTTACTTCGACAACCCATCTATTTTATGGCTACTTGCATATTTCCGCATTCTTCCATCCAGCCCGGGACGTCTGCCCCGACGTTTTGCACAAAAAATGTTTACTATAATGATTCCTTATATTTTATTTTTATTTATATGTTTACTTGTCTATTTTCACATTTTATTTTATTACATTAATTTTATTTTCTAATTACAATTCAATTCTATTACCTTTTATCACTATTTAACTATTTAGGTTTATTTTATATGGCTACTTAAACACATTTCTATATTTGTTTACTGTTAGAGTTTTATTTACATTTCTTTATTTTCTATTTTTAATTTAAGTTAGTATTTAATTCTAATTTTGATTTACATTACATAATTTTCAATTTGTTCTTGATTTCAGTGTCATTTTTCCGACATCACCTCCGCGCTCAGCGCAAAGCGGCCGGCCCGGCGATTTGCCGAGAAATTATTGTTACAATACTTTTTCTGCAATTGTGGTCTACTACGCACATATGCGCATATACAAATAACTACAATAGCATTAGTTTACATTAGACTTATATAATATTACATTTATAGATACTGTTTTTACTTATGCTATATATGCTCTGTATATTCACTATAACCATATAAATGCAAAGTGTGTTATTTTTTTTTTCTTTTTAGTCACTTTTATTAAATTTTTAATAACACATTTTACAAAAGTTTAAAAGAAGCGTTTGAATGAAAATTCGCGCCTAGCTTACATGTATGATGGTATTGTATATAAGATGATGATGATGATTACTGTAAGTTACATAATGGCATAAGCTTGTAGTCCTTAAAACAACGCAGACATTTCCAAACGTGTATCTTTAAAGAATGAGGAGTTCTGTTCAGTGTTTTTGGATCCAGGGTACACCCAGGCCTTGGCCTTAATGACAACAGTAGTTTTTAAGGCATATAATTGTCAATGTCATATTGACAGATGTCATGAGTAAAGCCTATTTACTTTATATAACTAAAATGCTATACACAGTGTAGACTGTAGACGTATTTGTGTTAGACATATCTCATATGTAATACGTATCTGTATTAAGCACCAATAAAGGAGAATATAAGAATTGTCGCTGTATTATTATCATCACCACTCAAGCGTAAGAAGGACATACAAATCAAGAGGTCGTAGCCCGCTACATGGTTTCAGAAGAAAAAGTTGTCAAGAAAACGAAGATTATGAACGCAAAAGAGGGTGTATCGAAAACTATGGAAGCTTCGAGGAAGCTTCGAGACAATCTGAGTGCGGGAACTTAACAATGGCTGGAAACGGAGTGATGAAGCTTAAAATTTCTACAGAAAATATCAACAACAATGGTGAAAATTTCAAGAAATGGACGCAGTCATTCGAGATATTCCTATTGGCGTCGGGGATGGAGAAAACTGAAGACAAAAGAAAAATTGCAATCATGCTGCATTCCATGGGAGATAAGGGTCTAAATATCTACAATTCCTTAAATTTGGACCTAAGCACTGCTACATTCCAAGACGTCAAGGCAAAATTCGTCGAGTATTTTGAACCCAAAAAGAATTTGACGGTAGCGCGGCACACATTCTTTACGTTGAAGCAACGTGTGTGTCGTAGCCCGCTACAATGTGAACTGACAATTATTATTATTTACAATCGATTTCTGTGTAGATCAGGTGTTTGATTTTTTCGATATTTGTAAAATCAACCTTACAGTACTTGTCATAGAGTAACGCCATCTATTGTCAATTTATCTTATTACATAGCGTGAGCTATGGTTCAATTTAGGTCAATACGCACTACGCGAGGCGTAGTAGTTAGTTTTTATGGCATTATCCGAGAGATGGAGTCACAAAAAATTAAGTTTGAGAAACTGTTAAAAAATTTGTATCGGTAAATCTCAATAAAATAAAAACTCGAAAGCATAAATCTTATTCACGTAATCAGTATAGGTAAATGTTAGACATATTTATGAGAAATATATATTGTTATCTCAAACATTAACTACATTTTTTTAAACTTGTCTAAAAACAATAAAAATTAAAAAATTATATATATAAACTTGAACATATAAAAAAAAACAAAAGTAAGTCACCGAGCAGGATTCGAACCAGTCATACTCGTTTCTTGCCGTACGCGTCTTAACTCGCTGGACCAGACGGACAGTGGCCGGCAAAACGAAATTAGCGACCATATTCTGCGTGGACAGGAAAACGCATGAAAACTTGAAAACACGCGTTTTCCCAAACGTAAGACTAATCTAGACCGATTTTTTACCCTCGAAAACCCCCCTATACCAAATTTCAGCGAAATCGTTAGAGCCGTTTCCGAGATAACAGAAACATATAAATAAATATACAAGAATTGCTCGTTTAAAGGTATAAGATATAAATGTTGAGGAGTTCCTTCGATACCTCATGGATCCCATCAGATCACCACTTTGGTGAAAACGGGACTAACTTGGGATTATACCCTTTACATAAAAAAAGGAATTTTGAAAATCGGTCCACAGACGGCGGAATTATCGTTGAACATACAAAAAAATATACAGCCGAATCTATAACCACCTCCTTTTTTTGGAAATCGGATAAAAAAATATATTAAATAACCCCTGAATTGTCAGCAGTGCACGAGCTGATGTGATGAATTATAGATAAGAACACTTTCGATCATTTTAGCTTTCAAACAAAAAAAACTAGATTAAAATCTCTTAATCGGTTCATCCGTTCATAATTAAAACATGCAGATGAAATAAATTATAAGCACTTTTATTACTGTTGTAATATATGTATTTAAATTTCACGCCTTCTATAGTCTGTATTCATTTCCTATTAATGTTTTCTTTGACACAACTCGCTCTCTAGTCTGTGGACATTACTAGCGCATGTATATTTTATTTTTCTCATTGTATTATATTTCATCCGAACGCATGAACAGAACATTAATTGAAAAAGCAAGATGTTTAATGTTAAATGCCAACTTACCTAAAGTCTATTGGGCCGAAGCAATTCACACGTCTGTATACATTGTGAACCGCACTCCAACAAGATCTCTTTGTTACAAGACACCTGAAGAGATGTGGACTGATAAGAAACCTAACATTAATCATATGCGTATTTTTGGCTGTGAGGCAATGGTTCATCTACCAAGTGAAAAGAGAAAGAAATTACACTCAAAATCACAAAAATTAATATTTATTGGATATTGTGAAAATTCTAAAGGGTATAGATTCATAGTCCCTAACACTAGAACAGTGATAAAAAGCAGAGATGCAGTATTTCTAGAGTCAACAGTTAAAAGAAATTATGTACCCATAGAATTAACTGCAAATGAAAGCGGTAATGAAATTAAAAGTCAAGATTGTTTAGAAAGTACTGAATTCTTTTTAATTGTTTGTTAAAAAAAATATATATATTTAAAGACATGTTAAAATGAATAATATTTGTAGAAGGCTTTAATTTAGGAGGAGTGTTGTAATATTATATGTATTTAAATTTCACGCCTTCTATAGTATACCTAGTATAGTATTCATTTCCTATTAATGTTGCCATTGACACAACTCGCTCTCTACTCTGTGGACATTACTAGCGCATGTATCTTTTATTTTTCTCTTTATTAAAGTTTATTAATTTTACAGTAAAACGAATGAATGAAGTGAAATGAAGTATTTAATTTAATAACAACAATTACTACGTTCGATAGATGTCACTATACCGTATAGTCTTACATATTTCTGAATCGCAGTATCGTTGGGTTTGATGTGAGTATAATTCATTATTCAACTACATAATATTATACGGTGAATAAGTGGAAAGGTATTTGTTGCCTTTATCGTTTTATCGTTGTAAAAAAAATTGGCTCGCTCCGCGCTCTTTAAGAAGATATTTTTAAATTCAAGTGTTTAATTACTTATTAATATTAATATTCCAAAAATATGTTCGATTGGGAAACGGAAAAATACGAAATAAAAAAAATACTTATGTTAATATAACTTAACCAAGAGCATGTCAGCGTGACACGACATGTCTGCCAAGGCTCGACAAGCATCCACAAGCCCTAAGCGTACACAAATCTCGCTCGGCATTTGGAAGTCGTTTACACGTTTGTGAATGCGTACGCCAGTTTGCTAGGCACATCGAAGCATGGCGAACACCGATCTTGTATCGGCTATTACGTTTGGTTAACCTACTTTTCATTCAAATACAAACAATATTTATTTTTATTTTTTATTTCCTTTACTGGCTTTCCCGTAAACTCGGCAAGACGACTTCAAGCATCGGCAACTTTTTTTATCTTTATGATTAACGTCGTTCCAGATAGACGTTTCGGTCTGGTAATATTCCAAAAACGATAAACTTTCTTCGTTCAACCAGCCACTCATTTTGGAGACAGAACTAGACGTGCGTTCGTCGCGAGATCACAGCGGCTACTAAGCGCGCGCTAACGCGTGAACGCGTCGCAACTCGCAAGCGTTTGCCGCAAGGACCCTTTGATCTGTGTCCAAAAACCGACACTAGAACGGATCACAAGCTCACGTAAGCCAAGCCAAACGCTCTCTTTACACTTGTGGACGCATGGCAAGCATGGAAACGCGGCTTAAGGAGGATTCCGTAAGTACTAATGCGCAATAGGTTTTCTTTTAATTAGGTACTTCAAAAGTTATCGTCCGATTTCGTTCAAAATAATTTTCCTAAAGATTTTTTTAGTATAATCTATCAGCATGGAAACTTACAAGTTTCAATCTTTAATTACTCGAAAATGGTTGACTTTGTAAAAGTTACCAACGGTATGAAACCTTGTATATATTTTAAAAAAACTATTCAACGATATCCCATACGATGGGGTAAAATGAAAAAATATTTATACCCCATCGTGTGTGGTAAACCACTTCTCATGTATGGAGAGACACCCCTAAAATGAGAAATTATTATTATTTTATGATGCCAACACCGAGATCTATACACAGTCTTTGACTATACCTAATTTCATCTATTTATATTCATAATTACAGAAGCTATAGTGGAGTCATTTTAATAGGTAACATTTGACAATTCATCAAAATTCAACAACGTAACCTTGTAACGGCGGGCGTATTATTTTATAATATATTTTTTCGTTTTGTTAGAACTAAACTGCACAATTGCTAAACTTTATTTAAATAACGATTACATATTTATTGTAATAATGACTGATACGAGGAATTTTACGATTTGCTTTCACTAATAAACCATTCTAAACATAATAAGTAATTTCTGATCTAAAGAACTGAACGTCGTTACAATGTTGCGTCAGTTAACCCTTTTTCGATCGATAGCTGATAAGTAGAATCGAATGCAATGATTACTTGTGAAGAAATATATTTAAGAAATGTTAAATTATGTACTTGTCTTATTTTGTTCCTTAAATTTACGAAAGAAAAAATAATAATGGGACAGGGATTTGTCGGATGATTTTTAAAATTCACATATGTTTCAAGTCCGTATCGATTCATTCACTTTAATCGATGTTTTAAGCAGGTCACCTCACTATGAAGATAAAACTGACAGACGTCAAATGTTACCTATTATAACGACTCCACTTTAGATGCGCGGACAGAGCGAAACTATTAGGGGTTCCTTGAGTATTACAGAACCCAGGCCTTTTTAGACCCCTTTTTTATTAATATTGCCGTTATCAATTACTTACTAGATTCTGTTATTATCAGTTTCTAGATTGAATTGAATGTGAACAAAGAATATAAGGGTTGGTAAAATCAATTACTGATATTTTGGGTGTTGAGGAGGAAAAGTAAACTCCTGTGGATCCTTCAATGAAAAGCGGACTGTAGTTATACGTTTATTAAGCCTAGTGTAATCGTCCAGCTGCCGAGGAGTCCGTATGTGTAGTGTCTGCCGTTGACCGCATGCTAGTCGCCGCCGTCCAGTCCCCGCACGCCCCGCGCGCCCCGCGTGCCCCGCGAGCGCTGCGGTGGTACGCTAAGTGTTGCCGCGCTATAGGCGGAAGCATAGTTGCGGTGTGTTGCCGTATTAAAGGCGCGAACATGCTCCCCCCGTTGAAGAGATGTCTTCAATAGGAAGAGGACAGATGTTGTTGAACGCCCGCCGGATGACGCCCTTCTTGGTTTTGATGTCGGCTACTCTTGTGACTTTTCTTGAGAAATCAAGAGGATCGGACGAGAGAGGAGTAAGAGGACGGGAATTCACGACTGCGTCTATTTGAGTTAAGCAAGTGGCTAACTCTTCATAAGTGAAGTGCGTTTGTTGTAGTGACCGTTTTAAATAGTGCTTTGTTGATTTAACGGCCGCTTCGGCGATGCCATTAAAGTGCGGAGAATAAGGAGGTACAAAAGAAAATTCTATACCTTCGTTGGCGAACTCAGACGGAATATCAGGTTCCTGTAAGAAAGAAGAAAGCTCGTTAGCAGTGCCGACAAAGTTTGTGGCATTGTCGGAAAGCATTCTGCGCGGCTTACCGCGGCGTGCGACAAATCGATGTAACGCAGCCATATAAGCTTTGGTGAGCTCAGTGACGAGCTCCAAATGCACGGCTTTTTTAGCGAGACAGACAATTATACATAGGTAAGACTTTGTTAGCTTGCACCCTCGACCTTTCCGGTCAGCTATAAGTACTGGGCCCCCATAATCTACTGAACAATGAAGAAAGGGAAATTCAAGTTCGAACGGCAGGAAGTTGTCCCATTACAGGTTGCAAATTTTCGGTTTTATTCCTAAACATTTCAAACATTTATGAACTACAGATTTTGCTAAGTTTCTGCCTCCCACAGGCCAATAATTTTGATAGATATTTGACAAAAGTAATTGTGGACCAGCATGTAATAGGCTTATATGCTGCGATTCAAATATTAATTTGATTAGTTTGTGTTTGCTACATAATAATATTGGGTGTTTCACATTATAATCATAAGGTGAATTTTTAATCCTTCCGCCTACACGAATGACGTCGCTAGTATCCACAAATGGAGATAAACAATTAAGTCTGATTTTTCGTGGCAAAAGCTTTCCTGCCTTTAAAAGATTGTATTCTTCAGTAAACATTTGTTGTTGTCCTGCGAGAATAATACATGTTAAAGAATTTTGAAGTTCATTATGTGTAAGCGCACATTTTACTTTTTTATCTTTATGTTTTAAATTGTAAATAAATATTTGTAAATATGCAACTATTCTTTGTAAATAATTAAATTTTAAATATTTTCCTATTAGGTTTTGAATTAATGTGTATTTATGTATCGAAGTTATAGAATCACTATTATTATGTAGCTAATTACGTTAATCAGTTGAAATATTTAAAGAAATTTGTTTTAAAGTATCTGGTAAATCTTGTTTCGCAGGGTGAGTAGGAAATTTAGGCCAATGGTTTTCGTTTTGTGAAAGAAATACGGGACCTGCCCACCACAAAGATGAATCCACAATAAGATCAGCTGACATTCCGCGCGAAACAAGTCACCTGGATTAGCCTTCGACGGCACGTAACGCCACTCACAACCCACCGTGCTTTCCTGTATTTCACAAACACGATTTTTTATAAATGGCTTTGTATTAAGTTGGTTCGCAGGTGTTGACAACTATCCCAGCACTAATGATGAATCACACCAAAATATGTACCTATTTATGTTTATAGTTAATGCGTTTCTAACTTTAGTGCACAATCTTGTACCTGTGGCAGCTTATAAAAAATAAAATTTTGACGGGGAGAAACATGTCACTCGGCTTTTTGGAAAATAATGGTATCGAGGACTGAGGGTCCGCTCACATCTTTCGTTCAGTATAGCCGCGCGTTTTCCTATAAAGGAATACTTTGATAAAGAAGATATTACTTGTATAAAATATATGTGTGGAGTGTACCTACTGAGTAAGAACAGATGACGTATGAGTGAAACTGAATAAATGTGTGGTTATGTAGAAACTGTTTTATTTAACAAACTTATAGTGACGAGACTCCTATATACCTAACAATGCACCACACAATTCCAAACGCGGAATAGTCATTGGTTTAATAGGTGCTATGCGATTTTTCGAAGTGAGTATCGAAACTTTGATTCCGTCCAAAGTTTTTGCATTATAATTTTTGCTTCTAAAATACAAGGGCCAACTAAACCTAAAGGATCAAAAACTTGGCTTATGACCGATAAAATATGTCGCTTCGTTATCCTTTGGTGTTTATCTATACTAATGCGAAACGAAAGACAATCGATGTCGCATAACCAGATTACACCTAATGTTTTAGTACCTAAATTTAAATTGTTACGCGAAAGATGTATTAGATACGTTTTCTTGATTCTGAACGATTGCTTTCAATATTTCAGGACTATTTGATTGAAATTTATGTAGATTGAATTTTGCTTTTCTTTACATAAGTCTATTGTATCTGTTATTATATCTCTGCCAATTATGTAATCGTCAATATAACAATTCCGTTGCATTGAAGATTTAACGTGATCGTTACTGGCTTTATCAGCGAGACTCACTAAACACTTAGTTGCTAAGTTCGGCGCCGACGCTGTTCCGTAGGTAAGAGTGTTTAATGTATACCTGTATGTACGGAGAGGGGCGTTTGGATCGAAACGAAAAACAATTTTTTGTAAGGATCGCTGAGACTCATCCAATTTAATAGATCTATACATTTTCTGAACGTCACAGAACACTACGAATTTGTGCTGCCGGAAACGAATTAAAATTGAAAAAACATCATCCTGCACAGTGGGGCCAACCATCTGCAAATCATTAAGTGATACGCCTGACGACGTTTTAGCTGACCCGTCAATACCACCCGTAACTTTGTGGTAGTGCTAGACTCGCGTATGGCCCCGTGATGTGGGAAAAAATACCTAAAGTTCCCGTTATGCTCGTTATCAGTGTCGAGCGTCATATGACCAAAATCTAGATATTCCTTCATAAAATCTAAATCCTTCGATTTAAATAATGGATCGCGTTTAAATCTTTTTTCTAAAGAAAATAATCTATGTTTTGCCATTTCATAAGAATTACCCAAGACACTGGGATCGAGCTTAAGCGGCATTTTGACTATAAAATGACCTTCAGGAGATCGACGTGTATTTTTGTAAAAACTATTTTCGCATGCTCGTTCTTCTGTCGAGAGCGAGTGCGTAGAAGATATTGAATCTATTCCCAAAATTTGGTCAAATCTGTGTTGATTTCTGGCTGTGTTAAAAAATTACATATTATGTTATTGCAAGACTTGTGTGAAAGGGATTTGTGTGAGCTAACACTGCCAGACATAAGCCACCCTAGCCTGCTTTCACATAATTTTGGTTTATTCTGGCCTAAATCAATACGATTATTTAGTATTACGTCCCAAAATACTTCTACACCTACAAGTATGTCTATGACTGACGATATATGAAAGGAAGGGTCAGCTAGTTGTATGCCCGTAGGTATTGGAATCTTGCTAATATCGATTGGCGTAGATGGTAACATTTGTGTGATTTGCGGTAAAATAAGACAGCTGATGCTAAGTGTATAACCACCGTAGTAAGATTCAATATGTAAGTTACAAGATTGTGAACTAAAACTGGTTTGGTTGTTAACACCTGTGACTGTGGAGTACGTACCGTGTCGGGTCAAACCCAATTTGTTGCAAAAACTCGAACTAACGAAGTTGGCTGTACTGCCGTTGTCTAGAAGTAGGCGCGCGTCGTACTTCTTGCCTTTTTCGTTAATCACCTTCACCTTAGCTGTGGAAAGCAAAACATTTATATCAGTAGTAGGCTGTATAAATGAAGCGTTGGTTGATAGCGTGATATTTTCTGACGATTTAGGCATCGGATCACAAAAGGGCCTATCAGGTTTGTCTGTGTGCAAAATAGTGTTGTGTCTGCTGGCACAATACTTGCAATTTGACAATTTGCATTTTTTTCAAAGTGGCCTTTACGTAAACAATTTGTGTAAACCATTAATTCTTTAGCCTTTTTTATTCTAGATTCAACTGATAAGCTTTTAAATGATTCGCAATTATATAAAAGATGATTTTTAGAACATAATGAACATTGATGTGATTGTAAATTAGAATAATTAGAATTATTGTTAGTTTTGTTAGTTGATGTGATTAAAAAAATTTTTGATTTGTAATTTTGTGTTTGTTTATTTGTTAATATAGTGTTAGTGTTAATTTTATGTGTGTTTTTATTTAAATTATCTTCCAAAGTTTCTAATAAATCTGCCTTATCGCTTAGAAAAGAGCAAAATTGGGATAAAGTAGGTGAAACAGATAAGGTGTTATGAAATTCCTCCCATTTTCTACCCGTGACAATATCTAATTTGTTTGACATCATATAAATTAGAAGAGTGTCCCAGTATTGAACTGGTTCATTGAGAGAGTTTAATGCCCTAATGTTTTTATTAATTACGTCAATCAGCTGACGTAACTCAACGTGCGATTCTTGTAAAATAGGTTCGACATAAAATAAAGCATGAATATGATTATTTGTAAGCAAACGGTTACGGGGCTATAACTCTATTGTTATAGCGCTCACAGAGTAACTCCCACGCGATAAGATAATTATCTGCTTTAAAATCCATATTTTTAATTAGTTCGACTGCACTGCCTTTAACACACGCGCGTAAATAATGTAATTTATTTATGTTATCTATGCTATTGTTAGAATGAATCAATGAAATGAATGTATCGCATAATTCGAGCCAGCACTCATAGCTACCATTGAAATAATAAATCAATTTTAGGCAAGCGAACAAAGTTACTCTTACATGTTTGTTGTTGTTGAAACCTTTACCTAAATAATAATAATTCAATCAGCTGTGTGAGGTCAAAGACCTCCGTAGTTCCGCAACAAACGTAACGTAATTTAAATTAGTATTTACGTTTTGGAATTTAATAAATTATGTTTCTGCCTAAGCGTCTTTACATAAGCAGTAGATCATGTGCCCAAAATATCCGTAATTGATTTTATCAAACCTTATATACAAACAGTTTTTGGAATGCCTATTGTCTACCATAATTACTGTACGGTCAACAGTGTGTCTGTACCGTGTTTGAATGTACCGTACATCACGTTTCACACTGTCAGCGTGTACGTCGCCACGCGACATACAAATTTAATATTTTAACCAGTTCGCGTCAAGCCGCCAATCGGTTCGCGTGCACTCTTAACCATTTCACCATTTTACCATTTAGTATAAATTAACGAATAAACCCATTGAGCTTAACTTGTCTTTTACTTCTGTACAGACACCAACCCAGCGTACATTGCGGTCCTTCGAGCCTTTAAACAAGTGACCAGTTAATTTACCATTTAACCAATCGCGGATCATTGTGATTTTTCGAGTATTTAACCAATAACCAGTAACTTACCCTCGTGCTTCATGTGTGAAGTGAAACCAGTGGACCAGAACCAAACCAGTGTACCAATTTCAACCAAAGTGCTTGTGTGTGGAAAGTAGCCAGTTCTCCAGAAAAGCGACTTCACCAGCTATTACCACCAGGGAGACTTCAGAGACTCAGGATATTCCAGGTCACCACGTACCAGTCATCAAGTAAGATCTTTCCTTTTTTTCAACTTTTTTACCACTCTCTATTGACCATTTTAATGCCCTCAACCATGGAGGCTCTATTAAACACCCAGAACCAGATGATGTCCGCGATTAATACCATGTGTGTTAATTTCAAGAAGGACGGGCCGGATCGTAAAACGCCCGCCTATATAGAAAAGCGTCTTGACATGTTGGATTCGCACTGGAATGAATTCCAAACCAACCATACCAGGCTATGTGCTGAATTCCAAGATCTTAACCACCACTATTTTACGGAAAACTATTACCAACGGACAAAAGATTTTTACCATGAGGTTAGGAGTATAATCGTAACCAGCGAACCCAGCAAACCATTTGTGAGACCAGCTACACCATTATCGCAGGGCTCAGATAGGCGCGATTTTTCCTCTCCCACCCAGGAAGGTAGCTCTTTTAGTTTTCCTGCGCCTAAACATTCGAAGCAAGGTAATTCCAGTAGGGTAGGAGAAATTCTTTGAAAGCAGAAGAGCAACTTCAAGGCGCTTTCTCGCACCATTGAGGCGGTCGACTTTTAGAGCTGCTCCGAACGCTGGGAGTTCGAAGATATTTTAAGAAGTATTCAATCGAGATGGTCGGTCATTGATTCTCTTCATTGGGATATTGACAGCGAGGGATTGTTAGAGAACGAGGACTATGAGACCTAGACCTACAGCCTTCGTTGAGATGGAGGGAAAGTACTACACCATGAAGAAAGCCGTGAACAAACAGATGTGGTCGTCATCTTACAGGGAACGTTCAACACCACAAATGGACATTCCCACGTTCAGTGGAAATTACCAAGATTGGATATGTTTTAAGGATTTGTTATCCGAAACTATTCACAATAATAAATTGTTACCAAATGCGCAAAAGATGCAGTTTTTGAAAAGTAAGCTCCGCGGGGAGGCTGAAAAATTAGTTCACCATTTACGCATTAATTCAGAAAATTATGAAGTGTGCTGGGAAATATTAAACTATTGTTACCAAAATACTAGGTTAATATTTAATTCTCACATACAATTATTATTAACCATGCCTACCATTCAACAACAATCTGCAGCGGTCATCAAAAAGTTACATGACACTACCAACGAGTGTCTTAACTCTATAAAGGCAATGGGAATCGACATCTCTAATTGGGACCCATTGATTGTATACATTTTATGCCAAAAGTTAGATACCGAAACCCATCACGACTACATATAGTCGCTAAAGAATCCTAAGGAACTGCCGTCTTTGTCTGAATTTTTGAAATTTTTAGAAATGAAGTTTACGTCTCTAGAAAGCTCTCGTCGTAAGCAAGATTTCAACAAAACAGGTCCACCTCAAGTATATCAAAACCAATACCAAAAACCATGGGTCGATAAACAATTAAATAATCATTTACATAACTTTATGAACAGAAACTTCTAACCAAGGCCAACTGTAATAAACCATGTCAATACGAAGCCAATGAACATTGCGACACAACGGAAATGCATACTCTGTAAAAACTTTTGCCATGAATTGTTTAAATGCAAACAATTTCTGGAATCGTCACCGCTGAATAGACTTAAAGTAATAGAAACAAATAAATTATGTAAAACTGCTTAATTAACTATCATGACAAGGAATGTTCTTCGGAAAAAACTTGCCGTTTTTGTCACCAACAGCACAATATTCTTCTACACAATGCTCTTGTTACTTTTGCTCCCTCTACTTCTAGTAATACAAACATCGAACATCCTACCAGAAAATCGAACATATGCGTTACCAATGCACCACAAGAAACCAGGCCCAAATTATTAGCGACAGCTAAAATTAATATACGGTCCATTGATGGCTGTCACCATACCATGCGAGCCCTCATAGACCCGTGCGCATAGTCTTCTATTATTACTGAGAATGCCGCCCAACTTTTAGGCCTACCAAGGATTAGGCGCCACTGTGTGGTGGTGGGAGTTGGTGCGAAAGCCAACAATAGTCGGGAGTTGTTAAGATTGCAGTATCTTCGATTCATAATAATTTTATATTTAAGACCGAAGCCTATGTTATGAAACATGTCGTCGGGAATTCACCAAGCGAATCCTTTGAAAAACCAGCGTGGCCGTATTTACAAAACTTACCACTAGCCGATCCGGATTTAGATAAAAGTAGACCAGTAGATTAAATTTTAAGTGTCGATGTTTACGAATTAATAATTTTACCAGGTTTAATTCGTAATAACACATCACTACCAATCGCGCAAAATACCAAGCTCGGTTGGATTTTAAGTGGAACTATTAAACCATCCCAAAAATCTTGTAATTTCATCATGATCGATTTGCAAGATATACAACGATTCTGGGAGATTGAAGATGTCTCGGACAACTCTATAAATATATCTGATGAAGATAACTATTGCCTTCATCATTACCAGCAGCATACGACGCGTCAACCAGATGGACGTTACGTCGTAAGATTATCTCTCAAACCAGAGATTACCGAAAAATTGGGTGACTCTAAAACCAAAGCTGTGACCCGATTTCATCAGTTAGAACGAAGATTTTCTAAAAATAAAATTATTGAACAAAACTACAAACAATTTATACATGAATATATTAATTTAAACCATATGAAGAAATGCAATGGTAACCCGATACTTCAATGTTATTTGCCGCACCATTGTGTAATACGAATGGATTCAACGACCACTGCCACGCGAGTTGTTTTTAATGCGTCAGAGAAAACTTCGACTGGATTTTCGTTGAACGTCCTTATGTACAGCGGACCAAATTTGCAAGAAGATTTATTTGCACTAATTTTAAGGTGGAGGCAGTACCAGCCTTCACAGCTGATATAGAGAAGATGTTCAGGCTTATAAATGTCCATGAGGATGACCAGCCGCTCCAGAAGATTATGTGGAGAGACTCAGAAGGGCAACCATTAAAAGAATACCAACTTACCACTGTCACATACGGTATCAAGGCCGCACTATTCCTAGCCATGATGACATTGAAGCGTCTGGCTAAGGATGAGGGTCACCGTTATCCAGAAGCAGCCCCGAAGCTCTGGCTACCAGGTTCTATATGGATGACCTGCTTCATGGACAGCATGACCTGGAATCTGCTTAAAAGTTAATTTCTGACCTCATAAATCTCCTTAAACTAGGTGGATTTAATTTAAGGAAATGGTCGTCTAACAAACCAGATGTATTACCTGATAACCAGTCATCGTGTGAAGACCAAGCATATTATGTTTTTAAATACCAGGAATCAACCAAAGCGTTAGGACTTAAGTGGAATTCTAACGAAGATTATTTTACATTCCAATTAAAATCCGAACCAGTCTGTAAGCTAACCAAAAGAAGTTTACTCTCGAATATATCGAAAATATTCGATCCGCTTGGATGGCTTTCACCCATAACCACAAAATTGAAATTACTTTTCCAAGAAGTTTGGGTTTTAAACCTACAATGGGACGACGACCTTCCAGCTTATATAAACAAAAAATGGAAAATCATGGAAGCTGATATCATCAATATTAAACATATAAACATACCGAGATGGATACAGTGTTCTAAGAACGATACCATAGAATTACATGGGTTTTGTGATTCATCGCAAAATGCCTACGCTTGTGTTGTGTACTGCAGAGTCAACAATATTCACAGCAACCAATCTTCGGTAGTCCTAGTGGCTGCTAAATCTCGTCTCGTACCGGTAAAGAAAAATGTTTCGTTACCGAGATTAGAATTATGTGCCGCTGTTCTACTTACCAAGGTCATGAAAATTACAAGATTACAACATCAAAATCTACGGTTGGTCCGACTCGACAGCAGTTTTGGGTTGGCTAAATGGCGATCCAATTAAGTGGAAACCATTCGTCGCGAATAGGGTGAAGCAGGTGACAGACGTTATACCACCAAGTAGCAGGCATTATTTGTCTACCAAAGATAACCCAGCTAACTGCGCGAGTAGAGGTATCACCACAGAACAGCTGATTAACCATTCCATGTGGTGGACAGGACCCCACTGGCTAAAATCATTCGAAGAGTCAAAATTAACCCATTCATCATATACTACCAGCGAAGAGCTTAAAAAACCAGTATTAAATGTAAACGTCACAACGATTAAATGTGAAAACAAAGTCATAGAAAATATTATTTGCAGATACAGCGATTTTACGTGAGCTTCCAGAGCGATTGCGTGGGTGTTGCAATTTACACCTAAATCATATAAAAAACCACGTTAGTTAGGTATAACTATACTTGAAATAAGAAAGCTAAATACTTAATTATAAAATATGTACAGCAAATAGAATTTTTAGAAGATATGCAATATATTAAAAATCATAACCAACCTAATCCTAAGAGTAATTTACTAAAATTAAAACCATTTATTGATGACCAAGGACTTTTGAGGGTTGGGGGGCGATTGACCAACGCCAAAATAGTAGATAGGATGAAACATCCGTGCATTTTACCACATAACCATCAACTTATCGACATGCTTATTGATCAGGCGCATAAAATGACCTTCCATGGGGGTGCACGATTATCCTTAGCTTGGTTGTGTCAAGAATATTTTATTTTAGGAGGAAATAATGCTGTAAAGAAGAGGCTACGGAGATGTTTGCTGTGTAGAAGGCACAACCCCCTGAAACATGACCAGTTGATGGGAGATTTACCACCAGCCAGGATCAACAGAAACCGTCCTTTCTACCATACAGGGGTTGATTTAACTGGTTTTGTTGACGTCAAGTCTACAAAGGGAAGAGGCGTGAGATGTACCAAGGGATATATCGCCGTCTTCGTGTGTATGGTAACCAAGGCCGTGCACTTGGAGTTGGTCTCTGATCTCACTGCTTCATCATTCTTGGCAGCCCTACGAAGGCTTGCAGCCAGGAGAGGATCGCCCGGTCACATTTATAGTGACAACGGCACGAATTTCATAAAGGCGAATAGAGTCCTGCAAGAAGAGATAATTAATTTAAAATCTATATTAAATGACGATTTTTATGCAGAAATAGCTGATATGTCAATAGAATGGCACTTCAACGCGCCTTCTTGGCCTAGCGCAGGCGGTCTGTGGGAGGCGGCCGTGAAGAGTCTGAAATACCATCTGAAGAGAGTGATAGGCGAGCAAAAGCTTACCTAAGAGGAGTTCTCTACCTTGCTAGCTCAGCTAGAGGGCTGCCTCAACTCTAGACCTCTGTGCCCGTTGAGTAAAGACGTTGAAGACTTAGATTTCTTCACTCCGTCTCATTTTCTTTCTAATTGAGTCTGAACACGATCTACGAACCAGATGGCAGCTAGTGCAGAAAATTTACCAAGATGTGTGGAAGAGATGGAGAACTGAGTATCTTACACAATTGAACACAAGGTTTACGTGGCAACTTTCACAACCAAACTTAAATCTAGGTGATATTGTTATTGTACACGACGCTAACCTGCCACCGGGTAAATGGGCTCTCGGTCGAATCGTGCAACTACATCCGGGGCAAGATGGGCTAGTAAGAGTAGTTTCCTTAAAAATAAAAAATAGCGTTGTGAAGAGACCAGTCGTGAAATTATCGCTTTTACCAATTAACCGTACCAAGGACGAGGACATAAACCAAATTCCCCAAAATACTGATTTTAACCAGCCGAATAACCAGTATAATAATAATTTACCAAAACCAAAACGGCGAGCTAGAAAAGGCATTTACCATTTATTTACCATGACACTTATGTTGTTTACGTTTGTATTTTCACCAGCCACGTGAGCATATAACATAATAAACTTTAACGGCACTCAGTTTATATTTTGATAAAATATCTACCATGCGATTAGTTCAAGACGAATGGAAACTGATAGTATATTATGATTTAGAACCATATTGGTTAGGCAGTAAATTATTATCTAAATATATAGACCACATGGAATATCCCTGCAAGGAATCATCAATAAGAAATCATTGTGAGTCCATTCTAATACAATTACGGCACAGTTATACAGAGTTAATGCATTACAATAACATTCTGTCGACGCAGCAGTTCCCCCACGAGCTATGGATAAACCAGACTTCTGTAGTAGAAGCAGAATATAATGTATTGAAAAGGATGCAAAGCTCTATAGATAAACAACATAAAATATTTACTCATTATATTAACCAGTTAGAAAATATTACCAACGACGTAAAGAGTCAATTAAAAGACGTAGAAACCACAAATGAATTTTTGTTATGCTCTATGGCAGCTAACAGTTTGGAGTCGAATTTGAAGAATATGCAGGATGTTCTATTAGATACAGTTTCGGAGGTGTACTTTGGGAAGTTTAACATGCATCTTTTGAAACCCGACCAGCTTTTAGATGAGTTAAATATTATTTCAGGAAAATTGTCCAACTATTTAAGTTTACCAATTGACAATCCTTACACCAAATTTACCATTTACTTAAAGTTAGAGCTAAAATGTTAAAAGATTATTTTATTTTTGAAATAAGAGTACCATTAGTGAGTAGGGATAATAACCAAGTCTATAAAATATGTCCTATACTAAGAAAAAACGGCAAAACCATGGTCATCCTAGTTCCAGTTTCGGATTACATAGCGATCAACTTACGAAGAGACTCATTCATGACCATATCGCAATTAGAATTGCATAAGTGTATTAAATTAGATTCCGAAATACAACTTTGTTCGCTACAGAAACCAATTTCACATATGAGTCATGATGACATCTTGTGCTCCAAAGATCAGGAAACGAAGCTCTGCAAAACCAAAACTGGAAGGTGCCAAGACTGGTGGTCTCAGTTAATCGATGTTAATACTTACTTTTTCTTTTGCTGCGACTCGTGTCCAGTGCGAATCATTTGTGGAGAGCAAATGTTTTCCAACCTTCTAAATAATAGCGGTATCATAAGGCTGGGAACAGACTGTGTTCTGAAAGGTAACGACATAACCATTTATGCTCAAAGACTTCAGAATAATACTTTAACTATCAAGACTGATAAACCAACGATAGACATTCTTCCCATCAACCACATCTTTAACCAGAAAAAGACGTCCGTGTCGCTAATTTCAGAGCCAGCTTCAGTTTTGGGTGGTAACGATCAGGATTTAGATGATATAGGCTTTAAAATAAAACAAATACGTTCAGAGAGTGGTCTAAAGGGTGGTATATCCTATCACGACGTTCACCATTACGACGCGATATACGCGGTGGCCGGGGCGGGTGTGTTGGTGGCCGGGGCAGCCGCGCACGCCCTGCGGCGGTGGCGCTCGGGCCGCCGCGCTGCCGCCGCCAGGACTCCAGCACGCTGGCAGCTGCTGGCGCAGCGCCGGCGCTTGCTGCGTCGGGACCGCCGCGCCCTGAGCCACGGGGGCTGGCGAACGCAGCGTTTGTGTATAGTCTTAGTGATCAGTGTGTAAGTGTAGTAAACCATGGGCAATCAAGTGTTAAAAGTAGTGATAGGTGTAGTGATAAAATGAAAGACCAGTCCACTTCTCCTATAGTGCATAAGCATCATTTTAGTGATTATTGTGATAGAGACATTAGGGTGCCATTAAATTAAGCAAATATTGTTTATCACCTTGTCTCACGTCACTCACTAAACATTAAACCATAAATTTTTTGATACGATTATCACCACCATTCTTTCTTCTCACGCGCTGGCAGCATGTACGGTCAACAGTGTATCGACTGTACCGTACGTCACGTTTCACACTGTCAGCATGTACGTCGCCACGCGACAAACAAATTTAATATTTTAACCAGTTCGCGTCAAGCCGCCAATCGGTTCGCGTGCACTCTTAACCATTTCACCATTTTACGAGTACCATTTAGTATAAGTAATAAACCCATTGAGCTTAACTTGTCTTTTACTTCTGTACGGACCCCAAACCACCGTACAATTACTCATAAGAGATTGTTATTATTTCTAGTCTCCATGTACAGGGACAAAGCTATGGGGCAACAGCTGCGAGTATAATAATATTATTATAGATAAAGAATCATCATTTTAAGGGTGAGTAATGAGATACATTACTCATACACTTAAAATGAGAGAGAGAGAGTTACCTCATACAAAAATTATAGTGATATTATTTTATCAGACTCTTCACATAAAATCGCCCTCTGTAATGCCCTTTATTGGTCGTGTTTTCAGTGACTTGGATTTAAAGGGATTAAATGAAACCAAGTGAAACAAATTAATACTCTTAGAGAGTTTATAATTTTATTATCAGATATTTATTTTGGTATTGCGACAGATAAACTATAGTCAATAACTTAAACGCACCATAATTTTATATTAAGTATGTATATTAGAATATAATTTAATATTTTTTTAAATATCTATCCTTTGTCTCAAGTTACGTTCAAGGTACGTTCTATTGTGATAGTCACATGCATTCAGTCACTCAATATTGTGCACGCTCGCTCACAAGTTCTCGACTCTCCGATACATACACACACGCACACTCGGGAAATTTTGTCGGGGTTTCCCCGCTACAATAACAATACAATTTTATATTTTCTAACTTGTACTTAGTAGTTCTAAAAATAAATAAAACATCTCTAACGCCCATTACTTGTTTGCTCAGATCGGCCTCGATTCAACCTCAACCGAGGTATCCTTAAGAAGTTTCTCGAATTTGGTATTCTTAAACGGAATTTCTACCTCAGCTGTTCGCTCCTCCAGTAAGGTTGAGTGGAGGTATTACGTCATAGATAGTCATAGAAAAATATACCTTTTTATGTTAACACCGATAGTTACCATTCAAAATTTGGCAGAATGATGTTATAACCCTTCGTTTAACTTGTACTGTGGTGTTCGCAACGCTATAAGGACTTGTATAATGGGTGGGAGTCCCGTTATTTCCACGAATTGGTAGGTTCAAAAGTGGTAAAATTACTTCTACCACAGTGTCTTTTCTAAATATCACTAGTTTATTAAATTTCTCGTCACAATACCGCTCTAAGGTGTTTTGAGCGTCGCGTAAATATCTACGCGCTGCATAATTATACGGATTTTCGTAAAGGTAATCCAGAACCTCCAAAAAATCCTCCATGCTTCTCTTTAAATAAGTATCCCTCTGTAATTGCGTAATTGCTTCAAATAATTCCACTCTGTTTATAAATTTCTCAAGTCGAAGACATTTAGGCCCGTATTAATAAAGCGTTCTTAACTCTAAGACAATTCTCAAGAAAGTACTTAAGATGTTGTTTTAATTAATAGACCGTACTTAAGTACAGCTGTAGGTACGGCGTATCAAGTGAGTGCGAACGTATTAATAAACGAGACTCGTTACTCAAGTACGCTGTCATTGCTGTCAAACTATTACTTGAGACGCGGTTTCGTGGGTACGGTCTAACCTTGACTTGAGTACGGCTTGTGATACAGTACAATATTATTTGTTGTGTTTTTGGTTGTTACAATTATGAAAATATTAATCTAAATATTTAGGATTAAACGAACTCAGAATTTACACTACATACTCAACACAAAATAAAGTTATAAAAAAGACACTTGTTGATACATATTCTTCTTTTTTTTGGCAACCGCGATTGCAAAAGTTTTGCACCATTCTGCCAGTGTCGAGCATTTATAGAAATATTTTCGATTTTATTCATTTATTTACATTAAACGAATTACCTATTTGATTTAAATTAATAGCACTCAATACCAATGATAAAACTCAAAACAAAAGTGACTTGATTTGACACTTGACAGCAGAACTTTTTTTCGCTGCCCAAAAAACAATCCTCATTATATGATCCCCTCCCTCCTACAATTCCTCGCCCTATCAACCTTAAATCTGTTCTGTGTTTTGTAAATACTCATTTTACTGAAACTTTATGTACGTACCTATTAACAAATTTTTGTTTGTTTTCTAGGTTTTAGATTATTCAACAGACTTCCTCCTGTACATCGTGCCCTTGTTTATTCATAAAAACCCACTCGTAAGGCAGAGTATTCGTCAACACAACACATTGGCGAATCACTAAGGAGCCACATTAAAGAATAAGAAGTAGAAGACTTTTTTTCGAATGGCAATGATCCGCATTCCGTTTTACGTAGTTGTTAAAATATGGATATTAATATGCTAGACAATAATAAATATTAATATCTACATGAAAATTAATGACAATCAGTTTTTTTTTCAATATAAAAATACAGACTAAACTTTTTTTGGTATTTATATTATTAAATATTGCATTTTTTAAAATAAATATTGAAGGAATGTAAAATCAATAAATCCGTTCTTTGTAGAAGTGTAAACGAAACGTTATTTTATTCGTTCTTTGTCATGTAGGTGACGATTAAAAGTTGAGTAAGTGATCTCAATAACATTATCATACTATGAATTAAAGACCATCTTGAGAAGCTAATCGTTACTCGAGACTGTCTCAGCCAAGAAAGGTCTTGAGAACGTGTTTGAGAACGGTTTATTAATACGGGCCTTAGTTGAACTAATGATACAATTTTCGTGGATTGAGGTTGAGTCGAGTGGAAGAAATCTCGAGGAAACAACTAACGATACGGGTGTAAGACTACTATTAGGTACTAGGATCACTCGTTACACGTTTGTACAGTGCAGAGGCGGTAAGGCGGCCGCGGGATTCTGCTCGATCAACTATTACTTTAAACTTAATCTAGGCGATCACAACGGACGGGCGCGAGCGCCACATTTAAATCTAATATAGCTTTAGAAAAATAACGCCATGCGGAAACACAAGCGGGTAGTCGGGCATCGAGGCGGCCGAGCCCTATACCCATACTAAAATAGACACTCTTGTTTTACATAGATGCCTGGCGTCGATCGGTCGAGACTCCGGCGAGCACGCGTACTGCGTAGGCGCGCTCACCCCGTTCCTAAATATCACACTCTCGGCAGTTAAAGTCATCGTCAAAAAATATAGAAGGCGCTAAGGGATGCCGTGGGGCGGGTGCGGGGGCGCCTCAGGCCACCTGCGGCGGCGGCGGCGGCTTGCTGGGCTGCAAGCGCTCGTCCGCTGCTAGCAGCCGATCCAGCTCCTCATCCTCGTAGAACACGGTAAAGTGCTCGGGCTTGGCCACCGCCTCGAAAATGGAGCACACGGACGGCTTAACGTTGTAGAAGTAGAGCGGCTGCCGGCGGGCGTGAAAGTCTGCCGTGAGCTGCTCGATGCTCTTGGCGGCGGTGTAGTCGGCGCTGTAGATGTGCGTGCACTCGAGCACCACGGGCACGTTGGCGCCGGCCGCGCACTTAGTCACCAGCTTGCGCACGTAGTCCACGCTGGGAAACATGAGACAGCGGTCGGGCGTGATCATGAGGTACTCGCGGCCGGCGTCAGTGCGCAGCAGCTCCACGGAGAACTTGGGCCGCGCGGCGTGGTACAAGATGAACACGATGTTGACCACGACGCCGATGAGGATGCCCACCTCGATGGGTAGCGTTAGGCACAGGACAAACGTGCCAACGCCCGGCACCAGGTCCAGCTTCTTGGCGCGCCACATTGGCCGCACCACGTCGTACTCCACCATGAATAGGATGGCCGAGATGATGACGGCCGCGAGCGCTGCCTTGGGGATGTACTCGAAGTACTGCGTGAAGAACTGCAGCGCGAGGATGACCATGACGCCAGTGTAGAAGCCGCCGAACGTGGTCTTGACGCCGGAGCCGTTGGCGACGACGGAGCGCGCGAGCGAGCCGCCGCCGGGGTAGGCCTGCATGAAGGAGTTGCCCATGTTGCACACGCCCTGCGCGATCAGCTCTTGCGTAGCATCGATGGTGCGGCCGTCGGAGAAGGCCTTGCAGATAGCGATGTCCTCGAGCAGCACGATGAGTGGGATGACCAGCAAGCCGGAGCCCATCTCCGCCACCATGTCCACAAAGCCTGCGGTAGTGTTGTCGGCGCGCACGTAGCTCAGCGGCGGCAGCGCCGGCAGGGGCACGCCAGACGGGATGTGGCCCATGAGACGCACGGGCGAGGATCCGCGAGTGGCCACGAACCAGTAACCCAGCACGCCGGTGGCCACGACCACGATGGCGTTGCGGCACGTTCCCAGCAGCCACAGGCACTTCGTGATCACCTTCTGGTGGGTGCTCGGCCCGCCCACGCGAGACTTGCCCAGCTGCACCATGCCCACCTTCTGCAAACACCACACCCACCGTGAGATACATCAGTTATATGAGAGAAGACTGGAATAAAGTTAAATGAAAGCTATTAATATTTTTCTCGTCTATATAAATGACCTTTCTTAATAAGGAAGATCATCATTTATATACATCAGAAAAAGAGTCAGATGAGCGTAATGTGGATCATTTTCTCATATTTTATATGAGAGCAATAAATCAGAGAAAATTTGCCCAATCAAACTTTGTAATTTGCCTAATATTTGTAGAAAATTTAAATATATATATATATATATATATATATATATATATATATATATATATATATATATATATATATATATATATATATATATATATATATATATATATATATTTAAATTTTCTACAAATAATATCGCAGAAATAATATTTGTGGAAATATTATCGTAATACGCTTTTCTGGTTTTATTGAAAATGGTATATTCGTATTCTTTTCATATTCGTTTTTTTGGAATTTGTGATAATTATATTGTTACGTCGTTTTGGTATAACACAAAGGACCACACTCGGATCCGATTTGTTAACAATTTCTTTTTTTTTTGTATACACGTTCGTTCTTATACCGCGTTATCTATTTAAAGATAAGCATGAGGTAGTACTTTTTGCTGATGACACTTCACAAATGTTTTATGTGAAGCGACAACAGTCAAATTACGACGAGGTAAATAGTGGTCTCTCAAAAATGGTACATTGGTTTAATGTAAATAATTTACTTTTAAATTCAAATAAAACCAAATAAACGTTTAGCCTGCCAAATGTAACGCGGGCACAAACCAATGTACTATTAAATGATGAGAAAATTAACTTAGTGGACACCACTGTATTTCTAGGAATAACACTAGATTGTAAATTGCAGTGGGGTCCTCATATTGCAAATCTGGCAGATGGGCTCAGTTCTGCAGCATATCCAGGCAAAAAAATTAGAGAAATTTCCGATGAGGACACAGCGCGACTAGTTTATTTTATTTATTTTCATAGTGTAATGTCATATGGCATCCTTCTACGGGGAAACGCTGCGGATATTAACACAATATTTGTGCTACAGAAGCGAGCTATACCTTCTATAATATTTATAAGATGTCATGTTTTGGATCTCTTGAGAGAAAAGTTTAAAGAAATAGGTATTCCGACCGTCGCTTCGAAATACATTTTGGAACATAATGTGTTGTTTGTCAGAAAGAATCTAAATAATTTCAAAAAGAATAGCGACAATCATTGTAGGAATACTAGAAATAAGAACAAGTAGAAATACCGGTGATCAGACTTAGCAAAGTAAGTTAATCTTTTAAAGGTATACGCCCTTATTTTGTATACGCCCTTACAATGGAATCCCAGAAAACGTTCAAAATCTTTCCATGAATAAATTAAAAAAAGTTGTTAAAGAAAGTTTGTGTGCTAAAGCTTATTATAAGGCCAATGATTTCATTAACGATTGTACATCATGGGAATAAGATGGCCACCTACATGGCTGCATGAAGTTTTAGTTTGAGTTATTAATTCATTCATGCGATGTAATGAACAAATTTTTTTTGTGAATATAGACTATAGTAGATAAGTAAAGATAGATAGATAACGTCAGTTACCCTGAGCGAAAGCAGCAGTGCGATGCAGGAGAAGCCGAGCACGGGGTCCCAGAGCGCGGCGTCTCGGATGTTGCGGAACACGGAGATCCACTGCTGCAGGAACGTACTGCCCGACACCGGGATCGCGAACAGGTCCTTGACCTGCGACGTGGCGATCATCAGCGCCACCGCCGACGTGAAGCCCGACGACACCGGCCCCGACACGAAGTTGATGAGGAAGCCCAGCCCCAGCACGCCCATCAGCAGCTCGATCAGCCCCGTGAGGAAGTTGAGCAGGATAGCCTTCTCCACCACGCCGCCTGCCACCTGCCACGTCAGCAGCGAGGCGATGGCGGTAGGGCCGGCGGGCACGGCGCGGCAGCCGCCCAAAACGATGTAGATGAAGCAGCCCAGGAAGGAGCCATACAGGCCGTATTGCGCCGGCACGCCCGCAATGTTGGCGTACGCCAGCGACTGCGGGATCACAGTCAGCCCAACCGTCACCCCCGAGATCAGGTCGCCCACCGCCTTCGAGCCGTCGTAGCTGTGCACGTGCACACACACAACATCATGTGTCAATAAATACGAGGTTAAACACACAAATTAGGCATCGCCTTCATCCATCCCTTTTTGGGTATAACTGACTATACTGACTAGCCAGTATACCCACTGGCCACTACGAACAAGAATATAGACTTTTTTTACGACATCTATGACTCAGTGGTTCGCGCTTTGGCGCGTATGTCGGAAGTCGCGTGTTCAAATCCCGCCGAAGGAAAAAATATTTTCTATGTTCCTTGGTCTTGGACGTGTATTAAATATAATAAAAATCTTAAATATTATAAAGTATTAAGTAGGTAAATATATTTCCGTTGTCTGCTACCTGTGATGCAAGTACTTCGGATACTTAGTGCAGGACCAGCTTCACTTGGTGCGGAAGCGACCACAGATAGTAATATTAATACCTGGGTAACCGGACTGGCATAATAGAGTCGAAATCATTGATATATTGTTGCACCACGACAGAAAAAAACATAAACAGCTTAAAAATGCGCAATTTCCTAGGGACCTAGCTAGATCGATTTTTCTCCCCTAAAACTCCCTGCACACCAAATTTCATGGTATAGTATTGCAGCCGTTTTCGAGAATACAATATTGTCTCGTTTAAAGTATATAAGACAAGATTACTCACAAGGGCATCCAGGCGATGACGGGCAGGCGCTTCTGCAGGGTCTTGCGGTTGCAGCGCAAGCGCCGGCGAATGGCGGCGCGCCATCCCTCGCGCCGCCCGCCGTCTGCCACTGAAACGGTATCATGCCATATTGTAAATTACAAAATATCTAATTATTGTACCAAATGGATTTGATTTTGGGAATGTTAATATATTCGATATCTGTATCCGAATAAGAGATATTATGATATTGTACATGACGGTCTACATCAATGGAACATACATAATATTATAGAGAGGATGTAGCATAAGCGTCAAGCGACTGGGCAGTGTGATTCCTACCATAGATGATAAGTATTACTACTGAGAATTCCTACTCGGTCCTGACGTCATCACAATAGGCGTAGTCTAAATCAGTGTACTGTCACAGAGTAAAAATATTTATACACTGCCAACGTTCGTACCGTGCAGTGTGCACACCCGTGTGATTTCGATAACTTTTTGTACTTTTCTAAGAAGAAAATGATGAAGTGCTGTGATGCCATTACATTTCATGTGTAAGTTATTAAAAACTAAACATATAATAATTGTTCTAGAAAAGTATCTAGTAGCGTCGGTTAAAATAGACATTATTCTAATTATCCAACAGATGGCGTTTTAATCTTTGATCATGGGTATTAAAATTTTTAGATGATATTCTAGATACATATTAATCTTAATTAATCTTAGCTCAATATTATTAGTCATCATGCAATAAGCATCAATCAAAGTAATATTTAGTATTTCATCATTTCGTAAACGCCATCTATCGTCAAGTATGGACAATCACCATACACAAAAAAAAGTAGGGGCGTATTTCGAATAATTTTACCAACTCTTAATACGAAAATCCTTATTATCTCGTCAATGGAAAATAATTTATTTTTTATTTGATTTGTCGACAAAAGAAACATCGTTATAGTTTGTCAAAAAAGTGTAGGAGCGGAACTTTTTTCTTAACAGGGGCAATATTCTTACAAAAGTGACATTTCATGTACTTAATCCAAATAAAACAAAGCGATTATGTATTTATTTAATTTTCTATTAAAAACTGGTCAATCACATAAAAACTAAATTAAAATGAATAAAACAATTCGAAGCTTTGCCAGGCAGGGTGTTCGGCACATGGATGGACAAACGAAAACCGTGGACCCGTGGAGCCTTCTGCTATACATTGAGGCCTAATTACAAGACTCAGGCCCAATAGTTTTTTTTTTAAATAATTTTTTAAGTTAATTTCGAAAAAAGCCAGTTTTCAAACTTCAAACGACTATAAATTTACTTTTAACATTGAAAATCCAAACATGCTTTTGTAATAATTATCTGCATTAGTTGTAGAATCATATTAAATTCAGTTTTGGAGCAAATGTTAGATATAAAATTAGATACGAGTCCTTCAACGACAAACAAAGTGAAAAAATAATTTTCATATTCCACTTTGAAATTCTTAAAAAAAAAACTATGATTTTTAGAGCACTTAAAATTCTAGGAAAACATCTGTGGTTCATACCCTTTATATCGGTATACAATTTGCACATATTTGTTTAAAAATAACTAGAGTAAATCGCAATTTAAACTAACTAAACTAAGTCATAAGACTCAATTTGCGAAAACTTAAATCAAGTACAAGCCAATTTGTCATAATTGCTTTCGGTATGTTCACTAACACTACACGTGGGAGCTAGTAGTCTGTCTCTCTCTTACCAGTCACGATACTATCTCTTGTCTCTTTTGTTGAATTTGGACAATAGCCGTACATAGCAGGTAGAAAAAGGGGTGTTATTTCTCTGTGCAGTAGTAATTCTATGAAATCTTATATGTTTTTAATTAGTAAGCTTTTTAGTAGAACATGAATTTATTATTAAAACACTATGATAATTTTAATTTTAATTTATTTCCAAAATTTATTTCATAACAATTGTTCGAATTCGTGCCCTTGACTTCTTATGCATGATCGGCACCATTTTAAAATTTCCACTGTTGTTGTTTGAAATATCATTTCGGCTTTCATTTTTTCGAATGCTTCATTTATTCTAATTATTAACTGCTCTCGACTGGGCACCACGGTTGCGTACACTAGCTCTTTGGCTCTACCCCAGACGTAAAAGTCTATTGGGGTAAGGTCGGGCGACCTTGGTGGCCAAGGAATTGGACCACCCCGACCGATCCACGAGTTCGGGAACACATTATTAAGGTATTCCCTCACAGCTATGCTCCAATGGGCTGGGCAGCCATCGTGTTGGAACACAAAAGGTCTGTCGTCTTGTAATACTTCTTCTACTAAACCGGGCAAATCATTTTGCAGAAATTCTAAGTAATTATTTCCATTAATATTGTCCGGTAAATAATGCGGCCCGATTAGTTTATTTCCAATGACCCCAGCCCAAACATTTACACTGAATCTTCTTTGAAATTTTCTCGGTCTCGTCACTCGTGGATTTTGGTTTTTGGGTGCCCAGTAATGGAGATTATGGTAATTTGAAATACCTTCCTTATCAAATTTTGATTCATCTGTCCACAGAGTACTTCTAAAAAAGTTTTCGTCTTCCACGTCAGTGTGTAGTAGATGTCGACAAAATTCTACGCGTCTACCAAAATCATTATCTTGAAGATCTGAAAACAAAGAAAAAAGGCTTGAGAATTTAAAATAAGGAAGACTAGATCTAGGCTTTGGTACATATTCAGTCTCTTTACGGAATTAAGAAAAATCTATTGTATCCATACCTTGCACGGGAGTGTAATGGAAAGCATGTTGCCGATTTTCCCGGAGAACTGCCCACACTTTCCATATGCCAAGGCCCAGCATTGCAGCTACCTCTCTTATACTTTTATTAGGGTTATTATTAAATTCTTCTAATACACGTTCGTCTGTAGCAACATGATGTTGTCGTACATTCACCCTCGGTTCTTGATAACGCAAATTACCCGTTTCTCTAAGTCGTCGGTATGTAGTAGCAAAAGTTTGGTGGCTAGGCAGTCGACGGTTAGGATAGCGCTCTTGGTATAGTCTTTGTGCTTCACGTCCATTGCAATTAGCGGCTCCATACACCAACAACATATTGGCGTATTCTTCATTTGTAAAAGAGGTGGTCATTTTACGAAAAAAAAACAACAACGTAACAACAAAATAACAGAAAACTTAACAAACTGAAGCAACAACAATAACCTAAAACGATAACAAAATCACAAAACGAAAACAATAACAGTAAGCGCAACGGACACGTCAGATCGCAGAGGCAGTTAAGACTCGACAAATAAGTAAAACATTTTTTTCCAAAATTAACGTTTGACTGATAAGGAATAGACAAAATCAAACAATAGCGCAATTGCAGAGTGAAATAACAACCCTTTTTCTACCTGCTATGTACGTACGGCTATTGTCCAAATTCAACAAAAGAGACAAGAGATAGTATCGTGACTGGTAAGAGAGAGACAGACTACTAGCTCCCACGTGTAGTGTTAGTGAACATACCGAAAGCAATTATGACAAATTGGCTTGTACTTGATTTAAGTTTTCGCAAATTGAGTCTTATGAATTAAGGCCCCGTTAGTTTAAATTGCGATTTACTCTAGTTATTTTTAAACAAATATGTGCAAATTGTATAC
Organism: Phengaris alcon alcon; assembly: GCA_037179445.1. Lineage (NCBI taxonomy): Eukaryota > Metazoa > Arthropoda > Insecta > Lepidoptera > Lycaenidae > Phengaris > Phengaris alcon. The sequence continues at coordinate 979,428 of JAYRCH010000154.1, read as the reverse complement.
CGATATAAAGGGTATGAACCACAGATGTTTTCCTAGAATTTTAAGTGCTCTAAAAATCATAGTTTTTTTTTAAGAATTTCAAAGTGGAATATGAAAATTATTTTTTCATTTTGCTTATCGTTTAAGGACTCGTATCTAATTTTATATCTAACATTTGCTCCAAAACTGAATTTAATATGATTCTACAACTAATGCAGACAATTATTACAAAAGCATGTTTGGATTTGCAATGTTAAAAGTAAATTTATAGTCGTTTGAAGTTTGAAAGCTGGCTTTTTTCGAAATTAACTTAAAAAATTATTTAAAAAAAAAACTATTGGGCCTGAGTCTTGTAATTAGGCCTCAATGTATAGCAGACGGCTCCACGGGTCCACGGTTTTCGTTTGTCCATCCATGTGCCGAACACCCTGTATTTTGTTAAGTGTACAAACGTCGTCTGTTGAAATACAAGGCTAAAAGTATACTTTTCGATCTTGACAAAGTCGCTAATGTGGCAGGTGTTTGTGAGTTTATTTTATTGAATCAAGTGTTAATTAATAGACTTAAAGCTATTTTAAGTCGCTCGAATGTGTAATAACAGCTAATAAGCGATATGTTGAAAAAATATCTAGCACTAAGGTTATGTTTACGTTTATCATGGAGGCCTGTGCAGTGGGGCTGTGGTACAGAGCGCCTTATACTATTTGATACTTTCGCATAGGTACACTGGTCACTGACAGATTATTTAAAGAATATTGGAGAGATTTAAAAATACAGTAGGTACGCATATTTTTTAATCATTTCTATTACTTTACATTTTACAAAGCTATTCGTAAACGTTACGTAAATACGTACGTACTGTTCGCGGCGCGACAGGCACGGTTCACTAGACCCACAAGTGTCGCGTCACCGGCACTCTATTAGCTGCTGTTATTTTGAGAGTTAACAAAAACATGAAAGGCAATAACCATGCAATAATTATTATTGATCAAACTAAGTTGTTGCAATAGCTACTTACATCTTACGAGGGAAGTTCCCCCATAACATGGAAGAAGTGTACCTACAACCTAATACGGATATGAGGCATTCCTTAGGGAATGCCTCATATCCGTATCCGGCTCCGCATATCCGTATGTGTATCCGCGTATTCGTATCCGGGGATACGTTGTTAGCGATCAAATAAACGTTAAATTGGAGAGTAAAGTAGGTAGTGTGTGTGTGTGTGTGTGTGTGCGCGTGCGTGTGTGTGTGTGTGTGTGTGTGTGTGTGTGCGCGTGTGTGTGTGTGTGTGTGTGTGTGTGTGTGTGCGCGTGTGTGTGTGTGTGTGTGTGTGTGTGTGTGTGTGTGTGTGCGCGTGTGTGTGTGTGTGTGTGTGTGTGCGTGTGTGTGTGTGAGTGTGTGTGAGTGTGTGTGTGCGTGTGTGTGTGTGTGTGTGCGTGCGTGTGTGTGCGTGCGTGTGTGTGCGTGTGTGTGCGTGCGTGTGTGTGCGTGTGTGTGCGTGCGTGTGCGTGCGTGTGTGTGCGTGCGTGTGCGTGCGTGTGTGTGCGTGCGTGTGCGTGCGTGTGTGTGCGTGCGTGTGTGTGCGTGCGTGTGCGTGTGTGTGTGTGGTACTCACGTATGTAGTCGTTACTGGCGTGCTTGTCGTCTTGTCCGGGCAGCGAGCCCGAGCTGGCGTTGTGCTTGCGTCGGGGAATCATCCTGCAACACACACACATCATCATCACCTCTCCAGCATTAGTAAAACTCAATGTTTGATCGTATTCTGGAAGGGTGTATCGTTTACGTGGATATTATGGCAAATTGTTCATTAAAGAGCTATTGTGTGTTATTTCCAAATCTCCTAAGTTTCAGGAAGTGTCTACCACTCGAAAAGCTTTTGCTCGCGGCTCCGCCCGCATAAATACAGTATCCCACGGGAACACTGTACTTTTCCGGGATATAAAGTAACATGTGTTAATAAAAAGCCCAAACAGCTACAAAACCAAAATCTGTTCAGTAGTTTTTGCATGAAAGCGTAACAAACATCCCTCCATCCTCACAAACTTTCACATTGTGTAGTAGTTTAAGCTCTGAATTGACGTGGATGTAGTAGGTACCAATTACCCGCGTCGGGTGGTAGCATATTACACGAGCAGCAATAGCATGTGATCATCATACGTCATCACACAAGTTCTCCGAGCCCTCCTAGTGCTCCTACACGTAACAGACAACTGCTAGCTTATTGTTTACGGACGACCAACCGCGATGCGCGATGCGGACACTGACGAACAAAATGACACTATCAATTACTTACATCAAATATGTACCTATTTGCAACCGCTAACATTACGTACATACTAGTAATAATATGTGCATCATAATTCATACAGTACTCCAATGAACTGTGAACTGTGTAAAATCTCCTTTACAATAAATATTGTAAGATAGGGTAGGACTTAAGAGGGACATAATTATTTTTGAAAATAATAAAATAATTATGTTTAAAGGTAAAAATATTTTTGAAGTATTTTTAAAGGTGGCAGGTTCAAGAGAAGCTTCTATTTATTATAGTAGTTATTATGTAGCACAAATAATTTTAATTTTATAGCTAAAATTTAAATAAGATGGAAAGGCATTAAGTTACCTACAACCATGGACCAATAAAACTATAGACTGACAGATCTCATACATTAAAACGTACACAAAAAAAGCTCCGATTTCTGCTTAGGTCTAGATGGCGTTGGTAAATAGTACGAAAATCAATATAATGCACAAATTAGCGAAGTAAATCAATTATGTTCTCTTTTAAACAAGAAATATTATTTTTCCGGTCTCTTTCCAGTGTGATTTTAAAGATCAAAGGATGATATTAGATAATTTTCTCTAAATCCTAAAAAATTAACCTCAACAGCTTGTTTCTAGACAATTATGGTAGATGGCGTAGTATTAGGGTACCACGTGTGATCACTAGATGGCGCGCCAAAAGTATCGGATTCCTCATAAAAGTACACAATTAAGCAGGTACAATGATGTATGTATTGTAGTGATAATAATCGTAACTAGGTGTTGCCCGCGACTTGGTCCGCGTGAATGTGGGCTATCGCGGTTGGATAAAAAGACAACGTTAATTATTATGAAAATAAAACTAAATACCTATCTAAAAAAATACTTAATACAAACTTGAAAATATCAAGAAAATTTATTTTGCTTCAAATATTGAATAGAAAACTACTACGAAATTAAAGTGTAACTTATTTAAAAATATTAAGTTAAACGATAAGTACCTAATCGCAATGAAAATGTTTAAAATTACAGTTCGCTACGTCGAGTGCAGTCGCGGACAGATCAAATGAACTTTATTTTGAACCTTATTACCAAGCAATAAGGTTAAAAGTGATACACCGTATAGATACCGCGTATACCATATAGATACATAGCTAGATTACGTTGCGGTCAGGAGTGACTAGGGAGTACAGCGTTTTCACATTACGCGACACCGATATCAGATAAAAAACTTGAAACGCTCTTATGTCTTTGGCATAAGATTTCAAGTTTTTATCGTACTACTCTGCGCTAATACAATAGAGTTGAAAATGGAAGTTTCGCGTGTCGAGCTGTCATATTATATGATATTTATATTTGACTCAAAACTCATGTATTCGATTTTCAACTCTATTTGTATTACCACATTTATTATTTTCAATGCTCTGAATTTTCACCGGTGTATCGGATTCTGGAGCATAAAATATAGTCCCAGCCTTACAAATATCATGATAAAGATAATATCATGTTTCATATTAAAAAATATATCTGTGTCTCTCTAATATGTGAAAACGCTCGTCGGGGCTGGGACTCGGGGCACACTACCTACACCTACACCTACACACACGCTCACACACGCGCACACTCACACGCACTCGCACACGCACACACACGCACTCGCACGCACACACTCGCACTCGCACGCACACACTCGCACACGCACTCGCACGCACACACTCGCACGCACACACTCGCACGCACACACACACGTCACAGCGCTTGTCTGACGTATGGCATATTATTATTTTGGCGAACAAATATGCAATAACCAACTTGGCAACAACTTGAAAGCACACATTTTATTTACGAACTAGCTGTTGCCCGCAGCTTCGCCCGCATGGCGAGTTCGTGGCAAAACACTGCTTTAGCAAATATACCTACTGCAATAATATAGTAATAGCACAGAGTAAAAATATATACTACTTATAATAAATTTTCACAGGTACTTTTTGATTTTAATATATCTATCTCCTAGATAAGGATTAGGTAATATTGTATCCGTCTAAATAGCTTCTGAAAATACTACATTATTTGTGATCGTTTTTCTAACCTTAGAATGGGTATAGTAACCTATCCTTAAAAGATAGTCATATGTATGCCATCGCGAACTTTTTTGTAGGCACCAATCGACTTCAAAAATATGAAGACTGAGCAGAGAAATAGTTAAAATTTTAGCCGAATTTAAAAGGGGAATTATTTGGAAAATAAGTTTAATTTCATTATTTTCTGTGGATTTTTACTTTGGATGTCAGTTTTAATTTTTTGTTTAAAAATAATATTTTTTCCCTTTTTGGTTATATTTATTATTATTAACACATTTTAAGAAAGTTATTAATACAAAAAAAGCCTCCGGTAATATCACTCTGTCGGAAAAACAAACTCAAGCTATTTTATGCCGGTTTTCTGAGAGGCCGTGGTATTTCTCCAAACAAGCATTACCGATCTGTGGACCAAATAAACAATCACCAGTGATCATAATGATTACACACTATATTATTAAATATTTTTATTATCTATTGTAGGAGTCGGCTGAGAAAATGTAGCAGTCAGCAATAAATATAAGTACCTAATTAAGTAAGTATAATATAATTTTGGCTATTGCAAATTTCAAATACATTGATATCGGTGTACTAAACTATGAGAGTACCTATGTCACCATAATAAAATGTTGGTATATCGTAAGGAGACGGTGGTGATGATGATGATGATTATTGTAAGTGGCATAATATGCTTGCAGTTCCTTAAACAATGCTGAAATTTCTAAATGTGTATCTTTAAAGACTGAGGAGTTCTGTTCAGTGCTTTTGGATACCACCGGGGCATCCATCCACTAGGGTCCACCTCGGCACAAAATTTTACTTACTATAAAAGTCGAAATTACTATAAATGTCCTTAATTTTGTGGAGCTATCTCGAGTCTCGACTCGGCGACTAAGGGACCAATTTCGAATTATATTCTTCACAACAACAAAAAAAATGTAAAATGCTTCGACAAACGGCAGAGGCGCAGAGGAACATTCAGAGATATAAGTACGTGTCGGTGTTAAAGTTTATCTCAATGCGATGGTGTATGGTGGGATGAAGGCGGTGATGCGGTGATGATGATGTTTACTTTGATGATGTTTACTTTGATGACATAGTAGCATATGCTTTCAGTTCTTGAAACAACTCCGAAATTCCCAAACATATATAATATATTCACACACCGGTATATTTAGCGGAACATAAAATAAAGGTTTGATATCAGTATCATATAAGGTTGCTGGCTGGTTTATACGTCATTTAATTTAAAAAGAAACATTTTCAAATTAAGAAAACAACTGAACATCACATTTTATACAATTGTTTTAATTTTATTCAAATACACCTTATCTGGAGCGAACTTCGAGTATTTCTTCCTTCTGAGTTTGATTTAAAATTTTCATGGAAATACTGTTTTTTGTTAGTTTTTTTTAATCGCGTATCTTTTTGGAGTTGAGGACTGAATTATGCCTGACTTAGCCCCAACGGAGATTGCCAGGGCACTCGAAATGCGAAGAAATGGTCAAACCTACAGAGTGATATCCAGAGATCTTCGTCGACCAGTTTCAACGATCCATCGCAGTATCCAACGGTTCAGGGAGACCGGTACTTATGTGAGAAGAGCAGGACAAGGCAGAAAAAGACGCACTTCGAGTAGGGATGATCGTTTCATTCGGCTTCGTGTAAGTAGGAACCCCTGTTTGACGGCCGCCCAAGCCCGACATGAGTTAGAAGCAGTGCGGGTTGTAACCGGAAGTGAGCGTACGGTACGAAGAAGGTTCGAAGAAGTTGGTTTGGGTTCATTTGTGCCCGCCAAGGCTCCAAGGCTCGAGGTAAATCATCGTAGAAACAGGTTAACTTTTGCTCAGGAACATCGACTTTGGAACGCGTACCAATGGAGTAAGGTAAGTAAGTAAATTGTTTAGTGATAAGTGCAGAATTCTCTTAAATCAAATTGACGGCAGGCAAAGAATATACAGACGCAAAGGAGAACGATACATTCAGACAAATTTTGAAACTACAGTTGCATACGGTGGTGGATCAATAATGGTTTGGGCGGGCATTTGTTTGGGAGCTCGCACAGACTTGGTAGTGATTGACAGAGGGAGTCTGACTGCAGACCGCTATATCAGAGAAGTTTTAGAAGAAAATGTCGTACCGTTTGCCCCATATATCGGTGACGATTTAAAGCATCGCCCTCTTACTGAATTAAAAAACAACGCATGGCTGTGGAAGTTAGCATTCTATGTTGATTTGACAAAACATGTGAACGAACTGAATTTGAGATTGCAAGGAGTAAACCAGCATCTTCCTGATTTATATACTAATATCAAATCATTCCGGAAGAAATTGATACTGTTTCAATCACAACTACGAAGTAAATGTTTTTCACATTTTAAAACATGTGAAATATTCAGCCACACCACTGAGACTGAGTTTCCTATCGATTTTGCAATCGAAACTTTGAGTGCTTTGGAAATAAATTTTGATACTCGTTTCTCGGACTTTGATGCCATTGCGAATCAAATTAAGATTTTTCAGAATCCTTTTGATACTGACATTAGGGTTTCAACCCTAGCCCCGGAACTTCAAATGGAAATGATTGATCTACAGTGCAGTGATATAATTAAGAACAAATATCAAAACTCATCTTTGTTGGAATTTTATAAGGGTCTTCCACTGACACAATTTGATAATTTGCATAAATTTGCTCGTGGGCTGTTTTCTGTTTTTGGTACTACTTATTTGTGTGAGAAGACCTTCTCCAAAATGAAGTACACAAAAATTGTTTACAGATCTAAATTAACTGATGAGCATCTTAAATCTCTTTTAGTAATTGGTACAAGTAAAATTAGTCCACAACTACAAACTATTGTCAGTGGAAAATCTCAATTACATAAATCTCATTAGTATTTCATATGTCATTAATCATTATGCTTGTTATAAGTTATATTTTTATTTAAAATGTATAAAATGTTAATTGGATTCATTTCAATAATTTGTTAGTTATTATATACTCTAGTTAAATTTTCTGCATATTATACATGTCTTTACTCATTACAATTCTGTGTTTCTTTATCCAACTTATCACAAAAACAATAACAATAAGCCTACAACAATGTTATGAGTAGTTAGCCCATGACCATATCAATGTAGATGTCATATTAATAATTATTCAACATAAAATTAGAATACTTCAGTAAACTAAATTTAATTTGCTATAAAAAATATGTTCTCTAAAAGGAGTTTTCAAGTATGCTAGCTCTCCGCGGGCCGGACAAAATCTGTCCGCGGGCCGGATGTGGCCCTCGGGCCGTAGTTGGAGACCCCTGCTCTATAGTAATAATTCCTCCATGCTACAACCTAACCTAGACAGTCTAGGTAAGGTTCCCTAAGGTTATGTGAGTCCTGACATAGTCTAGGCTAGACTATGTCAGGACTCTGGAGTTAGGACATCTATGGGGGGTTCCGTAAGTATCAACACACAATCGTTTTTTTTTTCAAAGTACTTCAAAAGTTAATGTCCGATTTCGCTAAATATTATTTTCCTAGAGTATTTAGTAAGACATATCAGTATAGAAAGTTACAAAGTTTCTAACTCTAAAGTTTTTAAAGGGGGGGAGACCAAATTCTAAACAACATTGGAGGTCTAAACAACATAGGAGGCGAAACTATAAGGGTTCTTTGTAAATAACCGTTAGTTGTAACTACATGAACTTACACTTAGTTAAGAGTTGGGGTTTCTGCAAATTCCAAGTAATGTTGCATCACTAATGATGCACCTGAGTGCAAATGATCATTATTAATTTTCTATGTCCTATTCATTCTATTCATTGAGATCACTAAAATGAGCCCAAACACGATTCCTCAGCTGTATGTTTGTGAGGAGTTTGGTATCCTATAGATTGTGCTGATAGATAGTGATGCTGCAGCATCAGCTTAACGTTACGAAGTGTAGTCAATATTGTTAAAGTGCCAGGACACGAAACATTGAACCGATCAGACCAGTGGAAGTTGCTTACAACCTTTCATCAACTAGATTATGTATTGTCAGGCAGTGAGCGAGCTGATGATGATGAATTATAGCTAAGATCTCTCTCTAAGATCACTCTCGATCCTGTCAGCTTTCATACAAAAAAAAACCGCATCTAAATCTGACCTTTCATGAGCTACGATGCCACGGACAGACACACAGACAGACACGGCAAACTTATAACACCCCTCTTATTGCTTCGGGGCGGGGGCGTTGTTAATTCACAATGCTCAATGCACTGTGGAAAAAATGTTTTCAATAAAATACTTAATTTATGTCGCATTTTGTACTATAAAATATGGACACAGGAGGAGCCTATTAACCTCATCTAGGTACTAATAAAATAATAAGAACGTGGTATTCCTGCTCAAAAGTTTGCTTAATTTCTATTTTCTATACAGTTAACTTTTAATGATGAAGTGGAAAAAAGTAAATTGTGGCTGCGATTATACAATATCCAGATCCTATATAGATAATAGATAATAAGATCCTACCATAATACTACCCATAATTGAAAACTAATCAGATTTGATTCGGTGGCCGATAAATATGAGGAATTCATATTATTCTATTAATTAGATTTTATTTAAACATAGTAGGTATTATACATTTCTAATTAATTACAAATTTAAAATTATCCGCACAACAAAGTATATACTAGAGATGTAGAGAGTATTTCTTTAGAATTGGCGAATGTAATTTCGGATGCGAATAATAAATTCGGCGTAATCCACTCGAATTTTTATTTTTAACAGTAAGTATTCCTGTTGTTTTGTACATTTGAAATTCGTACTTACCTTTTCGTCTTGATGATGAGCTGTAGTTCAAAACGAACTTTTTTAGTATAAAAAATAAACAACGTTTTCTAATTTATTATTTATGTGTGGTTATAATAAGTATGTACGTATATATATATATACGAATTTTTATGTAGCTAAAGAGTGTGTTAGTAAATATAATGAGACCATTCACACAGTTACAGGATTTTCACCAAAATATCTTTTATATGGAACAAATGAGGTCACAATTTTACCAACGGAATTGAGGAGCAGCACATCAAAGGATGATTGGATAAAAGATAAGAAAATTGCTTTTGATAATACAATAAAATCTCATAATTATAACAAACACCTATTTGATAGAAATCGGAAACAATGGAATTTTAATGAAGGAGATTTAGTTTATGTTGAAAATGGGAATAGATTAAATAAATCATTAGATGAATTAAATATTGGACCATATCGAATAATCGAAAAAGTGTCTAATTCTATATATAGGATAGATACAGGTCATAGAAAAACTGAATCAAATCTCTTTCATGTTACTAAACTGATTCCTGTACCTGTATTCGATTTAGAGGAATCTTAAAAAAAAGAGGATTTTACTTTAGATAGAGGTGAGATTTAAAAAAATGGATTTTTTTTTTCCTTGAAGGGGGGAGATGTAAATAATAAACTAAGTTTTTATTTAAAGTAGTGTTATGTGCTAGATATTTAAATATTTTTAGAAGAAATTATTTTGAAGTCTGATTGAGATTGTCAAATTTTATTAAAATGGAAAAGTTTTAAAAGCAAAGAATATAAAGATGTACAAAAGATTTTAATTTAATACCATACTGGAGGAATAACAATAAACATAATTGTCGTTTCTCGTATTTACAGGTATGATAATATGTTATTTAATGTAGTATTTAGTTTGTTTAAAAGTAATGTTTTTGATATCGACTTATAATAAACTTGTATTTACAGAGAAACAAAATAGTTTTCCTCCAAGATATTATCTTATATATATACTTATATAATATAAATTAAGTACATACTTATTATAACCACACATAAATAATAAATCAGAAAACGTTTTTTATTATTTTTCCTCCAAGATATTATCTTATATATATACTTATATAATATAAATTAAGTACATACTTATTATAACCACACATAAATAATAAATCAGAAAACGTTTTTTATTTTTTATACTAAAAAAGTTCGTTTTTATTAAGTACTTAAAGAATTTATTACTTTCATTACCTAAATAAAACTATGTTGTAAACTGAAAATTGATCACGAGCAGGATCAAAGATACAAGATCAGTTTAACAATATTAAAGGACTACTTTAAAAGATAAGATTATTTTAAAGCAAATTTAAGAAAATTATTCAGATCAGAAATAATTTTGCAAAGTACGTAGATTGAAAGTCTTATTATGTCTTATTTACACTTAAATATTTAGGTATGTAAATAACTTAACTGTAATACAAACAGAAAGACAACCTGTGCCACTTATTTACATTGTAAATTACTGTTAATTTCGCACTTTGATATAATATTTTTATTTTCTAAATATTCGCCGTAGAAATGCACTCATGAAAATATATAGTTTTGCACCTACCCACGATTTAAATTGCACAGTGTTCAGATCGTCTTTTTCGAACAGACAATAAATATCACTGTAGTTCACTGATCACTGAGGGATCGGATCGGATCATATGAGGCTGAGCGCGACGATACGTGTTGCGCGTGCGTCGATACCGGCGCGTGCTGGGCGACTGATCACTGATGCGGGATGCGGGATGCCGGCCGCGGGCCGCATCAGTCGCGTCGGTGATGATATCTCGCGTATCGCGATCCATTTGACTACCGTATCTCGATTCTCGGGAGATGCTTCATACTCGTCAATCCTTTTCCCTATCTGACCTTCGTTTTTTGATACCAGGAAACTCATATTGTTTACAAATGTTCGGAGCGGCGCACTACTGCAACTATTATAAAATAAGTAAATAAACAACTTCGTCAAATTACGCCAAACGAGCTTTCAAGGAAGGAACATCCGTTGCCGAAGGAATTTCCAGAACGCTTTTCTTTAGTGTTTCAATATTTCCCTAAGGACACAAATGTCAAGTAACGAGTACTTAAGGGATTAAATATATGGCGTGCCTGTGGCCATTCTAACTATTAATATTACAATGATAAGTGTAAGTAGGTACCATAATATGAGAATTTGTTTGCGAAGTTTAAGCGTTAAAAATCAAAACCATTTCTTGAGAACAAAAACATATTATTATGTACCTACATAATAATATTATAACAAAGAATATTAATGCACTTTAACAATGTGACCGCCTCACCCCTCTCCCCTCCCCCTGTGCGCCCACCCGGATACATAAGCTCATGCGGCGGATGCAATGGAGTTGCTGTTCATAGGTTAGCCGTTAGTATCTACCTAGATACACTGAACATACAATACATAATAAAGTTATGTATTTTTTATAAATTATTCCACATACTTGTAACTTCCACACAGTAAATAACTACTCATTAAGTATGTGGTATCTAACTGTATAAACATGTTCAAAGTTATAAAATTTAACTAGTAAATATTTTTGTGCTTTTGATATAATAGATACGGATAGATGTACGGACAAAGTACTGGTTTTTGTGATAAGTACATATCTTTTTTTTTCTTGTGTAATTGAAAGTTTTAAAATTAATTTAACATATAACTGTCTAGCCCTACAATAATGTACGGAATAATCTGCCAAATCTATACTAGGTACTACAACAGTACAAATAGTACAAGTACTATTATGTATTCAGTGGTAGTAGGTAGTAGGTAATACCGCAGTAGTATCACAATTCACGGTCGAATTTACTCAAGAGATATTTTTACATTTAAACGAGTCACGTGCCTTTTACGGGCAACGTAATTATGATTGTATTCATTGCTTTATTTTTATGGCTTTAAAAATGTAAATAACATTTCATTTTTTTTATTCGACAAAGCAGTTTTTTATGAAATTCGTTTCTTTGTTATAATTCAAACGTAGATTTACATCAAATATTTTATATTAGTACATAAGTACATTAATTAATTACACTGGGCAACAAAATTTGAACTCTATCGCTCCACACGGACTTCACATTTTATTACTTTGATGGGTGACTGTTAGTAAAAATATTATTTAAAATGTAATTTTAAAAATCTATTGGCCAAGAATTTTATGTATTGATGTAATTTAAATATTAAAAAAATAGTGAATTTCTGATACAAAAAAACAAAAAAGTTATATTATGAATTCCAAATTTAAAATTTTCTGGCATATTTAGCTTCTGGTTGGTCCCTTTTTATCGTCCAGCAGTAATCGGCCAACATCCTTCGGTTCCATTTGCCCTTCTAGCGTTTTTCCATCTGTCAAATGTCTGATGGAACCTTTCACCGTTCTCATTGCTCACAGCACCTAAATTTTCAGGAAAAATATATAGGTGTGGGTCCAAAACATGAATCTTGGAGGTTGCCGGGGAGTTAAATGGGTGACGTTGTGGATTTTGTATGTTATATCATAAATTTGTGTTATTTCGGTTTTTAATATGTAATATTGGTAGAATATTAACCATTAAATATTCGTTAACGTGCACAAGTGTGGGCAAGTGGTACAACTTCAAAAAACGTGCTATTTTGTGTTTCCTCCAAAACTCCCTAGAAACTTTCAGTAAAGCTTCTAGCTACCACTTTTCTGAATCGACTGACTTGACTCATTGACTGCACTGACTATCTATATGGACTTTGACGAGACTTTCGACTTGACGATTTAGGAATACGGTGTTGAAAATTGAAACAAAAATTCTATTTCCCGCCTTTTTAACTTGACACTGGCAAAAGGTTTAAGCCGACGCCATATATATAAATAAACAAAAAACATGAAATTTGAGTGACATGTTGCAACCTAATGCTTGATAATTACTATAAGCCAATCACTCATAAGGTTACATAGAAAAATAACAGTCTTAAAAGATATTCAAGCTCGTTTCTCCAGATCAATCATTTTTCTTCTAACACTGGATCTTTCATTAACTCCCTGATTTGAGGTCCAATGAAAATACGCTGTTTTACCTCCGCAGTACTTATTCTAGGATTTTTTCTTTTAAACACAAAAATCCGTTTCCATTGCTATCCATCGACTTAACAAAATTTTTTATTTAATGTATAAAATGTAATGGTGGAAGAAGTATTTCTGACAGGTCTACAAGGGGTAAATATTTCACATTTTTCTGTCCAGGGATTAAAGATGCTCGCTTAAGCCATACTTTTTTATAAGGTACCCAATGGTTTATTTTGTCCCTGCTATCCCATTCGCAGAGAAAGCAGCAAAATTTGGTATAGCCCAGCTGAAGTCCAAGTAATAGGGCAACAACTTTCAAATCCCCAAAGATTTTGAAAAAATATATAGTATCTATATTTGATTTTTTCAAGCAACTGCTCATGTTTTCATAAGTTTCTTTCAAATTAGCAGCATGGGCCAGAGGTACAGTAGGAAGTACATTATCAACATATCACAAAAGCCAATCGAAGGAAAACTACTGCAATTTAAGGGTAGGTGGCTAAAACAGTATTAGCTATCAGAGTTCGTGTGGCATGACTAGTGTTGACCAGTGTTATCTTAAATCTGAATACAGTAAACAGAGTCAATGGAAGGAGTATCAACTTTCCAAAATAAAAATAAAAACAAGATTAAAAAGTATCTGTCTTTGTAATCTATTAAAACATAAAGAATAGCATTATGTCCAGTATGTATTCATAACAATAAAACAAGCTAAAATATTTTGTACGACGCGTACACGGGCCACGGCTGACCACGGCTGACCACGGCTGACCACGGCTGACCACGGCTGACCACGGCTGACCACGGCTGACCACGGCTGACCACTGCTACCGCTTCCGGGTATTCGTAAAGCTTTAGCTATCGTTACATTTCGCAGTATTCACTAGTGCGTAGTCCGCAGTCCGGGACATAGACAATATACAGTATATATAGAGAGTCCGGATATTGTAACACAAGGTGCAACCAGATGTTTTTGTCAATGCTGTGTAGGTGGGATGACACATGCCATAATAATATGAATGGTAATAAAACAGAATATTTATTAAAAAATAATAATATGTACCTATGTACTTATTATTAATTTTTAATACATTATACAGGTATTGACTAAGAAGACGATATCAGGGAGTCCGGACTCCGGAGTAGAGAACTTGATCCTTCGCCCTGGTGGGGGTGGCGACTGACGAGGTGCCCCTCCAATCTCTGGGTTTTGAAGATCAGATTGCGTCCGCTATGTAAGTACTTTTAGTTTTGTAAGTACATAGTACATACCTATTTGTAATTTAATGAGAACGAATATTTTAAGGATCCGACATTACGACTTACGCGATAGAGCTTAGTTGGTTAATGTCCTCGTTTATTTACATTGAACAAAGTAGGCAGTCAGCATCATAATCAGTCACTAGTTAGTAGTTAAGAACAAAATATGTGTGTGTTCTTAGCAAAACTGTTGCGAATATACTTTTAAATACATGTAACGAACTTTAAAGTCATTTGAGATTTTACAAGAATTATTTAACAAAAAAGTACTTTACTTTTTTGTATTCGAGAGTAATAAGATACCAACCGTATCGTATTACTCTCGAATACAAAAAAAGATTTCCATAAGATTTAAGTACCTAGTGCCTTCATAATAATAATGTTCATGTAAATATTCGTACTCCAGCCGCAGCGATGCCGCGCACGCGCACGGCTGACGCCGAATCGACTGAACTTTTTCGGGGGCGGACATACATGATACACGTATTTTATTCGGAACCCCAATTCTCGTAATTAACTTGCACTTTGTTTGACGTTTATGAGAATACCATTTTGCAGTTTTAACATAACGGCACTGGATCGTAACTGTATTATTGCAGGATTTAATTGGCAAAATTGACCATCAGATGTGGATATACGAGTTTTATATCTGCATATAGTTATGTACATAGAGAGTGGAGACCACTAGAGTCTGACGCAGGCGTCGCGACGTCTGGCCAAGGACAGCCGAAATACGAACGTATTTCGGCTGTCCTTGGAAAAGGTTTTTAAAGACTTGAAAAAAATAGACAGCCATACTTGAGGTGGTCAAGATGCTATTGACTGCAGCTAGAGCTCACTAGTAGATGGAACTTTCGAAATTTGATTTGCTGCATAAGGCTGCGTTTCCACCGGAGATGAGCTAAGCTGCGTTGCGAGGAATGTGTTTTACAAGAACCAATAGAGACGTTGCGCTGAACGTGGTCAGGCAAATGAAGCGTTTCTATTGGTTCTTAAAAACACATTCCTCGCAACGCAGCTTAGCTCAGCTCCGGTGGAAACACAGCCTAATACTATATACGTGTATAATATATACTATACTCCGTTCAGATCGATTTAATCTAAACGTAAACAAAGAGAACAGTATAACACGTAAGTATTATGTAATGAATGCTTGTACTAATGTCTAACACTAACGCTAGTGCCTAGTATTAATTTAAATCTCCCCCATTTACTGTACAATAAAGAAATGCAATGACATATTAGTTTGGTCCAGTTCATCTTTCTGAATACAGGTACAGACTATAAAGTTATCATTTTGTTTACGTTTAGATTGGGTATATTGGATTCTGGATCTGAACCATGGAGCAGATATACATAGTATGAACAGAGTATACGTAAAAGGTGTTATAATGTACCTATGTGATATTGTGTCTATTACAATTTACACTACACTGGACTATGTAGGAACTGTTTCATATCTCATAAAAATCCCGGAAGTTTATATCGAGCGACAGAGATAAAAAATGCAAATAAGCGACATGTATTAGAAGGTTGTGAAACAGATTTTCTTAATGTTTCCGATTTCTTTCTTTCAATTTCATTAACTGTGTGATCAATGAAATCCCTTGTTATGAAGTCGTGGACACACAGTTCGGACCCTCGTACTCTAAATTGTAAAAGCTCTTTAGAGCTTAAATACACGGAGTAATTAAGCTTGCATCTTGAGTTACGAGTATAAGAACTTATTTATTTAAAAATTGAGTATAAGTTAATTTCTTGTAAACAACATTTGATTTACAACTTTTAATTATTTAAGTAGCATTATTTAATTATAATTATATTAAAAGACTCGTGCTACCCCTTATCCACCCTAATTTTTCATTTCTTTTTACATATTAATACAAATAATATTCTTGACTGTGAATAATTTGCATTTGTCGGGTTTTTTTAATAAAATGAGTATCTAAGTAAATACAATAATAATATGGAAAGCATTAAACATTGAAGGGTGCAGGGACTCAGTGGAGTCTGTAATCTGAACCCCATGACGTACGCGGTACGGCACCAGCGCGGACAACGGACCGCGGGGGTCAAGTGTCAAGGTCAGGTCACGTTGACTTATAGTGCATCTGTCCGCGCAGGACCAGGGAGCTGTGAGATGAAGCTTGCACATTTGTGTACGTTTTGCCGCCAGGCGCCTGACGAGCCACATCGTCCGCGCTCGTCTCTCGGTGTCGCGGTCGGTGACAACGGTGATACACGCCACTGGCGGGAATACTCACGTGAGGTAAGTCAGGAATACGATGTTTACTATACTCTCAGTGATACTTTTCGACGTCTCCTCCATGGGCCAACTTTCATCTCACAGTGGGGGGCGGAGGGGGGGAGGGGCGGCACTCACGTGTCCTTGTCCCGCGGGTCGACCTGGAGGCGGTAGGGGCGACGGGGGTCAGCTGGTCATGCTCGCGGGGACGCGGCGGCGCTTCGGCGGGGGCGTCGTGGTGGCGGCGGGCGGCGGCGACGAGCGGCGTGCGAACACCGCTGCGGACCGAGCGCGACTGACGGGCCCGGAGCGGAGCCCTGCCGCCTGCCGCGCCGGGAGGCTGCGCGGTCCCCGCCCCCCGCGCCGCACGTCACGTGATGCCTCCCGCGGGAGCCGCACCCGCCCGCACCCGCCGCGCCGCAGCAGCCGGTGACGCGTGGTGACGAACACCTGGATACACTATACAGGTGTTCATCACATATTATATACACTATACACGCAGTGTGTCCATGTTGCCTGAGGTTTCAATAATATTAAAAGGGCTGCGATCCAATCCAATCAAACTATAAAGGCTTAAATCCGTAATCGCCTCGTTCTACACATTGTTATTTTAATTAAGTAGGTCTAGATGTAATGTTAGTGCTAACTGCTAAGTTACGAGCTACGAAAATCGAAATGGAAGAGACATAATGCGTGGACTTTTCCGTGCATTTAAGTTCGTCGTTACAATAACATTGTGTTGTTTTTATGTTGTTGTTTTGAACCTTTACAAGCAACCTGACCTGATCCAATCCAATGTAATCAGACTACCTACAGAGCAATAATTATAATGGTTAATAAACTGTTATTTGACACTTTAACCGCACAATGCTATCGGAAAATCCAATGCCTATGCACATTGTTTCACATGCGTGAAATCAAAATAGGCATATTTGGATGGCTACCAAGTACCAGCTACTTGACGTCTTAAAGCATAAAGTTACAATATAGGTTCATCATTAAAACAGTAGGTACTTAGTAGTAGGTAGTGTACTGTCTAGGTACCGATAGTTGTTTTCCTGCAATTCAACATGTCGCATGGCGAGCTTGAAAGTGGTGGTAGGTTTTGCAATGTCCACGAGCTATATAGATTATATTATTATGCAGACAGCTGAATACTAAATAGTAAGTATGTGTCATGAGACTATTGACCTATGGCCGATAACCGATGACTGTGGAGTGCGGACCAGTGAGTGAAGAGAATGGTGGAGGAGTCACTGGTATCTACAGCTGACAGGTGCAGGTGGATTCGAAGCGATGTTCCTACGTCGGCGACAGCTATAAAAATATCAAGCCGTAACTTAATGACAGCGAGGCTCCGCCGACGCCGCGCTGGCTGCTTCCACGTTTACGTATTCAAGCCGATACCAGAACATACTGACGACCGTTAAAATTACATTTTAAGCATATTTTTATGAACTTAGTCTGGCCATAAATACTGTTACAATTAAAAATAAACAAAATATTACATTTGAATTTGGATTCTGTCATTTTTATATGATTGTTCATTGTGTTTCTCATTTTGGCGCCAATACATTGCGCAATGTATTGGCGCCAAAATTACAATATTTTGCGATATTAAAATGGAGTGGGGTGATAAAGAGAACCGAATCGCTGTGATTGCATTACACAAAGTAGGTATGGAGCCAAATGCAATTTTTTAAACACTCCATACGCTTGGTATTAGTAAAATGTTTGTGTACCGGGCTATTAATAGTTACAATGTGACCTCCTCTGTTTGTGACAGAAAAAGATCTGGTCGTCCACGTAGTGTTCGTACGAAAAAGGTGGTCAAAGCAGTAAGGGAAAGAATTCGAAGAAATCCTGTCCGAAAGTAAAAGATTTTATCTCGAGAGATGAAGATAGCACCTAGAACCATGTCGCGTATTTTAAATATGACTTAGGACTTGCAGCCTATAAGAGACGTACTGGTTATTTCTTAACTGATAATTTAAAAAAGAATAGGGAGTGGTAAATCGAAACAACTACTGAAGCGGTACGCAAAGGGAGGTCACAGAAAAATTTTGTTACGGATGAGATTTTTTTTACAATTGAGCAACATTTTAACAAACAAAATGACTGTATTTATGCTCAAAGCTCTAAGGAAGCTTCCCACTTAGTCCACAGAGTGCAACGTGGGCACTATCCGACTTCAGTGATGGTTTGGTGGGGTATTAGCTATGAAGGAGTGACTGAACCATACGTTTACGAAAAAGGTATCAAAACAACGGCACAAGTATATCAAGATACCATTCTTGAGAAGGTATTGAAGCCCCCTTAACAACACCATGTTCAATAACCAAGAATGGTCCTTCCATCAAGACTCGGCGCCGGGTCATAAAGCTCGGTCTACGCAGTCTTGGTTGGAAACGAACGTTTCGGACTTCATCAGAGCTGGAGACTGGATGTCGTCTAGTCCCGATCTTAATCCACTGGATTATGATTTATGGTCAGTTTTAAAGAGTACGGCTTACTCTAAACGCCATGATAATTTGTAGTCCCTAAAACAATCCGTACGATTAGCAGAGAACAATTTTCCCATGGAAAGAGTGCGTGCTTCTATTGATAACTGGCCTCAACGTTTAAACTGTATTGCAGCCAATGGAGACCACTTCGAATAAGCTTTTTATATTTTAAATTATTTTATATTTATGTATTAAACTAACACAATGTAAAAGCAATAAATGTTATTTGCGATAGATTTTTTTTTTCTTTGTTTCAGTATTTATGGCAAGACTGGGCATTTGCAGCAATAAAACTCGTTGCCTACTGCATACGTCATACACATATTAGTAGATGGAACTTTGACATTTAGGAATATAATAATATTATGTGTATGTCGGATGCACGTTGCGAGGTCAATGGCCGCGGGTGCAGAAGCGCGGTGACGTCACCGTAGCAGGTGACGGCGACAGCTGGGGGTTATGCTTCTCGAGTACTGAGAAGTATCGAGTAGGATCCTTGTTCTTCAAGTTCTTACGGAGTGTAGTAAGTAGTAAAGGGGATCGAACTTGCTGCCGGCCCCGGGAATCTTGACTATAAGCTCGCTGACCTGTCAGGTTTAGCCAACAGATACCAATAGTAGTAGACTGATCCACTCTACTGCCACCGCATGCATGCATTGTGCATTTTCCAGACACTCTTCGGTGGGGCTTTCTGTGTATAAGAGCCAACATCTGAAATATATTATGTATTTAAATTTTAAATGCTTGTTGATTACCTTCTTATAATTATATTCGTTTAGTAGTAGATATATAGTAATATATACAATTCCAAATAATAGATATATAGTAATATTAATATATTTGTTAGTGTTTAAATTTTAGGTTCTGGTCAAGTAATTTACATATTTTAATCATCAATCAGTTGTTGGCATGTAGACTGTAGTGGTTAGTTTCTGTGTTAAACGTTTTTGATATATTTCTCGTTTCATAACATCAGTGGCCTTGCAGAGCGTTTCCTGTGGCAATAACTATCAGTTAGAGTATAGAGTATAGACAGATGGTATGTCGACATCAGGAAAACTGTCTTTTGTCAACCGCGCATTTGCGAAATGTTCATTTCCTCATCTGATCGTCTGAATTAAGAGTGTGAGGCGTGAGGCAGCCACGCGGAACAAACTACAACAATTATATACAATATAATAGGTAGTATATAATAGGTATATAATAGGTAGTAGTAGTAGTAAGCCTACTTGCCTAGCATATACTACGAAAACTATGGTCTTTAATAAACTTGACCACAAAGTATAAGAAAGGGTTCTAGAATCTAGAGCATTTCAATGTTATAAAAACTTTCTAGTGTCCGAATCCTGACTCATACCGTGCAATAACCCAAATGGCCTATGTCAGATATTGCGTCTATTGTTTAATGAACGATTGGTAAATCACTAATCACATAATATGCGGGAAATTCGTGGGTATTCACTGTGAAATGTGAATTAGTTAATTGAGGACTAGTCAGCGGTAACTGCGTGTCATCCACGAGTTAACCACTCTGCTGTAATTACCGATCTATTACGAGCTTTACGCTCGGCGAATAAGACAAAATAAATTGACTTCCAAAGTTAAAAATAGCCCCGAATACAGAGTGCCTCCGAGATTTTCGTGAATACGATGAGGACAAATACGGCGCGAACATGTCGGGGAGTCGGCGGGAGGATGCGGGGGAGGGGTGACCCAAAAACAGGATTTTATCAAATATTACCAAACACAGTGCCGTATAATTTTATTAGGGTTTTGTGGCGTCCAGTTAAATATACTGCTATGTTACCGTTAGTTGAACTTTTTATGTTGACAATGAAGTCGCGTGTTGCAAGCAACATTGACACAGACGCCTGGCGCGGCGCGATCATATTATGATCGGCCTGTGATAACTGACAACTGACGAGTGACAATAGGATGTAAAATATAAATTAACATAATGCCAATTTTCCGATCGGAAATTGACGATTCATACTCATAATCATAATATTTT
The DNA here is from genome assembly GCA_037179445.1 of Phengaris alcon alcon. Taxonomy (NCBI): domain Eukaryota; kingdom Metazoa; phylum Arthropoda; class Insecta; order Lepidoptera; family Lycaenidae; genus Phengaris; species Phengaris alcon. The sequence continues at coordinate 958,195 of JAYRCH010000154.1, read as the reverse complement.
CCGCTAAAGATTCCATCAATGATGCGGTTGTTTTACGAGAGTCGTTTTAGATTTAATGTCGTCGTAATTGTTAATGCCGTAATAACATAATATTGTGTGTGTGTGATAAATTTAACGGTGTCTGACGTGACTGGCGACGGCGAGAGCTGGTCTCCGGGACGGAGGCTGCTAACGTCACGACAGTAGAAAGATAGATAGCCAGTGGGAGTAGATGAGATCCGGATGGTAGTCGGTAGCCGGCAGCAGATGCGCGTAGAAAGTGGGTTTCTCCCGCGCGTGCGTCACCGGGAACCTTGTGGTGGAACGGCTTAAGCGACACAAGCGAGGCAATACAAGTCGGCGCGCGCGGGAACCGGTCCGCTACTCATGTGAGCTTCTAGTACGTTCACCGTTTTCGTGCAAACTTTCAAGAGTGAGGCAGTCGGGTCCGCGCCGCCGGGCGTGCAGCGCATATGCACGGAACATCGAGCCAGCCAGAGCAGGGCCAAGGCCAGTAGTCTGACTCCAAATTGGAGGCCGGTCAGTTGTCTTGATGATGTGTTGTAAAACGTTTTGATCTCCCTAGAGTGCTGCTGCCTGCTACGCCAGGGTTGCCACAGACATATTGTATGACCCTGTTTTCGTACTGACAATGATATTGTCAGTTACTGACATTGTGAATCTGGTCCCGTCGTCAATAATATAACTCGTCACTGTACGTATTACAACTAACAATAATATCGCCAAGTCTCTCCGGGCCACTTAACGAACCTCTCGTTTCGATCAATAGATGTATCGATTTAAATTAAAATCAATGATCAATAATGATTCTAAATAAAGAACACATACATAGTACATATATATATACATACATACACAGCACACACAGACTACAGAGGCAGGCGGACAGTGGGCACGCTTCTTGTATTTATCACCAGTTACGAGTAACCAGTACAAAGTTCATGTTCCAGAGAATGTAATGATTTATCGTAAGTACGATTTACTTTGATTGCTGCTAATTGTAACGGCTGTAATTAGTAATGAGTTACGGTGAATTGTCGTTTTATTAGCTTATTGATCATTCCTTTTTTAATTTAAGTAAATACCTACTTAAAAGTAAATAACTTTTACCCCACACGTGCGATTGTCATAGGTACTTACTGCCTATCTAGCTAGCTGGCTCTTGGCACTGACTGGACACTGTTAAGTACCTAATCTACCGATGTCGAAGAGTACCTAATAGTTATAGAAATATCCCCATAATAATTCGCATCGAAAATTCAAGACCCTGAATGGTGATATTTGAGAGTGAAGTAGAGCAGAAGATATTCGGTTCTACTACACGTTGCATTGGCTATGTCCTGCTGTCGGTGCAACTTTATGGTCCAGTTTCTTCTTTTAAGTACCTCATAGTAAATGCACGTTGAATGCAGTAGATATTACGACACATTACAGACAGTGCATGTTTCTTTCAGCGTTGTTTACGTGTTATGTTGTATCTGTCAGAATGTCCCCCACCTGTCCCCCACCTGTCCCCTACCTGTGCGCTATCTGCGATAATCCGCGGCTCAGCGAACAAACATTGATAACGTTAGTGTATGTGTTTGTGTCCTACAAGTAACAAACATCTTACAGCACAAGATATTGAACACAAGCGACGAGTATTTCAGTAAATACCGCAGTGTTTACATAATTACCAAACAGCTAACAGCGTGTGACCGGTGTGACATAGGACCTTAGGAATCAGGGTTGTATTAAATGGAGAGGCCTGAAGGCTGAACCCCAATTCTCGTAATTAACATACACTTTTATTTCATTATATTGAATAAAAATGGATACTCTTGATATCATAAACAGATTTTTAGAGATTGGACCCATCAAAATGGGTTTGACGTTGGTTTGACGTTTAAGAGAATACTGTTTTGCAGTTTTAACATATCGGGACTGGAATACTGGATCGTAAATGTATTATTGCCGGATCAAATTAGCAGAATCGACCTTCTGTGCTCTGTGAGGTTTGCCTAGTACAACATAAGTTGCGTAATATAAAGCACGTGGAAAGTGCAGCTGCTTTAGAAAGCCACATCACGCGGTGCATCACGATCTGTATTCCGGTCTCGCCGAGTTGACGCCTGACGGTGCAGGTATTGTATCAAGACTCAAGATATATCTCTAGGTACTAGATTTGTTATAATAAAAGTTTAATAATTATATCGGATGCTGTATACTCAACTTTAGAGACGATCTAACAAGAAGAGTGTTTGCAACTAACGCCAGTTTCGTCCGGTCGTTGACGGAATGCAACTGAATGGTTGATGTAATTTATCATTGTAAGTATCAATATTATAGAGTCGAGGTCACATCATACATAATCAGACGTATATATAATATCCTGTGTCTTCTACAAGTCTTTGACTATGTAGCGGAACAGGCTAAACTGGTACTCAACTTTTGCCTTGGTGTTCCCTTTGCAGAAATGCAGAAGAGTGCTCCAAGGGCTGGCTGCGCAACCGCCTTTGTCAGGTGACGAGGAACTGGCGCGAGCGCGCGGCGATTGAGTAACCGATTTATATAATTATTGCGAGTCCCTGCCGCGGGGAGGGCGGGGAGGGCGGTGACTTACAAGACAATTGACGCGTAATTGTGTCTGATATTAGCTATCAACATCGACCACTGACATCCCTATTTCCTACTAATAACTAATGGTTGTATGTTTCTACTCTCTTGTTTCTCCTCAATGCTAGTTGGATATGGAGCGTAGAAGAGTGGGACGAGATAAGGGCGCTGCCCCGAGCGAGGCATAAACACTAAAGTCTAAACTCCGAATTCTGAGCATTCTAAGCTCATATTGTGCATTAGCGGAACAGAAGTCGATACAAAAACTAATTTTTATTTCATATTTTATTGTAATGAGAGAATATACCTACGTCAATTTACATGCAATATTTATATATTATTATGAGTTCCGAGTTACTTTGTTGTATAATATTATTGTTCTAGAAAATTCAATTCACGGAACAAAAAATGACAAACAAAATATAATAATAAAGCTGCATACAAAAATGTATCATGTTAGCATGTTGTTACATTAATTTATTTTTTGTTTCTTTATATTGGTTCATCACATGGATAAAATTATAAATAAATATGAAAAAAAGCCGTGTGGTGTCGTGGGACATCGGATAGGAACGAAGTTCATTATCATAAAGATCGTACGTTACGGAAGTTTTTTCCCGGCTAGGGCTCCGCATCGCCCCATAAGGATCTTCGTTCCAAAAAATATAAACCGACTTCCAAAGTAAAAGCTATAACATTTTTAATTAAAAATCACAAAAAAGTATGAAATAATTCTTATCGTCGAAAGAGTTCCTCTTTTAAATTCTGCTCAAATGTAACTATTTCACTACTCAATCTTCTTATTTTTGAAGTAGGTACCAGCCAATTTGATCGTGAGTTCTTTGTAATATTGTTTGCATGTATAAGGACGTAGTTGTGTTAAAATTAATTATTTTATTGATTAAAGGATTTATACAATTGTTTGAGCCGGTACCGACTTAAAAAATAAGAAGATTGAGTAGAGAAATAGTTACATTTTAGCAGAATTTAAAAGTTGAACTCTTTCGACAATAAGAATTATTTCACACTTTTTAGTGATTTTAATTGAGAATGTTATTGCTCTTACTTTGGAATTTGGTTTATATATTTTTTTAAATATTAATTTATTTTTTATATTTAGTGATATTATAATATTATTAACTAGTACCTGGGAGACCGAGCTTCGGTCGGAGTTTTAGTAGGACGATAAAATATTTAAAAATAAATAAAAATATAAGAGAAAGGAAATAAAAATAATCACAAAAATATTATTCTGACCGGGATTCGAACCCGAGACCAATTCGTAAACAACCCACAAATTACCAGTATACAATCCAGCTGAGGCTACTTTTCATCGCGGTGAAATGTACGGTTCCCGCGAGATTTCCTTTTGCGCGCACGAAGTCGTGGCCAACGTCTAGTATAGTATAAACAATGTCGATATTAAGCACTTATGCACCAAATACCTCCATAGAGTGAGTTGGAGCAAAAGGTCCCGCACACGATTTCAAAACTGAAATCTTTAGACAAAAGTGCCTAACGTTGAATCGGCCGACACCGTGTCTCAATAACATATTATTGGTTCGTAAATAGTGATTATCTTCTATATTTAAATAATTATTCTTTTTAACCGACTTCCAATAAAAGGAGGCGGTTATACGTTCGGTTGTATGTAATTTTTTTTTGTATGTTCAACGATAACTCCGCCGTCACCGATTTTCAAAATTCTTTTTTTGATGTAAAGGGTATACTTCAAAGTTGGTCGCTTTTTCACAAAAGTGGTGACCTGATGATGGGATCCATGAGAAATCGACGGAACTCCTCAAAATGTATATGGACACATATAGTGCGTTGCTTAAAGAGCTGGAAGCATAAGCCACTAAGTGAATTAAAGTATTCATCACCATCACCTCACCATAAATCATGACATAATGATGATATAGGTACTTCTCATAATATTTTACACCGACACGGGATATCTTTGAACATTACTCTGCCGTTTATGCACCAATTTTCAAAATTCTTTTTTTCGTGTATTGGGTATAATCCGAAATTGGTCTCGTTGTCACCAAAGCGGTGAGCTGATGATGGCATCCATGAGGAATCGAGGGAACTTCTCGAAATTTATATAGACATATATAGTGATATTGACTTATCCAGAAGTAACCCAAGCATATGCTACCAAAAAGTAAGATTCTGCACCAAGGTTTACGCTGGATCCAAAAGCACTGAACAGAACTCCTCAGTCTTTAAAGATACGCGTTTGGAAATTTCGACATTGTTTAAAGAACTACAAGCATATAACATTATGTAACTTACAGTAGTCATCATCATTATCTTATATACAATACCTGATATAATATACTTTGTTTGTTTTGTCCTGTTTTTGTGACTTTTGTATGTAAGCGGTGTAAGCCGTTGTTTTACCACAAATGGTATAATGTCTCATTGTGACATTGTGTATTCAATTATACATTCGATCGTTTATTTTAAACGTTCTTAAAATGTGTTAATAATAATTTAACAAATATCATTAAAAAGTAAATTATTATTATTATTTATAAACAAAAAATTAAACCGACTTCCAAAGTAAAATTGCACAAAAAAGTATGAAATAAAACTTATTTTCTAAATAATTCCCCTTTTAATGTAAGTCAGTACCGACTCTGCTTCAACGGACTCTACAGGGATCGGTCAGCAAGCAGAGCACGAAGCACCTCTCCTGGTCAGCACACGTAAAGCTGCAACGATCGGTCAGCAAGCAGAGCACGAAGCACCTCTCCTGGTCAGCACACGTAGCTACAACGATCGGTTAGCAAGCAGAGCACGAAGCACCTCTCCTGATCAGCACACGTAGCTACAACGATCGGTTAGCAAGCAGAGCACGAAGCACCTCTCCTGATCAGCACACGTAGCTACAACGATCGGTTAGCAAGCAGAGCACGAAGCACCTCTCCTGATCAGCACACGTAGCTACAACGATCGGTTAGCAAGCAGAGCACGAAGCACCTCTCCTGATCAGCACACGTAGCTACAACGATCGGTTAGCAAGCAGAGCACGAAGCACCTCTCCTGATCAGCACACGTAGCTACAACGATCGGTTAGCAAGCAGAGCACGAAGCACCTCTCCTGATCAGCACACGTAGCTACAACGATCGGTTAGCAAGCAGAGCACGAAGCACCTCTCCTGATCAGCACACGTAGCTACAACGATCGGTTAGCAAGCAGAGCACGAAGCACCTCTCCTGATCAGCACACGTAGCTACAACGATCGGTTAGCAAGCAGAGCACGAAGCACCTCTCCTGATCACCACGTAGCATCGGCCCAGCCAGCACGGCAGCACAGTTTCAACTCACTGGGACTCTCCACTGGCACCTGGCGACACAAGCGTAAGACGCATCAAAGATTTCGACCTCTGGTATTCGGGGGGAGTGATGTGGCGGACCAATTAGCGCCACGATCCTAAATCGCGCTATCGAAGTTTTCTAAGAGTTTTTATCGTATATATGATTTATCTGAATATTGTTTGGGCTGGTACCGACTTCAAAATAATGAATATTGTGCAGAGAAATAGTTAAAATTTTAGCCGAATTTAAAGGTGAATTATTACTTTGGAAGTCGGTTTTAATTTTTTGTTAAAAAAATTTTATGGTATGGAACCCCATAAATAAACCCTGCAGTGCGTGGATCTGTTGGCTAACATTGGTGACTGTGTCTACAGATTAGCGAAGCGGATACACGTGTCCACTACACACAGCAGGTATTTAGCGGAGATGTCCGCCGCCGCCCGCGCCGCGTCGCACGCAGGAATGTGCAGAGCTCGCGGCCCTGCATGCCAAGTGCCACAACGGCACAGACCTTCACAGACTCACTGACTCCGCATGACAAAGGCCGCGGCAGAACAACGGCCTATCACAACAGTTACGAATAATTAACACATTTGAATTGAACTAAACTTACTTTTACTGAGAGCTGAGACACACATCGAGTAGCGATATGACGCTGCATGGAAACGGCTTACGAGTTAAGGATACATCGTCAATCGTCATTTATCACTACTTTATCAATTTCTCACTACGTTTCTACAAAACAATGTGCTTAAGAGCGACGATTACTGTTTGACAGTCCCTCGACAATTTATTGATAAAACTCAAAACGTGTAGCCTTATTCCTTACATTTGGAAGACTTGGATTCCTAATTCCTTATGGACTCGATGACAGAAATACGACACAGTGTATACGAGAACGTACAATAATAAACATTAAACATGTTTTGACTGTCGCAGTGGCTTGTTTGTGACGTGCTGATCATCAGAATTCCGAACGTACTCGTATTCAGTTTCTGCACACCACCTACGATAACATAAACGAACATTATCAGCTGATACCGCTCAGTTACCAGCGTACTTTCTCACACACGAATCACGATGTATCGGAAAAATTTAAGATGCTAGGCTAGGCTAGTTAATGTTTCGTGTTAAAATAAAGAAGGACGAGGAAAAATTTCAAGTTAAAATTTTTCCTCGTCCTTGTAACTAATAGGTGCTTAATTGTTACTGCCTTTAAACCGCAAAACGTTTTCCTCACAAAATTGGGAATCCCAATTTACATAAACTTTATTGTGCTATATGTAAATAAAACCTGTTTGAAAATAAAGTATGGATAAAAATATAATAAAGATTAGCTCCCCAAGCCTATTTCGGCTCCAAGCCAAGTGACGGTGACCGGTTTCATTAAAACTAGACCAGCTACGTAGGAGTACGTACGTTTGGTAATTTGGAATGTGGTGCGTTCGAATCCCGGTAAGATAAATATTTTTGTGATTCATATAATTTCTTTTTCTTTTATATTTTTTATTTATTTTTAATTATTTTATCGTTCTACTAAAACACCGAACAAAGATCGGCCTCCCATGTACTATTAAATAAATTATATAATAAAAATAAAAAGTATATTAAACAAAATAGTTTTGTTTTTTTTTTTGTTTATGTTTAACAGTAGGTCGTGCTATAATTATAAATAGTTTGATTTTCTTTTATGTATATTTAAATATTTTTATGTTTCTATATTAGTTATTTTTAGTCAATATGACAAAATCAAAGTTTTTATCACAAAATTAAGTTCTTAAGCTTATAATAATAAAAATAATTAGACTTTTTTCTATAGCATATTTAAAATTATTCTATTTTTAGTTATTACAAATATTAAAGCAAGTATTAAAAATGCTAAATATCAGTCTTCTAAAGTTACAATTATCAAAATCAATCTCAAATAATGGGTTATAGGTTAAGTCGATGTTGGTAATTGAAAGGGTTGTAGTACCCATCATTTCCAATATTTTCTTCAACGAAACTCATATTCCAAAATTATTAATTTAACGAGATTTTGGACGAACTGACGAATGAAAAAATCACAAAAAATTAATTTCGTACTTTCGTCCTGTTAGGACGAAACTTTGTAGGACGAACAGACGAACAACTCGTGGGCTTCTTTTTATCGCAGCAAAATGTACGGTTCCTGCGGGATCTCTTTTTGCTCGCACGAAGTCTCGGGCAACATCTAGTTATATTATAAAGTCACAGTGCACTGTGAAGTGAGGTTTATTCATGTTGTACTGTGTGCTTGTGCATGTGTGCCGACTGCCGACTGCCGACTGCCGACAGGCGACAAGTAAGTAGTAACCGGCTCTACAACGTCATAATGTTATTTGCATAATAAGCATTATTATACAATTATAATTTGTTACTGAATATTTATTAATGTCTCGATTTATTATTCAGTCGGTGGGTAATCAGAAAATACTTTAATAGCATTGCTTCTAAGTTACAAATTACAATATACTTAAGGTCGAGGCTGCCATCAGACGTCGACTATATATATATAATCGACTGTTACCGCGTTGACTAGTTGCCGCGATGCGGTCCGTCTGATGGCTCATGGCGCCCTTAATCTAAGCTCAGTGGCCATTGTCCCAATTCCCACATTTCACTCGAATACGATGTGCGAATACACATAAATTAATAGGTTCGCGTTGAATACTCGTAGGAATCAGCTAGGGAAAAGCTTCGTTTATTTTTGTCGGAGACTAAGAAAAATAAGGGACGAATTTCATAGCAACAAACTGAAAATGCTTCTTATTCATGTATAGCTGTAGATAGTAATCATACTATTACATAATATTATGTTTATTTATGACAATAAAAGAAGAGATGTAAGATGTTACAATACATCCGGTATATCGATGTTATTAACAGCCGCTAGTGTCCCACGGTTGGGCAAAGGCCATCTATATCCGTGTTATAAATGTGAATGTTCGTGATGATGGATGGATGTTACTACTCTTTCACGCAAAAACTACTGAACGGATTTTGATGAAATTTGGTATGGTAGTAGTTTAGGCTCTGGATTAAAACATAGGCTACTTTTTATCCCGAAAGAGTACAGTGTTCCCGAGGGATAATGTATTTACGCGGGCGGAGCCGCGGGCAAGAGCTAGTAGTAATATAATTATGAGACTATAATATTACTGCTAACAAATCTTCGTGAATGACGCCATTGTGCCATCAAATTCAAAACATATGTTAATTAATCTCTGTAATTAATCGTTGCCAGGAAAAATAAAACAATATGAATTTTCCCCTCAATTAGTAATTGTCGTTATGAGTGGCACTGAGCCCTGACTCCTGGAGCCCGATGTGCGGTGCTTCATAAGGCTCGCGCAGACGGGTCGCGACGGGTGAGCGTCCGGAGTTGCGACCGGCTAACCGTGTGCGGTCTATTGATACTCTGTTTAGATCCAATTTTATCTGTTTAGATGAAATAATAAACAAAAAAACCGGGCAAGAGCGAGTCGATACGGAGAAAGTAGGGACATATTAAAGAGTTCAGGGATTTGGTCTGGACTACTCAGTACTCAGTACTCACATCAATCCCTTTCATATTATACCCCATTTGAACTAATTACTTCATCTTGAAATTTTGGCCCCTTCTTAGGTTTTAGACTCCCTATGATTATGAATTAATTATAAATGTGCCGTTTTCAGGGTTCCGTGTCTTCCTTTTGAGGTACGAAAAGTGGAAACCCTAAAAATTAAATTCGACCAAACTAGTGTATTTACTTATTAGTTATTGCGCGGTGTATAAGTGACATTTCAATTGAGCATTCCATTGTACTCATTGTTTACGGTAAAATGAAATTGAAAATTAACGGAGTATAAAATATATCATAAATCAACAGGTTATTGAGTCGCGGTTGTTTGTGGCCCGTCTGCGCCGAGCCTGGCACGTGGTCAGCGCTGGTTTGAGGTGCAATATTTTGTTCAACCAGCTGTTACGTAACATGAGTGATGTTAGTCTTGGTCGCAACTTTGATACCGTCTACAATATTTGCATTTAACTAGTAAGTAACTTCCAAACAGAATTTGATGTCAATACATAAAGAAAAAATCGACCAAGAGCTAGCGGACTCGCGCACGAAGGGTTCCGTATAAAACGGCAAAAAACACGTTTGTTGCATAGGACTCATAGGAGCTCCATTAAATATTTATTTTATTCTGTTTTTTATTATTTGTTGTTATAGCGGCAACAGAAATACATCAATCAGTGAAAATTTCAAGTGTCTAACCATCACGGTTCTTGAAGATACAGCCTGGTGACATGAGTCTTAGTAATGGGTCCCGTTTTACCATTTGGATACGGAACCCTAAAAATGTAAGGATGTTAAGGCTGTAGTCCACATTACTCGCTACTGAAGGTGGGCAGAAAAGAGTTCTTAGTGCGGATTTCTGCCGCATGCAGGCTGTCTGCATCTTATTTATTTGTTATTTATTTATTTATCTTGTCGAGCAGGAACGTCGTCGATAACGTACACAGTACACAGCACATTCCACAATAATTACCGGGAATCGTACCTCCACCGACCGCGAGTCTCAAGTGCAATAATATAATCGTTTTACCACTAGGCAGTAGGCGCTGATCGATACTCGTGCCGATGAGTGTCAATATATTATATAACATGTAACATAATATTGTTTGCATATTGAAACATATAGCGATCCTCCACGCACTTCACGTTTTCTCACAAAGAACCTGGAATTGTATGCTGATAACAACAACAGTCTGCAGTTACATCAGCGCATTTCCTATTACCTACCTATAGTTTTTGTAATTCTTATTTATCGACAAATTAATATACATTTCATATAATAAGAGATAAATTTACAGTCAACATGTATAAATATATGGTTATAGCAGTTTCTTTTAATCGAAGAAATACAACAACATCACATAAAGAGCCAATTTAAACGACTGTTAATGGTACTCCCTGATTTAAATATATCTCTTTCGTTATTCGTATTCAACAATGAAAGAGAAGGAATGATGTTGGCGAAATTGGGACTAAGTAGGCGTACTGCAGAGCCCAGGCCCGAGCTGGTCGGGGGTGTAAGAGACCGAGGACGGCGGCGGTAATTGCTTACTTAGTAACCCAGTGGAACGGACGATCAGCCTACTGTCCTAACCAGACTTTTTATTGTTGTTCCAAACGCGGGATAGATCATAGAACCGATGACTACGGAAGCATCAAACCATGAACTTACTGGGTGTGTTATACGACGACTGTGTTATCGGGAGTCCATCTTTAAGTCTAAGGATCATTCTTTATCAAATTAAATACGTTACTCACTTAAAGCATTTTATATACACATTATAGGAGCCCTTTAAACTATACAGTTTAAATTAATGTCTTATTAGTTTAGAAGACATCGTAAAATTTATATTCAAGCGCGAAAAATATATATCAAGCGGTCTCGCAAGTCGCGTCGAGGTGATAGGGATCCGTTTTACCCATTGCGTACGAAACCCTAAAACTTTTCAATATTGTATACAGAAGTATATTGCAGTGAGTAGTGTTATTTGCTGAATAAGTTTTTTCTCCAAGAACTCTATTCCACGCGGGCGGAGCCGCGGGCAAAATACTATTTTTACTCCGCGTCATTACGTATAATAAAGTCAACAAACAAAAACATAGAAGTATTTAGTCAATATAAGTACCTACCTACGTCACAATTCACAAACAGACAAAAACAACTTTATGCGTGAATATGGATATGTCATATGTATTATTATGCTTCGTGGATGCTCGCGCATGTGACAGCTGGCATCGGTTTTTTTCTGCTCCGAATTCGATTAATGAGACTAACAAAACACACACACACACACAGGAGGTGACGTCGGCGACCGGTTCGTCAATTTCTTGTATTCTGTTGAACCCGTTATACTAGGAAGCTGGTGGCAATTTAGGTAGATGGTTTCATGGTCGTTGATACTAAGACGTAATGTGGCCTGCGACTGTGTGGAATGTATTTAATAAAATATAATCAGAATAAGATGTAATTGATGGCAAACACGATAATAACATTTTAACAGTTTTTTTACATAAAGTATTGAAGTAATTTATGAAAAAAAATCAGAGCCACCTGATCTCGCCACTATTTTTCTCCAGTTCACATAGTTGCAGAGACTACATTGAGTATCAACGACGATGAAATCATAATATTATACCTAAATTGCTACCAGCTCCTTAGCTATTATGGAAATTAACTATGTATTTAGTCATTTTGGTATTTACTCATAAACAGTAAAATATGCAGTGTATTTTCCCTAATAACTATGTCATCAACTTCTTTCACGAAATCTGTAGGGCCTTATCCTTATAATATATTATATTTTATGTAATATTACACAGATAAGTCATTATAACATATCATGAGTATATCTCAAGTCAACACAGAAGTATAACAGAATATGATTATTATAATTATTATTATCAATACAAAGCCGAAAGCGAAAACCACCGCCGCGCGCCGGCGCGCCGGAGTCGACGCTTTTTACAGAGAAAAAGAATTTAACGGGAGCGAAGCTGCGGGCATCAGTCAGTCAAACTTTTCTGCTCCTAACTCTAAACTCTATCTCCCGTTTCCCGCCGCACTTCCGGAGCAATAAGCTACATACAGTGGAGGCGAACCTTCTAAAATGCACTTTCCTTCACCACAGTATACCTACAGATACAGTGTAACCAGGAAATGAGCAGACGGATCACCTGATGACTCGCAACACTACAGGAGTTACACACTCACTATCCTGGCCCATAAAATTCCCAATCTTTGGGCCTCCGGTAACCTGACTCGCGACGGTTTTCTGTGAGGCCGTGGTACTTATCCGGTTGAGCCGGCCCGTACCGAAGCATGGCTCTCCCACGTTTGGTGAGGGGAGTGCATTTTGTAATGGTTGATGTCTACTAGCGTCCTCCTGCAGGCCTAACATACGCAGGGTGCGCATGCTATACCTGCGAGAAACACCGAAGAATCGACAAAATGACAGATTGAAGAAACATTAATACCATTCTGAGCAAAATAGGTCTTATTGTAAGGCAGCAAGGTCGATGCATCGTCGTTATGAGTAACAAAATTTCTTTCTTCCCGAGTATAAGCTCACAAAATGGTCTATTTTGACAGCTAAAGTAGAAACGTCTTCTTAATTCAATGTCAAATAGTCTTACAATAACGTCAACTACTCCACATCATGGCGGGTGATGGTGGTCCTAAACAAGTAGTTTCTTTACGTTCAGTCATTTACTTGAATCTGTTCGTTTTTGGCAGAAGATTTCCCGGCAGGTAGTTGACTTCTATTGACAACCTTGTTACTACGGACTAAGAACTATTTTGGATATAATATTTCTTCTTTAAAATTATTTCTTCGGATCGCCCTGCTAAGCCCGCGGATGTGGGCAACGCGTCAGCGCGCGCGCTCCACAGCGCGGTCAGTGGTCACCAACCCGGAGGTAATCTAAAGAGCTTTTAATTGAATCAATAGAAAGCGGCAAGCGGCAAGCGGCTCGCAACAAAAGAAAAAAGAAAGTGGCCACTTGACCCCGATGGATTCGGTCTGATCATCTCCAGAATGTCGGTACTCGGTAGCCGGTACACACTATACCATACACTACACAGCACACATAACAGAACGAGAGAAGCTCGCGGGGTGTTGCGGACTTGCGGTATCTCTGATAGCTTGTTTTGTACTTTGTACAGATTTTACGAGAATTGTGCGAACGGAGAAGTATGATATTTGGGACACTTAAAGTTTATGTGGAGGGAGGTGTGTAGAAAGTTAATATATTTTTGAAAGTTGCTTAAAAATACATAAAATCAATAAAAGTAACACCAACACACACTACCGTACATACAATTTTGTTACACGTTGACGTTTGTCACAACATCTACTTCTTACATCCGCCATCAGCTAATGTACAAAGCTATCTAAGAGGCAAAAGAAGATAAAGGAATTGAAACTTAAAAATAATATTAGGAATTACGGTCGAATTTCAACCACGAGTAAAAGAAAAGTGTGTTTTGAGTTTTCATTGCCTACTTCCTTTTGCTGCAAATTAGGCAAAACACATTGTGTAGTCGCTTACATAACTTTGAACTATTGTTTTATAATAATCTGAGCTGCTGTGCTCTGCTTAGTTCTATTTTATGAGTCTCTGATACCCGCAATAAACACGTTTTATATTACGCTCAGTTGTGAGTTAGTACTTAGTTGTTCACAGTACCTAATGCAATAAAATAAAGGTTGTATTTCTTATTCTGTATTCGCTCATCGAGTGATACGGCGGTGAGCGCGGCGCGTGACAGACCGACACTCATGTTTTATGCACTAGTGCGGCACGCGACGCCGCCCGCGCCCGCCCGACACTATGTCCTTGATCCTCAACTCATTTGCACGTTTATTCATTCTCAATCGTTCTCGGTACTCATTTGAAAATCTTATTACGTGGTCGATTCTTATGAGGTCTAGAGATGGAAAAAGAATTGAGGCATGTAGGTAGATAGGTCCCATCACTTCAGTATCTAAGGTATACGTTAATAATATGGCAATCTTTCAAAATTATAAAGTCGGTGAGATAGTTTAGATATTGATGACGGTTGTACCTATTTACCATGCATCATCCTTTTAATTTACTATATCGATTCCTTTTTAATTTATGTCTCTATTGGAACAAGTTGTGTTCACAAAAAGCTACTATACTAGGTCAGAGACCTCCATATTATGTAAAGTAATTACTGCGAGCGTCCCGGGTTGCGGTAGGTCGGTAGGTGTTATGTACTTAAGATCCGTTGTCTAAGTAGTACCAGTAGGTAGCTAATCTAAACAAAAACGAACTAAGAAATATCTGCAATAGTATGCTACAAATAATTGGTATCTAGTATCTACTATCAATTTTTAGTCTTATGTTTTAATAAAAGGCTTAATAGACAGGTAACAGGAAAATTGAAAGTGTTAAATTAAACCTTTTCCATATCGACTAACGCCTTACTGGTTAACCGCAAACTGTTCGCGAGTTGGGCCAGGGCCCAGGACTGTACCGGCCGCGTCATGACGTCATACTTCTCTCCCCCCTCCGTCCTCGCAGCGGACCCTTCGGTAGTCGGGGAATTCCCGACTAGCTAGTAAGTAGCAGCCGGTCTCTGGTTGCGATATACCCGTAGAAACTACATTCTAAAAGCTCATATAATATTTTAACGACGCGGCGTGTAAATTGGTTGGGAAATATTAACAATACACAAACAGGTCTCCGTGGACTAACGCCGACCGCAGTAGTCAGCGCTGAGGTTATCTTTGTGTCAAAACTGGCCAAGTGCTAGTCGGATTCGCGCACAAAGAGTTTCGTAAATTCGTACCATTATCTATATACCTATGGTACTAATATTACGTGGTAACTCTTTAGTAATCTGTGCTAATATCGAGCACTAGTAATAAAGTATGAGTATCGAGCAAAACACCGCGAAAAAATTAAGTGTTTTTTAAATATTTAGTTTATTATTGGAACGAAGTTCCTTATGGGGCGATGCGGAGGGGTACCCCAGACGGGAAAAAACGTCCGTAACGTAAGATTTTTATGTACAGTCTTTATTATTTTCTTTATACCTCGAATATAACTTAAAATTAATATTTTTATAATAAGGAACTTCGTTCCTATCCGGTGTCCCACGACACCACACGACTTTTTTTATAAAGAGGTTAAACGACTCAATATTCAGTGAATACACAATCACTTTTGTTGTATTATATATACATTATGTTTATGTGTATATCGGGAACAGAAGTACCTACATCATCTGTGAAAATTTCAACTGTCTAGCTAGCACACTTCACGAGATACAGCGTGGTGAGTAGTGACAGACAGACAAACAGACGATCGGACAGCGAATACACAGTAATAGGGTCACGTTTTTACCCTTTGGACTCCTAAAAAACGCCGCGCGAATTAAATAACTACGCAGTAAATATCTCCGATTTAGATAAAAAACGTTTGTGCAAAAAACATTTTAATCGCGGAGTTTAGTCGATAGGCAATCAAAGTTATTGCTTTGAGTGATACCACCACAGTACGTAATAGTTTATAGTACCACCGTTGTACGTTAATTTGTGGCCAGGATACCCGAGGACACGTCCACGAGTCTGGCTGGACCAACTTATCCCTAAGGATGAGCCCACGAGAACACACGGCCGAGAGCGAGCTACGCCGCGGGCTACGCCGTAGCTCGCGGCGTAGCCCGTAGCGTGATCCTGCTTTTGAAACAATATTCATAAGGTGAACGATATTACGATACATAATAATATAATAATATTATGTAATATGTGTTATATATATCTCTTTTATTTGGACAGATATTGTTAGTACAATAAACATTAATACACGTGTGACATGTGTACTGTGTACTTAATTATATTTTACGCGGCGGAAGCGACAAACTAATCTCATACGTATTATAGCCGTAGTAGTAAATCTAAAACTAAACTGTAGGCAAAACGTGAACAATACAAATGTTAATGAAGTTTCTGTGTTAATCTACCTACTTTACAGAGTTTGATTTATAATAATATCTACCTATGTCTATACTCTAAACTAATAGTATAAAGAGGATAGATGTGTTTGTTTGTGTGTGAATATTTGCACAGATATAGAGTAGACTACGAGGAAGGACATGGGCTTATTTTTATTGCGACAAAATGCACGGTTTCCGCGATTTTTCTTTTGCGTGTACGAAGGACTTCATCTAGTTTAAAATATAATTTAAACAGGATAAAGTATCAAAATAATCGTTGGCATTGTATCGAACAACTCAGATGTACGAGTAGCTACTGGAGCTACAACTCAGGCCTCAGAGTTGTTCGTAGGGCGTTATCACACTACTTTTGTATGAAACAGGATATTATATCGTGTACACGTGGAGAATGTTACATTAGCTACTTGGAAACTTCATCGACATTGCAACTAAAGTTATTGTCTAGGAAAAAAAATGCTGCTTCCAAAAGTACTGGCTGGAGTACGCGAAGGCTTAAGCCAATGGCGTCAGTCACTCGTCTGTGCAATTTTTTCTGAATAAATGTCCTTATTATTATTACTTGTGCGACTTGACATTATGTAAGGTCATATCTATTCTATGATATATAATTGCAAATAGATCATCAGTTCACATCACATCACATCACATCACATCACACTACATCACATCACATCACATCACATGACTAAATTGGTAAGAACTGAACCCCAATACTCGTATTTAACTTAGACTTTCTAAGAAATGTAAACGAATCGGCTTGATATCATAAACTGATTATTTGAGTTTGGAGTTTGGACCAATCAAAATGCGTTTGACTTGCGTTGGACGTTGGTTTGACGGTTATGAGAATACCATTTTGCTGTTTTAACATATCGAGACGGCATCGACACTGTATTATTGTAAGATTTAATTTAATTAGCAGAATCGGCGCACTGTTATCAATAGGAATCGAACCGAGCTATAATTATTTACTTCGGTCGAGTTTTGTCGCCTTTATAGCGAGTCGCTTGTGAGTTGCGCCACAACAATCAGGGATCGCGGTCGGCTGACAACGCGGAAGGGCTGGTGTTGCGGGAATTTCACATTAATCATTTGTTTTCCACAAGCCACATTAATTTTCCTTCGCTTTTCATTAAAATGTTTGCAAACAAAAAAGATCACAAGAGATACTTGAGAAGATGCTAGATACGTATGTATACGTATAATGTATTTTCAGAAATCATCGACGCTGCTAGTATGTGTCTGTGTAACCTATGACTGGGACTATCTATGTAGGTATGTAATGATAAGTCAGCCACCTACTTGACAAAATGAAGTACACTCGTACGTTTAAGACGTAGTATTTTTTGAAATTATCGCGACTGTTGTAACTTGAAACTATGTCGCAACTATATCGACATGTTATTGTGTAGGTTCTAAGTATATATCGATAATTTCTAATATCATAATTATATATTAATTAACAATTATGAATATATATAATTATATATATATTCATAATTGTTTCACAGCTCAAGTACAATCATTAGGGTTGAGCTGTCGACTTTATCACGTTTAGCGCGACGAATTGTGCTGTACAGCCTGTACATATGTCTTTGTTCGGATTCTATTTAATCTTCACCTAAACAAAAAGGTTCAATTCGACCAAATTCATACGTCATTGCATTTTTCTATTGCACAGTAAATAAGTGACGTTGAAATCCGTAGCATTAAAGCGCAAGGACTACTGTCTTTTTGTTTACGTTTAGATTAAATTGTGTCTAAACAGCGGATAGCCGACCAAACCCGCTAGGTCACGGCTGGCTGGAGCGGCTGATGGCCAAGTCACTAAACATTGTATTTAAAATGGCCATTGTTTAATTTATATAAAAAAGGTAATTATAGTTTGTCATGTGAACCCGCGACGCTCTCATACAATTTCGGATTCATGTTCTCATTATTCGCAGATATCTCTCCCACACGAACTGAATCTCAAATAGTTTACGTAGATCTGTTACTCACAGATGACAAGTACTTTACTACAAGGGCCTGATAAGTGCCGCCGATAAGATATGAAGTAAGCAGAAACAAACCTTCCGAATAAACTACTTGACACTTATTAGACTGTGAAACGGGACCTGAGTATAGTTGGTATTGGTTGGTATAGTTACTGAAGTGGAAAAGTTTTAACTACTTTAAATTAAATAACCAACCATTACCCAGTACCTCCTAATCGGTGCACCATCTCGTACGAGTACGAGGTAAACTTCACGTTAAATATTGAGAATATTATACATAGTACCATTCGTCTGGGCTTTCCCTATTTAAATATAATAATTATGTAATCATGTATGATAAACTAGAATATTTCAACGCAAGTTAAGTAAACTTTACATACAAGTATGGAAATTAATTAGAATAAGAAAAAGATAAGTATGTAGTACCATCTCGAATTTTTGCCGCAAGAATCTGAATATAAAAAAGTTTGCCAATATGAGTGTGAAATTTCGGATTTGGATACTTACAGAATACAGATACGAATATGACAATAATAATATTTTACCCTGCTTTTAATGCGCAAGTTGCAACCAGGCCGTAACGCTTTTTATGGATCCGCCGAGCCACTAAATATAGAAATAGTTTTTACAAAGTATGTCCTTTGTACTTCATGTAAAAGTGTGCTTAAGCTATGACGCCCAGGGCCTAGGCCAGCCATACTCAACCTTTTTCGTATATGGGCCACAAACATGTTTCAGTCATGATACTTTATAAAGACTTTAAAAGGGGTACATAATGTCAAATGGTGAAATTGTAAATGTTTAACATAAATTTTTAACTTTAGATAGGCCAATAGCAAAGGTCCAGCGGGCCACATGCGGCCCGCGGGACACAGTTTGTGTATATGCCTTAGCCCCTAGCCCTAGGGGCCAGGTTATGTCCTGGCCTCTAGGATAGTACCCGCCTTCGTTATGGGGCAGCAGCCGCAGCACGGTTCATTTTGTTATAAAATAACGGAAATATTATAGCCGATTATGTATAGAGGCAAGCAGGCAAGACCAGAGAAAGGAGTGTAATGCCTGACGGTCTACGCGGCGCTCGGCGTCTGCGCCCGTCGCGTCGCGTCTCCCGGCCCTGAGCCCTAACGTAAACAACTTTTCGCAATCATGTCACTAATTAATTATTCAAATCTCAGATTTAACTTATGTTTAACTTGCCTTTAAAACGTGTTACGAGTATAGCGTAAATTATATGCCTGTGTCTCTGATCAATAAATTATAAAAATTTAATTGGTCTTATCCGACAACTTTGAGTACGACTAGCGAGTAAAAATAAAAAAATTACACATAGTAGGCAAAATGTAAAATGTTTTTTTTTAATGTTTAACAGCAAAAAACATTGAATATTTTTCTCGTTAATTTTAAACTTAATTCAAATTCCGAGAAAAAATTACACGCCAGCGACTATTATTTACAACTAATTGTTAGGAAAAACTCATTTTATTGTTACACCTTATCTATGGAATTGAAGACGCAATTTTTGAAACAATATTTATTTTCCTCGAGCGCTCACGGCCCCAACGAACTACAGACAAACAGATAAACGAGCTGTAAACAGCACTCAAGGTGTCGTAATCTGTATGATGTCAACAACACTTACAGCCAAAAAAAGCGCTGCTGTCGCTCGGTCAGTGTGGAGGCCGCCGGGAACTGCCGCCGCTCGCCGCCCCCTGGCAATGTCGAAGTCACACGGAATATTCGATGCAACTGTATTACTGTAGGACATTATCAGTTCAACTCTGTTCAGTTCCAATTTAATGTAAACGTAAAACAAAAAGACGAAAGTTCGACCGAATTAATAGGGCATTGTACCTCGCTATTGCACGTTTAATAAGTACCAAATGCCAATTCAACTAGTAGCCTTATAGACTCTATTATCTTTTTGTTTACAAGTTGCCGCTCGACTAGACGATCAGACCGAAATCGCTTAACGGCGCCG
Source organism: Phengaris alcon alcon (assembly GCA_037179445.1). NCBI lineage: Eukaryota > Metazoa > Arthropoda > Insecta > Lepidoptera > Lycaenidae > Phengaris > Phengaris alcon. The sequence goes on along the minus strand of JAYRCH010000154.1, from coordinate 937,734 downwards.
ATGAATCGTACGCACGCACACATACATACATATGTATAAATTATAATAATATTAATCATTTATTTACCCAAAGCTTAAATGTAGGTAACAATTTCACAGTTACAGAAATAATATTATAGCAGATAATCAACATCACAATACAAAAATCCACAATACAAAAAATGTAGATCCCTGACTTCGAAACTATTATATTGTGATATCGGAGTCAGTGATTCCCTCTGTTGAAGCATATTATAACCTCATTTACGTGCTCCATATTTTAAACATTATTAAAAGCAGACGTGTAACATGTTTAATGGGTAGTTAGTAAAGAGAAAGAGAAGAAAACCATAACGAAAATAATAAATAAATAAATGAAAAGTGTGTGTGTGTGTGTATTTGTGTGTGTGTGTGTCTAGTTGAGTACGCATGTGTACCCTAGCTCTACGACGATTTCTTGGGTTCAGTAGCTAGGTACTGCAAGTGTACAAGTCTACAAGTGTGTGTATGCGAGTGTGCGAACGGTGCATGCACCCTAGCCCTACGACGACGTCTTGGGTTCAGTAGCTGAGTACTGCTAGGGTGCAAGAGTGTGTGGGATGTGTTCTAGTTCTTGTACGAGGGTGTGTGTTTAAACTGATTATGTATGCAATTGGTTATTAAGTAGTTACGACTAACAAATTTTCGGTTTGTTGATAAGATAGCTTAAGGAGGTATGTGGTAGTCAATTTCTTTACGTCAAACTTTGAAAGTGAATATATTGAAATAAGTGGATTAATTTTATTATAAATTTTTGCCGAGAGTATATTATACTGACGAGCAGCGAAAGTTGTCCTATATATTTGTTTATATGACAGATTTTGACACTTGAGCGTCGCTCCAAGACCGTTGGGTCAAGTGGCAAGCTAGCGTGCTTTCTAAGGATTGCGCGCAAGATGTAAATTTGGCGGACTGTCAACACTTTGCATTCAGAATATAGGCAGTCCGTAGGGAATCTTATATCTTTGAGGTCATAAGTCATTACTTTTAAAATAGCTCTTTGAGCTCTCTCAAGTGTCAACATTATACCAGTACCAGCACCACCCCAGATGGGAATGCAGTATGCCAGAATTGCTTAGCACAATGCTAAATAGATCATCCTTGTCAAATTGAAGTTAGCCACCTGCCGTATCGTTTTAAAAATATAGGTTAACTCGAGAGTTAAGAGCTGAAGTTTGAGAATGCCAATTTAAATTTGCATCTTTTGTTAACTCCTAGGTATTTTACTGTCGAAGTAGTTTGAATAGTGTTACATCCACATTTAGTTGAAGGAGATTTACAAGTGTGTGCTACGAGTATAATGCTAGATAGGTCGCCTGTCGGGGCCGCTGATGGAGTTAAAGAAAAAGCAATTATATTAGTTTTTTTAATATTTAAGTAAGTAAGTTCTCCGCTAGCCAATCCTTGACAATTTCTAGAGCATTTTCAGTGTTATTTTTGGCATCTTTCCAAGTGTTACCATAAACGAGGAGGGCTGTATCATCCACGTAAGCAAATATATCGCATGATGGTAATTCAAGTTCTTCGATAAGTCGTTCAGATACAATTGGAAAAGCGTTCGTCCTAGGATGCTGTCCTGTGGTATGCCGTAGGTTATATGCTCTAATTCACTAGTATATGGGGCGATTTTCACACATTGCATGCGATCTTGGAGATAGCTACGAAAAATTTTCATAGTGTCCCCGCGTATGTCACAACGCTCAAGCTTTCCAAGAAGGATAGGGATTGATACGGTGTCGGAATGCCTTGGAAAGATTTTTAGTAGTAATTTCTTGTGTGAGAGCTGCAACAGCACCTTTGTCGAAATACCTGTTCTAAAGCCGAATTGGTTGTTTTATATAATTTTGTGTTTTTCTATAAATTTTACAAGATTGTTATTCAAAATTCTTTCCAGGACCTTCGACAGCACTGGTAAAACTGAAATCGGTCTATAGTTAGAAATCTCGCTCTTGTCTCCTTGCTTATGTATCGGGTGGACTAGAACTATTTTGAGGGCTTTTTGAAAAATCCCATTAGTTATAGATAAGTTACAGATGTGAGTAATAGGAGGAGTAAGAGCGGCCCTAGAAGCCTTTATTATTGATGGAGAGATATTATCCCATCCAGCTGCCGAGTCTGAACGTAGACTAGTTATAGTACGTTCTACCTACGCCATATCCATTTCAAGGAGAACAAGGGAGTTTGATTGTGAGTAGTTTCTTATTTTAATAGGTGTGGCGGGTAGATTTATTTTTGCAGCAAGGTCAGTGCCGATGTTAACAAAATATTTATTGATTTGGTTAATTGAAGCTTGGGGTATTGTATAGGTACGAATACTAAATACGTACCTACTTCAACCAAGTCTGCAATCGATGCGGTCACTTCCTTGTGTTTTACAAATATTTTGAGGTGTCCTAGTGCGTAAGGAAAAATTTTAACTGGCCGAGTAGACACTTTGCCGATATTGTACAATATGGTGCAATCAAGCACTACCGATGGCAATACACGCCACAAACATATTTTTTATGATACTATGCATTTTGGCTTCTATCTATGTTTTAGTGTATGACGCCTCCGTGGTCCAATGTTTTAGAGCTTGGCTCCAGAGGTCGTGGGTTCCATCCCCGTGTTGGAACAACAAAAATAAGTTGTTTTCAAATCCAGTTAGGACAATGCAGGCTGATCTGATCTGATGTTCCATGCGTGATGTGACGACGGATGGACATGTAAAAAGTTTCGGTCGTCTGTTCCATAGTGTTACGAGAGTAAAGGAAGAGAGAGTGCTCTTGTGTATTACACACACACTTGGGCACTATAAAATAGCTCCTGCGCAGCTCGTCTGGTTTGAATGAAATCGGACCGTCCGTCACCGAGAACGGGGAGCTATTTTGGTTTGGTGTTCATGACTGTTAAGAGTTTACCTATGCTAGGGTTGCCAACACCAAATTCTAAAAACTAGGATTTGACGTCGGAAAAACCAGGACAAAAGTAGCCGAAACGTCGGAAAAAAGAAAAGTGCACCACGACACAATCGGTAAGTGTTTAAAAGATAAGAAATCAATACAGGACAATTCAGTTTAAAAACAGGACGCAGTAATAGAGTTGCAACAGACAAATTAATATGTAGTGAAAATAGGATAAATTAAATACATGTAATGCTAATAATCATGTTTTTTTCATAAAAGTATTTGGATAAAATAGAAAAATTGTAAAAGTGGCTTGCTTATTTTAAAATACATGACCATAAGGTCTAAAAGACTGATATAGAATTGATATGATGATGATGAAGAAGATTGATATATATTGATGAAGATTTAAAGCGCCCTGATAACAGGGCGCTTTAAAAACCCAGGATGCTGTTTTAAAACTATCCAGGACACCCCACGACACTACAGAAACCACACATGTCCTGGGAAACCAGGACGGTTGGCAACCCTAACCTATGCAGGTTTTCCGAACGATCACTGTCCACTTGATGATCGTCATCCATTCTTATCTAACCGACTAGGAAAACCCGGTGACTTGAAACTTACAAGATTGTGTGAAACTCATTTTAAAAGTAATTGTCATACCTAATAAAGTGGCACTTGAGCGACCTTGAAAGGGCACCTCGCTCACACGATTCTAATTTTGTCGGGGATAAGATCTATTTGAAAACAAGCATTAAAATAACTAGAATTATGATATCGATGCGAATAAGATGATTACTTTCTATACGCAATGTAATTGGAGAACTATATAGTAATCTGTGACAGAGACTTGAGCATGCGGTGGCCGCTGGCCGCTGGCCGCTGGCCGGTCACACGATATGACATCTATGTAGACATATAACACGAGCTGTAGACCTGTCACTTATTCGGGCTGACAGGATAGCGTCGGGAGATTACCGTCGCATTGACAGCCGACAATAGATAACGCGCTGACGCAGCCTCCGTATCTATATCTACTATTTAGTATCTGGGTCGCTAATGCCTCCTTTGTCTCAACTCTCAGCTGATATACATCAATACAATAAACAATTTTCCACTACAAATACCAGATAACAGTAATGCTCACGGACAAACGATGGCGTTGCGGGAAGGAAAATCGAAGTGTGTTGTGGCCATCTGTTCTTTATAACCGGACCGTTACCACAGAATAATGCTGTTACTGGGTGCCTTAAAATTATGCAGACGAAGTTATTCAATAAGCGATTTTATTCGGAATTAAAATACCCGACGAACAGCTCCGAAGTATGAATTATCCTGAACGGCCCGCACAAGTTGGTTTCAGAACATCGGCCTTTAAAGCAACAGTACCTAACCTGTAAGACTTAAGTGGATCGATGTGTTACTGTCACAGGGCTGAGGGCTATCTGTTGCGCTAGTTAGTGGTAGTCAGTAGCGGAACCTCTCAATGTTCTTTAAAACTTTATCTGTTCCCACCCGCACCCGCATGGTACCCTCAGGCCCCGTACAGGGCTATAAATACAACTACTATATATACTGTGTGACCTTTGCATTTGATTTTCATTACTTAATACACTCCAACCTTTCTGTGAAGTGGTCATCCTTGCTTATTACTTATATAATTTATGTCCTGGCGCCGATGTTCACTTTTCAAGGAAAGTGAGATAAACAGTATCATTCGTACTTTGTTTGTTCGACTTGCGAACAGTATTATTTCGTTTTCGATTACGACTTACGAGGTCCCAGTGCCTCCCTACAGATAGTTCCCTACTCGTAATAATAATATGTAATGCATGTAAAGACATCAATTAAGCAGACGGCACCAGCGCGGCGTCCTCTGTGCTCGGCTGTCATACTCGTATGTCTATGGTGCGGGCGCAAGGGCATTTGGGTGAAGGTAACATAAAACAGGGCCAATAATAACTTAAGGCTTAATAATAATTATTAATCAATCTTTAAAAACAAGACAGAGCGAGAAGTTATCGGTCCCTATCATGCGACTGCAGCCGCCGCGCTGCCGTGACATGCCGCAGCCACCTGCATACATTTGCTTGTCAAGTAGGCTCCAATCTCAAATTTAATCCTATTATAATCCCATCGTGTGACTTCGCAATTTTTGTGCCGGATATTTGTGGCTTTTTTATGGTTAATTATAAATTATTTATAGCTAGCTGGTGCCCGCAACTTCGTTCGTGTGGAACTATTAATGCACCAAATTTTTTTAAACGGAAAACTAAAAGTAAGTTTCTTATTTTATAACATCACCTGTCTACATTCTGCCGGTCAAAATCGGTCCGGCCGTTTCAAAGATTAGCCGGAACAGAGAGATAGACAGACGGACAGATTGACAAATAAAAATGTTTAAAATTGATTTCATTATCTAAATACCGTATATATACTATCCTATCACATGCATTAAGTGCGAGGTTATTAATTTGAAATTGTAAACAGACATCTCAATTTTGTTTATTGGTAGATATATGATGAGCGGATCTACGGCTTGCACATAACGAACCTTATCTAACCCCGTCTGGGTACCCCTATTAGTATTAGTATGTTGTAGTCGTGGTAGCACTGCCAGCAGTTACCAATGATTACTGTTGTCGGCGCTGTGACCGTTACGAGCGTGTCATGTGATGCGTCACGTTTGTCTCCTGTCAACTGTCTCGTCACTACTCACTGTCGATGTCTACTGTCTACCGACGTGCCTAAATAAAACACTCTGACATTGGCAACTCACTGAGACCGCAATAATTAAAGAAGAAGATGCATATGCGAGTCCACCCCTAAATATTACATTAAACTAGCGTAAAGTATGCTTCTACTACCAATCAAGTCCTAGAACGATGAGTAGTAGATAATAATTATATTAATCCATAACCTCAAAATGTGAGTTGCTACATAACAAGAATCATCGTATTGATTTCATAACTACAACAGTGTATAGACAATTACAATAAGTATATTATCGAAATGCGCAATAAGATTTTATAATTGGAGTCAATTGGATCTTATAGCGATTCAAGAGTCCAGCTGTCCATTACGTATCGGCGATTTTTATAAAAGAGTTTTTGTGTTTTATATTCCGTAAGTTTGTCAGTCCATACTTCACACCGAGAAGCGACGCGGCGCGGCATATTTAAATAGCTATTCAAACTTAAACTTTATTTAACTTCACAAGAAAATACACGTTTCATTGCAAGAGTTCGTCGTCGTCGAGAGAGACAAGAATGTCGAGCTGCACCGGGGTCGCCGCTCTTGCAAGGTATATTTAAAGTGTATATTTTGTTTAGTGAATTAAAGATCAATTCTGAATCTGCATCTTAAAATTGCCTGACACTTATTAGATTGAACTGACACTTAATAGACAAACTCTTTTAATCGCAGTGGACAGTCTCGATGTGAGCTCACCATATAAGATACCCAGTGCCCACTCACTTACTGCCCACTGGCCTACCTATACCTAACCTAAGCCTTTAAATGCCACGCAAAAAAAATTACAGTGTGCAGTGTTGGTCAAATTAGTAGGTACTCGAATGAATTTAGGCGAAGAAGTTGCCTAATAAATAACAATAATATTTATGTAGTTTTGAGTTTTTGCCGGGGAATTCAATGGGTGACGTTGTGGATTTTGTATTTCTCATAAATTTGTGTTACTTCGGTTCTTAATGTGTAATATTGGTAGAATATGAACCATTAAATATTCGCTAACGTGCACAAGTGTGGGCAAGTGGTACAACTTCAAAAAACGTGCTATTTTGTGTTCCCTTCAAAACTCCCTAGGAACTTTCAGTAAAGCTTCTACCACTTTACTGAATCGTCTAACTTGACTCATTGACTGCACTGACTATTTATTTGGACTTTGACTAGACTTTAGACTTGACAATTTAGGATTTGAACGGTGTTGAAAATTGAAACGAAAATTCTATTTCCCGCCTTTTTAACCTGACACTGGCAAATGGTTTTAAGCTGACGCCATGTATTTAAAAAAGAATAATTATGTAGTAACTGTAATATAAACAAGTCAAAAACAAAACTAAAAATGTTTTAGTTTTGTTTTTTATAAATTGTAAGGCTACTTGACCTTGTTTTTATTTATGTCCTAAACGCTTCATAATTGTTTCATTACAATATACAATATTATATACTTAACTACAATATTATTTTGAAATCTAAAAACCTACAAAAAATATTTTAAAACTACACTTTTTAAAACCCTCCGAAAACACTATTCGCCATGTTGGTTAATAAATTATCTGTGCTGTGACGTCATATTAGTACTATTTGTAATCTGTGTTATAGTCCGCTCATACAAAATATATATAATAACTATAAAAGACGTCATGAACTATTTATTTACAGAAACACGTTCCGTTTCACTACTACGTATGTGTTTAGTGTTGTCACAATATCCTTTCCGGGAGTTACTTCGAGTTTTCATCAGTAGAAATTAAAAAATAAGATTACATATTTTTAATTCAACTTTATTAATTATCAATCTTAAGTTTTTGAACGAAGTTTTGGAACGAAGTTCCTTATCGCGCGTTGCGAAAGGGGGCTAGACGGAAAAAATTAAGACTAAAAGTTGTAACGACACTTTTTGCTATTGTTGTAAGCCGTGCGGCGTGCGCGTGTTTCTCTGTCTGTCTCTCTCTCTCAATTATTACTAAAATTGAGCCTACTGATTAAGTTTATATTACATTATATTTGTTTTGTATAATGTATTCCTTCACTAATTAATCGAAAGGAACTTCGTTCCATCCGGGTATCCCTTGACACCTCTCAAGTTTTTAATTTATGATATCGCTAGAATACGTTTTCTTAAGCCAAGTACTAAAGCAAATACTCCTTCAATGTATGAAATTAAATATGAGTCAAGTGGCCTATTGATGAGCCGCGCGATTTGCCTGTAATAATATTGAAGTCACCAAACCTACTGTAGGATAATTCCTAGTGGGTCCCGCAGCCAACGAATTACCACTACGTGTATACGGATTTTTCCGCTCAGTGATGACTGACTTTTGACTGCCGGTGACACAGCACCGAAAATAAATATTTTACACAGTATTCAGTAACAATGGTGTTACTTCCTGACGCAGCACAAGGAAAGTGAGAAGTTTGGGAGCGGTCAGCTGACCGCTGTGGGCGGCCTCGCGCACCGTCGGCGGCCAGCCTCGCCGCTGGACGTCCACATCTTAGGGTTAACTTTTCCTCCTTAGTCCTCGTTCATTCCATTTGGCAATGAAATGAAAAATTGAAGACGCGTCAAACAATGACTTGCGCGCGATATTCTGAGTGCTAAGTGTGAGTTTTTCCTCGTAAACGCGACAACTAGGTGGCGCTGTACAAATCACATACTAATTCCTAGTAAACGCCAAACGCGCTCACGATCGTATGCGAAAAAAAAAACTCACATCTAGCACTCTGAAGGGGAATTTATTTATCTGCCTTTAGAAACGTTCTACAAAATACTAAGGAGTCATTATTATAACGATATCTAACCGATTTATTATCTAAAATGCGACTACACGAGGCACGATGCCACTACTGGGAATTACTACAACAGTTGTCTTCAAATCGACATTCTGGAATAAACGATAACGACTCTGTGGTCTGTACTTTTACCTCATAATTAGGATTTGTTAGTAAATTGTGTATCACAGTCAAAGATATTAGAAAACCTGAATACAACATTGCGTAGAAATTTTTGCGAGAACATGTCCGCAAAGTACACATTTTATAAAGTAATCACGTATGTAAATGACAAATTAATAGTCTCAGTACTGTTTGACGTTATTGAAAATCAACCTTACTGCTCATTAATACGGCTTTATTTCGTGTAGAGTGTAGACGCATACGGCATAGTGCAGTTAGAACTTTTGCAAAGTAAACAGTGCTAAGGTTTTGTAATATGTTTGACCACAGCGCAGTGGCACAATTCACGAAATATTTTGGTTGGCGACTATGAGGACGAATGACAATGGCAAAGTGATGCTACACGAAACTTATGTGATTTTATCTTTTGGAATAAATTAATAATTTAACACGGTTCTGGGAAATAAGTAATAAAATACTACATTTTAATGTTAGATTTGGAAATATTTTAAATTATAATGTATTAATTATTTTGTATTGCGTATGTCAGCTACCGGCTACGATCTTCCAAGCCAAACTTCGAGGAGAGACCCGTAGGCCGAAGCTTAGCACTTACTTAGCAGTGGACGCGTTAGTGGTCAATAACTCGACTCGATAAATAGTTAATGACGGTGAAGTCATTTATTTTCTCGGCCTAAACATGTATGTAGATAATATTCTTTATGTAATAAAGGGGTGGCTAAGTAATTGCCTAATGCCTAAATTCTGTATTTTAGCATTTAAGTAGGCTCTGTTCGAACCTAGCAAGATAGTAGAGGTAGGTAGAAGGCATGAGCCTATGAGGTAATAAAACAGAATAAACTTGACATAATACCAACATTATACGATATACAATTACTGGATCAAATCGACAAACAGACTGCATTGTGTTATTTAACAAAATAAACAGAAGGCAACACACATAGACTTATTGCAGACGGGAAATCGAGGCAAAAATGGGGGCACTGGAGTTAATAATAATAATAAATATCTTTATTTCTCAAAATACATTATTACAACATAACTTTGGAGGCATCATCATTAAGTTACCTGGTACTTGTGTTGGGGCTGTCTCACCCATTCCTCCAGTAATTACAATATTGAGAATCTTAATGCTAACAAGACGTAGTGATGAAATAAACAAAAAAAAAGAAAAACATTGCAAAAATAAAAATTGAAAGAAAAAAAAATATTAAAAAAAATATTCTAATAATAACATGCAGTACTTGGACCTCTGCGGTACGATAGATAAACGATTAAAAATGATAGACGAGATATAATACTATAGGTATACTAGCTGACCCGACAAACGTTGTTTTGCCATATGGAAAAACTAGATTACGAGTTACGACCGATTCTTAGATCTACCGAATATGCAAAAATATTTTTATAATATATGTTTAGCAGGAGTGTGTCCCCGAACACTGACACGAGAATATTTTATATATTAGAAGTAGAATAATATCAATTGTAACTGAAGTATAGTAGGTACATAAGCTAATATTTCATAATCATTTCAAAATTAAAGCCTGTTATCACAGGTTACGGAAGCCATTAAAATCCTTTGTTCGATTGCTCACATCGTAGTACGACCGATTCTCAACAGACGGAGTCACTTTTTCATTGTATGAATATATTTTTTGGCTAAATGTCATGTATTTTGTCTATGGTCACACATCGTATTATGTACAACCACAACTGTATATTATTCTAAACTCAGTCATTATGTATGACAATAATATTATTTAAATATCATCAATGATCGCTTTCTGTCGGTAGATAGATACTATTGTTACCGATGATAATGTACCATTGTTAATTTAAGAGCGTCCGTGGCCTTGTGAAATAAACTCTTGAGAGAGTGCAGGTTCGATCCCGGCCCCGGGTTGTGGCGTGTATTTACTACCTAGACTCTCCGACTTCTCAAATACAATATATTACGGATGCTTAAACGGTGAAGGAAATCTGCGTATCCTAGAACACTAATAATCATCTTCAATGACATGTAAAGTCTGGCAATCCGCGGTAGGCTTCCGCGAGCGTGGCGAATTACAGCCTTGCCCTCCTCCCTTTGAGGTGAAAGCCCCAGCATTCGACATTCGTGGCCGCAGGTCGGAGACCGTCTAATTCGTATTGACGTGTGTAATTTGGCAGGCAAGGAAGGAATTGTTTTTCGGAAGTGTGGTATTTGGTTATAAGTAAAGACATGTAAAGGTCACTAGGCCGTTTCCTTCCTAGTTTCCGAACGGAAATTGACGAAAGAAGTGCTCATTCAACCTAGCTGCTTAAAACACCTAGAAATAAACTTAGAAGTGATAAGTTTATTCTGGGAGTTATTTGACTTACGGTCCGTTTCAATAACCTATCTACCAATAACTGTTTGATAGAAACGTCAAATTTATATCGCAAAAAACCGGCAAATGATTGAATAACGTAGTTTTTAACAAACTAGTTTTTTAACGTGAGACTATTTATTTTTTTAAGTTTAAAACTGCCTAGCGATCTTTACATAAAACCAAAGACTACACTTCCGAAAATAAATTCCTATCTTGCCTGCCAAATTACAAAATATGCCATAATAAAACTAACCGTGCTAGACTTGGAACTAAAAAAATATAAAATCTACAATGCATCGGTAGGTGCTTATTCAAATTAAATAATAATATGTCAAAATCACAAATACGGTTATTTGACCGCTCCGTTCTTTCTAGTGTTAAGGCTGGGATTATATTGTCAGGAATCCGGAAGGCCGGGAAAAAATTTAGAGCACTGAAAATAAAACTGCGCTAAGACAGAGCTGAAAATCGAACACACGAGTGTCAAGTCAAATGTCAATGTCAAATCTGACAACTCGATACTCACGCGCTCGGTTATCGAGCTGTCACATATTCACTCTTTTCAGTGCTCTGAATTTTCCAGGGATCGGCGGAAACTAATACTTGATCGGTGCCGCCGGATTCCGGATCATATAAAAGCTTAAAGAATTCTGCCGGTGTTTTTAGCAAATACAGGAAGGAAACTCTCGAGTCTTGACTGTTAGATGCGCGGAAAATCTCCGCCTACTAACGTGCTGTCGCGGAAGTGAACTCATCTCACCGATCTATATCTAAGGTAATCACCGCACCGGCACATGCCGGCGACCGCGGCCGCATACATTATTAACTTATTATTGCTTTGCGAGTTACATCTCGTTGGATCACTCGACTACAACTCTCTAGAAGTTCAAGGTGCCAGCAGATCAGTGGCCAGCATGAGCTAATGTAGTTAGCGGTCCTCGGGAACAGTCGACACTTCAGCCTTTAGCATTCTAGTCGAGAAGGTGTGAAAGGGGGACACAGTTCGTGAAATGGGGTTAGGTATGTCGATTGATGATTACATTACCAATTTTACTTTTTAGAGCATCCACTTAGATAAAATTACAGCTACTGTCCAAATTTCACATTGCTACCGTTAGCGTTTACAGCTGTGCGTGCGTCAATATTATGTCAGTGAGTCAGTCGGTGCGCACATCTCCTTTTATACAAATATAGATTATCAATAATTATATTACAAATTATTACGTGAAGCAAAAACTTTACATTGCATGCGAATGCGCAAACACCTCTTAAGGGCCGATTCACACCGAAATGGCATTGGCAAACTGTGTTTTATAGTAATGAAGATAAAGTTTAAAATTATATGGCAGCTATGCTGCTGGCCGCTCCGCTACCGTTTTAGGTGTGAATTGACCCTTAAGCGAATGAAAATTATGCGAACGGATTAGTACACACATACACAGGCATATTTAAAGTTTGTAATAATACGGAGAACTGAACTACCTAATATTGTTTTTAATACCTAATGCTTAAAAAGACATTTAATTGGTATTTAAGTAACGTTACACACACTACCTCAGATTAATAACGCACACACTACCGCGTGTCTGAATGTTGATACAATTTGGCCACACTTTGACGTTTGTCAACATTTACCTACATTTTTTATTTCGTACATAAGTGGCATAACAACCCTTGTAAAGTTCAAACTTAAAAATTAAACTAATTACCGGTCGAATATCGGCCACTAGTGTTAGTAAATATTTACTTAACTTAAAACTTGTGTTATCACATGCACAAAATCCTCTATAATACCTCCATGGCAAAATCTAATAATAAAATAGTTCCGTTTTTTATTTTTGCCGTGAACTTCGGGCTACTAATATCAACCGACGAAATATTGAAAATACCCACACCATAGTGACATTACAGTTTATCGCCACGGGCAATTATTGCATTACAAAGGACTATGATCATAGTGATAAAGCGGTATAAAATGATATGTGATTTATGTGAACAAAGCCAGCATTGCAATTTGCAGTTATGTATGTCGCTCACAGAATTATCTAGAACCTACAATATTCTAGTCGACCTACGTCGCGTGGCTAGCACTCTCTATTATCAGTATTGAAAAGCATTCGTTCTAGTAGGTACTAGCTGATTGTTGAGATTATTGACGATAACTGGCAAATGGCTTGCGGTTGTGGTAGCTGGCGTTGCATAACAATCAATAGTCGACACACGACAATAATACAAGAGAGAAATACTTTTCACGTAGGTGTAACGTCACTACATATTACATAATAATTGAACATAGTATTTCCCACATTTACTTACCTACCTTTTACGTACCTAAATACCTACCTATGTTACATTTAAATTAGGTTTGTTATTATTTTAAATTATGTACAAATATTATCTTTGAGTATAAATTATAAATATAATTTCAAACACATTAAAAAAAACCCCTAAATAGAATTTTGTATTTAGTATGATTCGAATGTTAAAATCACACGTATTTTGATTTTAACATATAAACTAACGCCATCCGTTGAAATTTCGTAAGAAATTAAGAACTAGAACTACGTTACTATTAAGTTTGATTTATGCTAAGAAAAGCTCATGATAATTATCCTTGCTTATTCGCATGTAAATATTATTTTGTAATGAAAGAGAATGCCCTGGGAGCCCGACGCGTCCGAACCGACTACAATAAACCTAACGCCTACACAAATAAAATAGCAATACATAATATAGAAGAATCTGAATCAAAATTTTTATTTCATACCATAAAAGAATATTATAAAATTTTAAATCTACATAAACATGCATACATATAAGTTGTTACGGGTGAAATTAAAAATAAAAGAGAAATTTCCCGTGACAATATATATTTTAAAAAAGTAAGGGTCGTAGGCAGAAGGCCGTACGTATCTGGTTTAGCTTCTTGGGTGTCTGTGGGTATCGAAGGGGCTTTAAAATACGTGGGAACTTAGCTGAGTCCAGGAGCACGTGGTGAGGGCGAACTGGGGCTGCAACTTCTGGTAGCGTCTCTCTGTCACCGCTACGTCCGATCGTCGTCGATAGATCGTCCAAGGGGGCGCTGCAGCCCGATTCCAAATCCAGTTGTCCAGTCCAGAATATCTAGCGGCATCAGAAATCCGGTTGTGGGAAAATAGCCAATAGTCCTTGTATAAGGGTGTCTTTATCCCGGTATATAGGTCCCTGGAAAATTCATGATAAACGTGTGGGTAGGAGTCCCGTCACACAGCGTGATCTTAACCACAAACGATCAAAATCACGGGCTGTGTGACCGTCACAAAAATGAAGGTAGGCAAAAAATAAAAAGATAAGATGATATTAAGGACAATTAGTATGATACAAACATCCTTATATTTTAACAATGCTAGATCGGAAAGATGAAACTACAAATTGAGCACGTGGCCAATCTAATTTTTCTTTTAGCAACTAATTTTACCAAGGTGATATTTTACATGAAAGATAATGTGTTTTAATTACAAGCGTGATTTACCAAATATTCACAACACAGATATACGAAACTACTCACCGTGGACACGGGGTTAAAATATAATTATTATAACGACTACGTCTTGAGTCTATAGAAAACTTTATTGAAAAAGGAAACGTCATTCAAAGAAGTGCCATATATACCCTTCTCCTTCTTCTTTTTTAAACTTTTGACAACTATAAAAACAAAAGCGTAAAGAGAAAAAATCCATAAATCAAAATAAAATATATTATATTAATAATCAATAAATTATGTAATATAATAATGTAAATCTACTGTATTTTCATTATTATTCAAAATTAAATTAGTATTTTTTAAGATTTAAAGCAAGGCTGACGCCGTTTTAGTAAGGACGTGCGCCGATAGATGGCGCTTTAAGCCTCTGAAAATGACTAAATAATTAAGCATACAAATCATAGATTACGGTGATTTTACGGAAAGGAAATGTAACTACGTTACAAGTAAAATAAATGCTACTACTTGTAAACAAACTAGTAATAAAATTAAAAATAAGTAACCTCCGACTCCCGGCAATCAGTAAGCGATAATAGTCGTCTTACTATTGGGAGCTATGTTGTTACAGACAGACATACACATATACACAGACGCGTCAAACTTACAACACCCCTCTTAGTTGGCGGTTAAAAATATACTTTTATAGCGATAGCTCCTGGAGACAAATTCGAAATGAAGCAACAAAGGCTGATATAAAACCTATATTAACACGTTAGAGCGGGACGGCACTATTTGTGCTTAAGCTTGTCTCGCTCCCGGTTCTGTTTCTTAAGTTCGCGGTATGCGGCAACTACGTCGAGCCTCGTGCGCTCGCGCCGCGCCGCGTCCGCCGAAACCGCGCCGCAGCCGCCACCGCCCGACAACATCGAGCTTAGCAACAGTGTGCGACGACCAGGCTGCAATAAGAACAACTTTACACATTATCCAGCCATGGATTATAACATTAAAATCCATGGCTGTAGCGACATTAGTACTAAAGCTAATTTAGTACTGATACTGGGTTAAAGTTAAACCTGGGTTAAAATATAATGCCTCCTCTTTCATAAATACGAACAACGTGATATTAATCCCAGGGTTTACTTTAACCTAGATCTGCACAAGTGCGCCTAATTTCTTTAAATACACGCAATCTTGCTGTGTATTTAAGCCAATTAAACATTATCAGAGATAATTCTTGTAGTTTATCAAAATCAATAATAAAATATCATCTATAAAAATACTTTTAATCTATAAAAGACATCATAATTTTTCTATCTGAAGAAAGATGTTTCCAAATGAATTAGTAAGAACCTAGATCTATCGATTCTAGATGTCGCTACATTTCATTGATTTAAGAACTTGTATTTTATAGTCTATAATAAATTAAATTAAATAACGTTTATTTCGAGCGGCATTCTATAGACGGCTGTATGTGCTTTATGTAAAATTTACATGCACTTAACCTAATTTTGTAGTATTTAGACATCACAATGTTAAGATAAAACTTCTCGATCATACCCGAGCAGCTGTGGCGTCAGTGCGCGCGTGCCTGGGCTTGACGCTGAGTGCGGGCGGCGCGTGCACAATGTCGCCGAACTCCACGCGCTCGTACACCAGCTCCGGACGAGTCTCCTGCTTCTGGAAACACAGACAATAAATTCATACCATTTTGTATACTGTGTTCAGATACAGTTGTATATTTTTGACGCATTTACAAATTTGACATAAATTAGCTTCAAATTTTCGGTTGATTTTGCGACCTAATAAAACCAAATCCTTCAAAACTATTGTCACAAAGAGAGTTCTTCTTTATCTGCAAAATATTTAAAAACATTATAAAAAATTATAATTTTTAGTATAGGAAAAACTCATGAGTAACAAATAAGAAAGTATAAAACTCTTATGGATTGTGTCTCTGCACTTTTGTTTTTCCCGACGTTTCGGTTTCTTTCCAACAGTCGTGGTCATGGGAAGTTCGTGGCCTGTGACCATGGTTGGAAATTGGAATGTAGGCAAAACATTTGGAAAAAGAAAAGTGCAAAGCATTACAATCCATAATTTTTTTTTTAATTTTTTAATTTTGACAGTCCGACGCGCAAGAGAAGTCACAATGAATAACAATTGCATTAACATAAGAAATCCATAAACAATACCTGTGCCTCAGCTTTCTCCTTCTTGGCTTTTGCCCGTGCCGCCCTCTTCTGTGAGCGGCTTAGCTGTGGCTCAGTTGACTCTGTATCATTTTTATTTTTAGCTTTTTTCTTCCTCCGCCATTCCCTCTGAAACTCCATCCTCTCACCCTTGGTGTCAAATTCCTCTACGTCATCGGGAAAGTCCATATCCTCACTTGGATTATTGAGGGTTTTGATAGCATTGTTGATTCTTAGTGAAAAGCTCCGGCCACTTTCACCAGGAATCTTCTTCAGTTTGGATACAGGATTATCAATCTTGACCAACTCATTTTGACCTAATGAAAAGATTAAATAGAACTATTATAGTACTACTATTATAGCCCGGACATATTTGCCAGATAAAATATTTTAGGAATATAGCTTTGCTTGTGCCATCTCTCAACTCAACAGCTCATCTCAGCCAGTTGATGTGCTAAATATAATAAATAAAACAATGAGAGAGTGCAAACAATATTAAGTCTAAGATATAAGAGATATAATACTCTTACTTCTTTAAATGTACAGGTACAACTAAATAATAGATAAATGTAGGTATGGTATTAGAACAATAAAAAAAGACTGAACTCTTTTGTCTTTTAAATATATTTAGTACTAGATGTTGCCCGCAACTTTGTATGCGTAAAAGAAAATCTCGATGGAACCATACATTTTCCCACATGCTACTCGTGGTCCACTCTATGCCAAATTTCATCTACATTAGTCAAGTAGTTCCAGAGCATATTCAATGCAAACAAAAATACAAACAAGCAAATCTTTCCTCTCTATAATATTAGTGTAGATAAAAACCTCGATTGTTTTTGTTGTTATTGTGTTTCTTTTTCTTTTCTCCTAGGTTAGGTGCCTTTTTGTTTTGAAACGCAAACAGTCTCTCTAAAGATTTCGGTATTGGCTGGTCATCTGGATCTTTCGGTGGTGCATTTATTTTTCCTTTGAGACTGAAAACATGAAGAAAAAATGGTATAAAAACTCTAAATAAAATAATTTTAAACATTTTAGCCTTCTAACCTTTGTAGCCGACGCGCTTGCTGTTCTAAAGGATCTTTGACTCCACGATGTTTTTTTGATGGAATTTTGCGACCCATTATATATAAATAACACAACTTACAATATACTAATAATATATCAGTACACTATTTAAATTAAATTTCATTCATACAACTTGAAACATGCTTGTGAGTGTTTACCAAAAACTGTCTTTTTAATCTTCTTGTTTTGGCATAGCCTCAATTGTCATAAACATGTGGCTTTGACAGCTATGAACTGTCAACGATATTGTTTTATTTTAATATTTGGCGTCGGCTTAAACCATTTGCCAGTGTCAAGTTAAAAAGGCGGGAAATAGAATTTTCGTTTCAATTTTCAACACCGTACCGTAACATCGCCAAAACTCCCTAGGAACTTTCAGTAAAGCATCTACCACTTTACTGAATCAACTGACATGCCTCATTGACTGTACTAACTATTTATTTGGACTTTGACTAGACTTTAGACTTGACGATATAGAAATATAGTGTTGAAAATTTAAACGAAAGTTCTATTTTCCGCCTTTTTACTTGACACTGGCAAATGGTTTTAAGATAAGCTGATGCCATTTATAATAAAAAATAAAACACCGTATTCCTAAATCGTCAAGTCTAAAGTCTAGTCAAATTCCAAATAAATAGTCAGTGCAGTCAATGAGTCAAGTCAGACGATAGAGTAAAGTGGTAGAAGCTTTACTGAGAGTTCCTAGGGAGTTTTGAAGGGAACACAAAATAGCATGTTTTTTGAAGTTGTACCACTTGC
Organism: Phengaris alcon alcon; assembly: GCA_037179445.1. Lineage (NCBI taxonomy): Eukaryota > Metazoa > Arthropoda > Insecta > Lepidoptera > Lycaenidae > Phengaris > Phengaris alcon. Next base: position 919,340 of record JAYRCH010000154.1, on the reverse strand, counting down.
CCACACTTGTACACTTCAACGAATATTTAATGGTTCATATTCTACCAATATTACACTTATTTAAGAATCGAAATAACACAAATTTATATAATCTTACAAATTCCACAACGTCACCCATTGAATTCCCCGGCAAAACTCCAACGATATTTAAACCTATATTTTTATTGGCGTTACGGCATAAAACCATTAGCCATTATCAAGTTTAAAAGGCGAGAAATAGAATTCTCGTTTAGGTTTTCAACACCGTATTTCTAAATCGTCAAGTCTAAAGTCTAGTCATAGTCCAAGCAAATAGTCAGTGCAGTTTAGTGCTTTACTGAAAGTTCCTAGGGAGTTTTTTGCAGAACACAAAATAGCACGTTTTTAGAAGTTGTACCACTTGCCCACACTTGTGCACGTTAACGAATATTAATTAATGGTTAATATTCTACCAATATTACACATTAAGACCGAGATAGCACAAATTTATGAAATATAACAAATTCCACAACGTCACCTATTGAACTTCCCGTCAAAACTCCACCATCATTTTACTGAACATTTGCCCCTACACTCTGACGTTGGCAACTCTTATTACAGGGAGGCATTTGGCATTTGCCAAAAATAGAAGAAGAATACATTCAAATGAAATGTTTATCTTTTTAGGGTTCTGTAATACTCAAGGAACCGATATAGTTTCGGCCTGTCCGTCCGTCTATCTGTCTGTCTGTCTGTCCGTCGGTCTGTTCGCGCCTCTAGCTTCTGTAATTACGAATATAAACGGATGAAATAGAAATTTTGGTATAGTTAAAGACTGTGCATAGATCTAGGTTTTGGGATCATAAAATAATAATAATTTTACATTTTAATGGGTGGCTCTCCATACATGACGTGAACTAGGAATGAAAAATATTTTTTGTTCTACTTCTATTTTTTGTTCTTGTGTGGGGTATTGTTGAATAGGTCTTTTAAAATAAAGGCAAAGTTTTTTACATGTATTTTGTACGAAGTCACCCGTTTTCGAGAAATCGGCCTCCAAAATGGTTTATAAGTTGCCCCCAATGACATTTAAAATTATTAGACTTAGAAACTTGCAATTTTTCATGCTGATAGATCATGCTAAATACTCATAATGCAATAAAATATAATAATGCAATAAAAATTTAGCAAAATTATTTTGAACGAAATCGGACAGTAATTTTTGAAGTAATTTGAAAACAACCTATTACGCGTTTATAGTTACAGAACCCTCCTTAGACATGTCTGCACATGCTCTTGGTTAAGTTATTTTTAGTTTAGTCTAGGAAGGTGCCTAAAAAACTTCTGGTCCTACTACTAAGTACTAACCTACTGTGTAAGATAAAATATAATAAGTGACAGTAACACATTTTTGATTTTGTAAATTGTATTGATCTAATGGCAACATTATCAAGAGCTCGAGATCTATTGGTGGGGGCTTGTTTTTACGAGGCAGCAAGGTCGTTCTTTGTGTCAAAAAATTGTACGTATGACGAATACACAGCTGTAATATTTACATCCAGTGACTGATTAATTTTGCATAATAACAAAGGTCGTAGTGCGCGTATGTGTCATTAATAGTTAATTTTGTAACAAAATCAATACTTAGAACGCTCCAATGAGTTTAGTGGGAAATCATAGTGCTGAAGGAACTAGTTCAGGAGGAATTTTCGTTCAATTTAATCAAGATTGCACGTAAGTAATAAAAAAACAACACTACAGTCTAATTGATGTCTGATTGTAAAAGGATACAAGGGTTCTGTTGTAGTTAACGGACGCGTTGGTTGGCGCGATGGTGTGGAAGGAGGGTACTGTGTGTTGTGTAGTATCGAGCACCAAGGTCCGCGCTCTGTGATGTTCCGGGCTCGGGGTCACGAATTGCACTTGCTGTATCGACTCGGTTCTGTGCGATTTCCTTATGATGCAATAAGCAAATTATTAAGCTCTCCTTATGCACTAGGTAATGTTTAGCGCACTATTACAAGTGTATTTATTCTTTAATACACATTTGATGATAGTTTCTCTGTATTATGCCATCTTTTTCTTTACACCTGTAGAAGTTTTGACAAAATATGTTCTCTAAACAATCAACAAGTTAACTGATGTCTCATGTCATGCAGACAAAGGACAAAGGTAGTTAATTACAACAAATATTCAGTTTTGTCTAATAAAGTGTTTAATGTGACTTTAACTGCAAGCTTTATTACATTACATATATGTATGTTCACTTGATATGCACATACAAATGACTACAAAATGTTGGTAATATGAAAATATTTGCAGTATGCTTCATACACAGTTTCATAATAATGTTCATCTGATAACAGATATTTCCTCCACACTCTAGCAATATGCTAAGTTACAGGGAAATGGTAATCAGGGTGTTGTTTCAACCTTCAATGATTATGTTTAAAAAAATAAGGAAATAAAATTGTAAATAACTATTGTTGTACATAAATAATAACTTCACAAATATTTTCTAGGGCCTAAAAACTTTGCTTTGGATTTTTTTCGGTTTTATTCAGAGAAAATCCTTTTGCTTCACAGCATCACCGTTATTGAGTCGTTGACATTTCAATAGCTGTTAAAAATCATATCATACCTTTAATGTTTGTCTTTGGAAATAGATGTAATTGTAAAAACAAATGTTTTTATATCCTCATAATATAAACGTAAATTTTCTACATAACATACAAATTTCTAGTACTAAGTATTTCTAAAACAAAAGCCAGTTATCATTAATCATTCACATAAGTAAATTTCTGTTTCAGTTCTCTGGTTGCGGGCAGCAGCAGCGGCTACCACCTATATGCGCTCACGCCTGACGATGGCATCGAGGAGATCTACGCCAGCCGGACAGGGCAGGAGGTGTGCCTTGTCGACCGACTCTTCAGCAGCTCCCTGGTGGCCATTGTCACAGTTTCAGCTCCCAGGTAATCAACATAGTTAAATAAGCATTAAATACCATATTATGACTCATATATAGGCTAACTATAATTTATAATGAGTCTATTAGTGAGTATGTAAAAATCATAACAAAATTTCATAAGATATCTGAATCCATGACTATTATTTGCCTTGAAACATAATATCTAATAATAATTTGATAAGTTGAGGTATGTGGTAAATTATTTGAATAATATTGACAAGTTGAGCGTTTAACCGCATTTAGCACATATTTTGTTGTTTAAAATGTTTATTATTCATAATTTATAAACGATAGCAAAAATTCTTCCTTTTTTTATGTGAAGTTAAAAAATGCTTTTAGAGCTGGATTTATTATTTCATAAAACTTAACACATAATATAATATTATAGTCCCACAAAAGTGTTCTCCGGTTTGTCTGCAGGATCAATGTTAGATTAATAGATACTTAATATAATAACAGAGATTTAAAACATTCTTCTTTCTTCTCGAAATCTTTTGTATTTTTTGGTATCACTGTCGACAATTTATGTAACTGGAAAGAACATATAAACAAAATTTGTATAAAACTTGAAAGATATGTGTATGTACTTCAAAATATAAAAAATACTGTAAGTACGGTGGCAGCACTCTTTTCATATAATGGTTATATCGCCTCCGTATTACGATACGGTTTGATTATATGAAGAAATTCGGTAGACCTAATAAGAGTATTTAGACTACAAAAGTAGTGCATTAGATGTATTTCCAATGCCAGTTACATCGAGCCCTGTAAACCCTTATTTAATCTGTATAACATACTACCTCCACCCTGTCTGTACATCTATGAAATGTGTTTATTCATGAACAAAAATCTAGATCATTATTTTATAAAGAAGTCAGAAGTAGCCACCAAGAGCTGTAGACATGAATATAAATTAGTTGTGCCCAATCAAAGACTAGGCATTTGTAGTAGAAATGCTTACTGTATATACGACCATATCGATGTACAATAAACTGCCTCATTACTTCAAAAACCTTTCTGAGAGAAAACTTAAAAGAGAGTTACATGGATGACTACTTAACAAAACATATTATACAATGAATGAATATTTTAATGATCAAATAGATATCATGTAACATTCAAACGTAAAAATGACACTACATTATATTTTATTAATTATATTTGTATCTTATAGTTAAATCTGACCTTTTATTTTTACGTTTTAATAATGTTGACTATATTATTCATTAATGTAATTATAACAACCATTTCTAATCTATTAAATATTATAATCTAAAATAACTTTTAAACGACTATGAAAAACTGAAAATATTTGCACACTATTTATGTAGTAGAATATGTCGAACTCAATAAAATATGTAAACACCTACTGTACCATATTCTTGGCAAATAAATAAATTTGAATTTGAACAAAATTATTGTAACAAGGAGGATACAACAATAATAAATCCAAAAATCAGTATTGTAATAACAAATAAAGCGATTGTCTTCATTTGTTCGCTTTAAAACTGATGAAAAGCTGTGGGGTAAGGCGTAAGCGTACAATGTTCACTTATAGAGAATTTACATCATAGACTAAATAAGTCATCATGGAGTGGACGTTTGGCAACAGTTGTACAGATTAGATATGGCGTCTGTACGGGCTTGGTGCTGTCGCGACCAGCGGGTGTGGCAACCGCGGTGTTTCGCGGTCGCCACCGTGCGGTGAGGGGTATGGGGTGACCGCTAGGGTCAAACGGTCACACGCGGTGGGCCAAGGGGTCGTGCGGCGGGGGTCACAGCTGCACGCCCTCGCGCTGGTCATGCGAGGCGCGACACAATGGCGAGGTTTCGCAACTCGACCACGGGCGTGCGGCGACCAATGATCAAATGTGATACAGTAACCTCAAGATAAATCTATTGAGATATATAGACTATGTATAAATCATCACCGGCCCAGCAGTGAGTGGCACACACGATAGTTATATAAATGTCTCATGTTGAGTATTTAGTTAATTTGAGGATACGGCAACGCGACTATTTGCGTCTTGGCGGTGAAACGGCGTGCTATTTCAATGTATTGTGTCCCCCAGCACCTGAGCTGGTAGGGCTGCCACCAGCCACACGCCCGGTAAATGCCGGACATAGGCCTTTCGGCCTGTCGTGTGACAAATGATGTGTCCGGTCTGTCCTGCGTTAATTTTGTTGGCTTTGTAACTTTGACCTACATTTATTATGATTGTTTCCGTTCCGCCAGCCTAAACTTATATCTTTATTGCAAGCTAGTGGTGCTGCTTTTACCTGAATTTTTTGCTAAATTGACTGGTCTTTCCACCATTTTGGAAATTACTGGGCGGGTTACTGTCAAGTTGCAGCCCTGCGCGCCGCACGTCGGTCACTTGAACTTGGCCGTGGCGCGCGTTACACATCCCTCCCACAACTGACGCAACATACAGGCGACACGGCGTTTACGTGGAAGAGCCATACTTCGGCACTAATATCAGGCCTGACCGGATAAATACCGCGGCCCCGTGACCGACAAAACCGGCGCGAAACACCTTGCGTTGTGTTTCGCCGAGTGGGTGAGGTTGCCGGTGGTTTGGGGACGTAAGGACCGGGAGCGCTTTTGTAACTCATCTGGTGTGGCGGGTGTTTATGGGCGGCGGTGATAGCTTCCTATCAGGCGATCCACTTCATAAAAAAACCTCGACAACCGCGACCGCTCTCCCCCGCTAAACTATTGCTATAACATTGTTACAACACGTGACACACTTGCCAGATATACATATAAGGTCTAGAAAAACCAATGACGGATACTTCGGTCACACGATTTACAGCTTATGTGAAGACGCTTAGGCAGAAAAATAATTGTCCTACTCGAAAAAAAAATCTTTATATGTGCTAGTTTGCGTTTAACGGAGAGTCAGCCATACATGGGATGATTTTTTACTTTGAGTATTACAAATATGTTTTTGCCTAAATGTCTTTACACGAGCAGTGAATCGTGTGCCCGAAGTATCCGTAATTGATTTTCGAAGACGTTATATATGTCATGCTTATGGTATTGATTATTCATTGCTTTATATGCACCCTACACTACGTCCAATACGGGGAAGAGATAGCCGATAAGGCAGCATTGCAACCCTTTGTGAAACGTATGATTGCTGTTTGACTAAAAGTCAACATAGTGTGTTTTAAACTTTGTCGATATTAATGTTGAACATTAAGGATTTTGTACATCAACTCACGCTTGTTTACTGTGGTTTTAGTGTTAATTAACGAGTTACAAAATGTACACGATACCAAACGCTGGCCGCAGCTAACACAAGTGTGTAATTATAATCAGGCGCGCGGCAGTCACATGGCATTTAGAACGACCGCCCGCGCCCGCGCCCGCGCCGCGCGCTGTCTACACCGATCGCGATATTATATTCTACACCTTGGGAGAGCCAGCATGTTCGGTACATGGCTTCACAGAAAACCGACGTGAAATAACATTTGTGGGGTTTATTTTATGTTGGAGAGATAAATGAAATGTATTGTCCCGATAATATTATATTGCCTTTTCACTTAACCTGTTGATCGCCAGACATACGTACATACAACGTTTGTGACGAGTGAGAACACCGGTGGTTAATTTTTATGGTTCCGTAATACTCAGGGAACCCTTATAGTTTCGCTCTGTCCGTCCGTCTGTCTGTCTGTCCGCGCCTCTAGCTTTTATAATTATGAATATAAATGGATGAAATTTGGTATAGGCAAAGACAGTATAGATCTCGGTTTTGGAATCATAAAATAATAATACAGTTTAGGAGTGGCTCTCCAAACATGAGAAGTGGGGTTAATAACCTATAACTTTTGAAGTAATTTGAAAAAACCTATTACGCGTTGATAGTTACGGAACCCTCCTTAGACATGCCCTGAAATGCTCTTGGTTACGTTATTGAAGAATGGCAACGCACTTCAACTTCACTTCACAATGGTGGTAATTGCTTACCATCAGATGAATAAGCGATCTGTAGGGCGAGCAGGAACATGAAGGATGGATTAATGGATGGATGGATGGATGATTGTAACTTTTCACCCAAAAACTAATGAACGGATATGATGAAATTTGGAATGGTGTTAGTTTAAGCTCTAGAATAAAACATAGGCTACTTTTTATCCCGAAATCGTACAGTGTTTCCGTGACGGAGCCGTTGGCAAAAGATAGCTAATAATAATATCTATGGACGTTTTTTACCACGCAAATCTGGCCCCGTGTTTAAATTACCAGAAGAACTTGTGTCCATGGCTAACTACCACGACGAAGTTCGCAAACAAAAATGTACGGGATAATATGACTTATGCATTATATTATCTTATATTTGACATAAGCATCGCTATATCACTTAGCGATGCTTATGTCAAATAGGCTACGACAACGGGAAGTATATTAAATACTTTTATACTTTACTTATTAATATATTTAAGATTTTTATTATGGGTATCCATAACTGATGCCTGCAATGTCGATTGCGTGGAACTTTTAATGGAAACGGATCCCTATTTTTAAACGGCACCCTAAGATAAAAGTAGTAACGTAACTCCTTTTAACATCAGCTATCTGCCAGTGAAAGTCCCGTCAAAATCGATTTTAGACTGCCATTTTATCGACGGCCATTTTAGAGATTAGCCGGCACAAACAAACATTTGGTGTGGGTGCCGTGTGTATTATCATGTGCATTTAGTGCAAAGCTGTTAATTTAAAATGACAAACAGACACTTCAATTTTATATATTTGTATAGATACACATATTTAATACACATCCATGACACAGAAATACAGAAAACTTTTTTTCCTGCGGCGGGATTCGAACTACGAAGCCGCAACCTCCAGCTTGAGCGCCAACGCTCCAACCACTGAGCCGCAGAGGTCGTTAAGTTTTTGCTTCCTACGTTTTTAGTGCTAGGCTAAAATCAAAATTAACTGATCTAAGTGCCTCTCCAGTCCTCGTAATATTATAGTTACTATAGCCGCTGTCATTGTCCTTCATATAGATATTACACAACTTTTTAAGGAAGCACACATTTTTACATCTTGCAGGTAAAATGGCAAGGCTTGCAGTTAATCTACAAAACATTAATTGTAATTTGTAATATCCTTTGTGTAAAATGCCAAGTTAAGTAATAAATTAGGTAGGTATGTAGTCTGACACTATTGTGACCTAGCTCGTGGCTCGGTCGTACTGGTCACTACGTGACTCGAGTACTCGATAATAGTAATCTATTATAACTGAACTGAGTGCTAAGTGTGAGTTTTTCTTTTGTAAAAATAAACTCTTGGAATAATGCAACTTTTCTGTTTCTTACAAGCTATATATATATATATATATATATATTGATCATTCTCAATGTTCAATCTATGTAACCGTGAAAGTATATATTTATGAACGAAATCAAGATGTCAAATCATTTTCGTGTATCATTACCGCACTAGTGTTACACAGTGCGGCGCGAGCGGCTAAGTGGTGCGGTGACGTCAGCAGACCTTGTCTCGTAAGGAAGTAAGACTCGCCCGCGCCCGCCGCGTGACGTCACGAATATGAGATATCGGTGCACGCAGCACAGAGTACGGACAGTAGCACAAATACACATTCGTGCATAGATAGTGGACAGGAGAAAAGCTACTGCAATAAAATAATATAGTAATAGTATGTAGTAGGATTAAAGTACCTATAGGCTATACAAAGGTAAAAGAAGCGAATCAGTCAGTAAAAGTTGACAAGGCTAGACAAGACAGGAAATTGTTTTATTATATCAAATAACATTTTTATTTTTTAAAAGGCCCTATAGTAAAAATAACAATACTTCTATTTTAAATAAAATCATAATGTTCGAAAACTGTAAGCCAGGGACGTTTTTCATAACTTTTACTTTCCATGAATTCAGTGCCCCCTTTCACTGGAGCTTCAATCGTCCGAATGATTTAATTTCACAACATATCATCATGTAATGTATAAATATATATTGTTCCGCGTTCAGGAAGCTGATAGTGTGCCACTACAAGAAGGGCACCGAGATCTGCAACTACAGTTACAGCAACACCATCCTCGCCGTCAAGCTCAACCGCTCCGTGAGTACATACTATGAGCCGTAAGCGACTTACCCACCGTCCAGCCTGCAAATCTAAAATTAGGCAAAAATTTTAAATTGTTGATACTGTGAACAATAACGACGGTCATTGGTACCGGTGCTGGATTTGACGGCTGGACGGTGAGTCAGGCGCGAACTAGTTTTTTTTTACAGTCCTTTAAAATGTAAGTAAGCAGCAACTTTCTATGGCAACATAACATTTCTTCCGTGAATATAATGTTTAAACGCTGTTAGTTTGTAAAACAAAAAAATTATACTTATTTTTCTTCCTAGGAGTATTAGGTCCAGACCAATCGACGAAGAAATAAATTCTTATTAAAGTAATGTAAAAAAAACATTTTTCTGATTTTTGAGGGTTATAACAAATATTATGTATCGTTACGTCGAAATGCATCTGCGCCAAAGGTCGCGGCAGGTGCGGTGGCACCGGCTGCCACCTGGTAACCTAAATAACTATAGTATATATTATAGAAAACTGCTTTACCAGATCTCGCGAAGTTGTTCTCCTAGCATATCAGATGGCGCTAGTAATAAAATCACTTAAGATGTATAATGTATTTTAATTTTATGTATTGTAACACTATTTGCGTTCAAATTAAATACCAGTCTTCCAAGTTAAATATATTTTATGCGAATAGGTTAAGGTCGTGAGGTCTCGTTCACAATATAGCCTTGCTGTACCTTGTGGAAATCGGCTTTACTATCCTGCAAACAGATGTAGGCAGCGGCAGGTTTCCTATGACCCCCGGTATTGAGGCGGTAGGTAGGAAGATCCTTTATTTTCCCAGGTAGTCAGACAGGTAGTAGGCAGATCAGGTGATTCACAATCCTGTTGCAGTAAATCAGAGTAGTATCTCTACCGTGGCGGAGAACCCTGAAATCAGCAACCAGACATTTTGGAATGTGTCCCTTTTTCCCAGTTTGACTGCGACATCACGGTTGCGAATTGATGGTACGTAGCGAGAAAGAAAAGCGCGATTAATGCAAAGCTAGCAATCAGTGATGAGGCAGTCATACAGAATAAGCAGTGAATCAATTTAAAAAAAAAAAAAAACAGAGAAGAAACAATTAAATCGTTACAGTTGAGCGTGAAAGATAAAATTAATAGGTAGATTTAACATTGTCGGTTCAAGTATAAACATAGTATTTCTAAGTAAGTTTAAATGGAATAAAAGAAATATATTTCATACGCAACGGAATAATCCAATTACTATATTTATATTCTATATACAATATACATAATAGGCAATTTACGGAAATATGAAATCGGTCAACGCTATAATTTTTGACCGTTACAAGATTAACTTGATAATAATTTGAAATATAGGTTATCAAATCAGTGTAATTGCTATAAAATCAAGAAAACCAACAATCAGTTTTACGTGTACACTACATACATGCATGAGAAATAATAGATAACATGATTTAAATACAATTTGATAAACAATGACTAGGCATTTTAAGGTCTAACAAATATATTAAAAATATATGCAACACTCACCCAATCGGGGATAAAATACACTTTAAATGTTTTAGGTAATATTAGGTATTTCAAATATAATTTATTTTTTAAATTGAATTAGAATTTAACATAATTCTTTAAATTGCGTCTCTTCACGACTAGATCAGCTGTGTAATGAATCAGCTGGTGAAACAAGATGTCGGCCCCGTGCAGTCTACCAGTATAAAGTTCGCAAGTCGTAACTAACTTCATCGTATCAATTACAAGTATTAGTAAAAATACAGCGCCTGACGAAATATTGTAGCAACAATTAGAGTAGTAATTAGTTTGGTGGTTTTTTAAGAAAAAAAATATAAATGAGTTATTGCTTTCAACATATTTATAATAAAGTCTGTAAGTTTTCTAGTCAATTCAAGTAGAAAAACCTGTGTGTCAAGTAAAACAACAACGACACAAGACAAGTCGTTACAGTATTTATTACATTTTATGTTATATAAGCTACTAGCTTTTGTCCTCAGCTTCGCCCGCGTGGGAGAGTGGTCGTGGCAAAAAACTGCTTTAGCAAATATACCTGCAATTTAGTAATAGCACAGAGTAAAAATATATACTTTATAATAAATTTTCACACGTACTTTTTAATTTTAAGATATCTCCTAGATAAGGAGATATATTGTATCCGTCTAAATAGGTTTTGAAAATATCATATCACTGATTTTCTTTAAACTTAGAATGGGTATAATAACGTATCCTTAACGTATTAAAAGATATATATACATATATCTATGGCATCGCGGACTTTTCTGTAGACCTACAAAAGAGAAACGATCCCACCATACATTGTTTTGTTATTTATAAAAGTTCCCAGACGGCTAGATTTTTTCCGACAATTATTATCACAAAGATTATCCGTAAAAGTAATTTTATTTGTAGTTAAATATATAGATACGCGTTAACATAAGAAATTTTTGACTTTATTTCAATCTGTATCACACCGACAGCGGCTGATTGTGTGCCTGGAGGAGTCGCTGCACATCCACAATATCCGCGACATGAAGATCCTGCACACCATCCGCGACACGCCGCCTAACCCGCGCGGACTGTGCGCGCTGTCGCCCAGCGTGGAGCACTGCTACGTCGCCTACCCCGGCTCCAGCGCCACCGGCGAGGTGCAGATCTTCGACGCCGTGCACCTCAACGCCAAGTGCGTGCTGGCCGCGCACGACGCGCCGCTGGCCGCGCTCGCCTGGTCGCCCTGCGGCCGCCGCCTCGCCACCGCCTCCGAGCGCGGCACCGTCATCCGCGTGTTCGCCGTGCCCGAGCGCGTGCGCCTTCACGAGTTCCGCCGCGGCGTCAAGCGCTGCGTGTCCATCGCCTGCCTCGCCTTCAGCGCGTGCGGCGCCTACCTCGCCGCCACCTCCAACACCGAGACCGTGCACGTGTTTCGCCTGGCCGAGCCCGAGCCGCCGCAGGAGCCGCCCGCCGACGGCTGGATGGGCTGGCTGTCGGCGGCCGTGAGCGCAGGCGCGGGCTACCTGCCGGCGCAGGTGACAGACGTGCTGGCGCAGGGCCGCGCCTTCGCCGCTGCGCGCCTGCCCGGGGGCGGCGGCGGGCGCGCGGTGGCGGCGGTGACGGGCGGCGCGCGCGCCCCGCGCCTGGTGGTGGCGACCGCCGCTGGCCGCGTGCACGTGTACGCGCTCGACCCCGCGGACGGCGGCGACTGCCCGCTGCTGCGCACGCACCGCCTCGCGCCCGCCGCGCCCGACGACGCCGACGGTACGTCCGCACACACACACACACACACGCCCGCACGCATACACACGCTCGCACGCACACATACAATATATCGCTAGACAACGTCGTACTACGAGATTGTCACGTTCCATGTTTCAATCTTATAAAACCTGGGTCGCCCCAGCGACGGGCGGCGAACGCGCGGGCGCGGCCCTGTGGCCCCGCCCCGCCCTCCGGCCCCACAGTACCCCGCCCCCTCCGTCTCCTGCCTTCTTACTTCGAAATATATACATTTTATTACATTATACTACATTTGATATATTTTACGTGAACCTCGGTACTCATATTATACACGTCACATATACACGGGAAAAATTAATTATGACAACAGGTTCCAAGAGAGAAACATTTGTATGTAGTATGTAGGTATGTCTGTCACCGAGTATGTGTGTGTATGTACGTTTGCCGCGCGCCGCAGGTGCAGCCCTGTGACGTCACGCCCGCAGCGCCTGTGCTTTTACCGCCATCTGGCGGCGGATGACAGAGGGCAAACGTTTCGTTTTTCATGCGTCACGACTCACTACATTACCAAGGCAAAATTCCACACTCAAAACTATAACAGTACTCTAAAAATATAACCCGGAATCATTACACAATATTAAATATATGCGATCGAGAGATATGTCCCGTGTGACGTGTTGTGTGGCCCGCAGCGGCGGCCGCCTGCAGCTACGCGCGCGCGCTCCGCGGCGCCGCCACCGACCTCACAGGTACCGCACCCCCCGCCGCCGCCGCCCGCCCCGCAGGTACCCGCGAACCCATATTCCAGCGGCTGCTGACAATTCCCGTGCGACTCGGATTCGATAACATTCCCATGCGGCGACAAAGGTTATCGGTTGTCGCGCGGGGAAGTTATCGAGTCCCAGTCCAGCAGAACTTGGGAGTAGCCTCGCAGGTCCCCTGCTTCCTCTCAACTCCCCCGCACACCCCCGGCGACCCGCACACCGCAAATATATCACGCTTTGTGGCCTCAAGTTTTTCCAATCTTACATTTTCATTCGAGCGAGTCGTGATCTGCGATAGAAACTAATTTTTTACATCAATGGGGAAAATGGTTGTAGTAGTTAGTAGCTCCACAGAGGTAGTTTACGTCAGTTGCGATGGATTCATTATGCTGTGTGTTTGTACTTCGCACCGTCTCGTGTGCGAACCTCCATGTCGACAGTATTTAGTATTTGCCTCCTGCGAAAATAACACTTCCATTACACACGATATTGTAATATTTAGAGTATCATGACTATTTTCATTGCCGTTTTCGAGTATTAAAACGCTATTGAAAATTAGTCACCTTTCAAAACAGGGCATAATAATTTGTTTTTTTTTTCTGAAGCGTTTTAACAACACCTGTATTATGTTCAAAAAGGTAAGTATTAGGTTTAATTATGTTCTACTTCAATTGGGCATTTCATTAGTCGCATGAGTAACACTCGTCCATATGTTGTCGGTTTCCTAACGCCGCACACACGGCAAAATCGATGAATTAGGCGGTCAAAAATAATAATGATAATATTTATCTACAAAATGGTTTTTGTTTAGTCCCCACAGGTGTTAAATGCACAGGGTGCACCTGGGACATGATATTAAACCTAGGGAGTTTTATTAAACCTAGAGGTTTTATATGTCCCAGAAATAAAAAAACAACCCTAGAAATAAAAAAAATATTATGAATAGTTAAAATGTTTATTATGCATATTTTACATTGATCCAGATTAATCATCATCGTCGTCACCCTCCAACTTATCATCTTGATCATCTGTCGCACGTTACGAAGAAGTAATATCTGGGTCCAGCATATTGGTAATTTCATTCGAATGGTTTTCTTTTATTTTTATGGGGTTTACGTTTTGCTGCTATTATTGGATCTAAAGCAATCAGCATCCAGTGGACGATGTCTGTATTGGAGTCTATTCTGGAGGTTTTTCTCGCATGAAAGAGTCGCAAACTTTTGTATTCATTTTGACTGACTTCCAGCACATCCTCGGAAAAGAGTCCGACTGGTAAAGGTAGCGAATTTATGATATCTGCTCCGTGATTAAGGAGCTTGTGCACAGATGCACTCATTTTAAACCAACCGTACTATTCAATACACGCTTTCGCAGTGTCCATGCAGTATGCTCTAAAAAATTTGATGTGTACGCTGAACCCGCATGATAGTACACTAACACCCGGTTTCTGAAAGGCAAATCAAATAGTCGATTAACTAACACGTTGTTGAGTTTTCGGGCTTGTTAAATCAATTTCCGTTTCTGAAACGCCGATTAGTGAAAAATTTACTAATCATTGATCATCTTGACATGACACATTCACGCCTTAAATAGCTTACCAGAAACCGAAAACAGCGCTTGACATGTGGTTTGACCATGGGTTTGACATTAGTTTTGCTAACTAACACGTTGATCAAATCAAACGAATGATCAAGCTTTTTGCAACTCAATTTACACTTGACAAGAAATTGACCGCTGATTAATTAATTTTGGCGTTGATTAGCCTTTCATAAACCGGGGGTCAGTATGTTGGGAAACCTTTGAATAATATTCGGATCTAAGCCGGTACACGATTCAGATTTTGTACGATCAGCAAAGAATTTCCTGGCTGTATTGCCATCATTTGAATTGCCACCTCCCTGCTTCGGTTGATCTACAACCAAGCCCATTTCTTGATAAAACTTTGTGGTGATAATACTTTTCTGTCTTTCATCTTGTCTTTTGTTTCTATATGGGATATGGTTTCTTCAAAAGCAAGTCTATATTATTTAGTCCTTTCGGTGTTGCCTTGCACACATTGCACGCATGTGAAGAGGCAGTATCCGTTAGAACATTACAAGAGGCAGTATCCGTTAGAACATTACAAGAGGCAGTATCCGTTAGAACATTACAAGAGGCAGTATCCGTTAGAACATAACAAGAGGCAGTATCCGTTAGAACATTACAAGAGGCAGTATCCGTTAGAACATTACAAGAGGCAGTATCCGTTAGAACATTACAAGAGGCAGTATCCGTTAGAACATTACAAGCGGCAGTATCCGTTAGAACATTACAAGAGGCAGTATCCGTTAGAACATTACAAGAGGCAGTATCCGTTAGAACATTACAAGAGGCAGTATCCGTTGAACATTACAAGAGGCAGTATCCGTTAGAACATTACAAGAGGCAGTATCCGTTAAAACATTACAAGTCTTCCCATCCATCATTGTACACACAGGATTATGTTTAAATGTGTAGAATTTGTCGCCAAGAGTTACTTCAGTTGAAGAGAGACGTAATATTTCCTCTGTTATTGCCTTATAATGCAGTTTCACGGCTTCTTTTGTTTCCTTTTCTATCTGCAGGCGAATAATGCGGCTGTAACGCGAAGAAGATGGATACGCGTTTTGCCATAATACACGTTTGCCTTTGGCATTAATCTCGAACATTTGTAATGGAACTATCGTACGAAGAATTATGTTTGTATCTGCATACATGAAGTTGTTCGCATAACATTGCTTGTATATCGAATGTCCACGTCTGTTACCTGCGTGGTCGTGATGCAGGAGAAGTACATCTTGTTGCACATAAGCAAGCCTTTCGATTGTACGGTTAAGGATATCTTGGACAGGAATTTATACTTGAGTATGCTTATATTACTCGGGTAGCGTTGCTTTTTAATTTTGGTTATAACGTTGTTCGGTGCGTAAAATATATTTACACCGCGGGATTTAGACATACATTTAGTACAGTTTATAAATATAAGATGTTTAAATCGAAACTAAGCGGAACTTTTATAATATGTTTAGGAAATCATCAAAGTTTTAATAACTAGAATAGTATATTAGAACATGTCATAGTATAGAACAACCTGTCGCTTTAATATCCATCATCAATTTTGAGATAATTGCCCGAAACTAGCGAAAAAAGACGTGGTGACGACACTGGGGTTCGAAAGCAACTAACGGGTTTTTTACTACCTAAAAATAACGCAAAGTATTTGTGGTAATTTAGGCTCTATCTCTATGACAGAAAATTGACCTTTTTGAGAACTTTTGTCCCCCTGTGACCCCCTGGTCTGGTCTGGTCCTGGTCCCCCTGTGACTTAGGGGTCACAGGGGGACACCCTGTGACCCCTAATTCATCGATTTTGCCGTGTGTGCGCCGGGCGTTTCCGCACGCTCGGGCTTTCACACTAACGTACTAAACCGCGCGACACCTCACACGTGCGCGTTGTGCGCGCCCATGTGAAGTGTCGCGCCTGTCAGTCCTCCTCCGCAAGTTTCGAAGACGATTAGGGCTCTCGCCAATAGGACACCACGGAGGTGCCACCAGCTAGTCACATCACGCCAGTGTCTTCTGGCGTCGCCCTCGATCGGGCACCGGTCATACTCATAGCTGGTGGCTCGTCCTAGCGGGCGAGGGCTCTGAGTGTCCACACGCGCGGGGAGCCGCAGCGGCAGCGCGCTGACCGTTCTGTGTGTACAGAGACGGAGCGCGAGTCGGAGCTGGCGGGCGCTCTGGTTGGCGAGCCGCGCGCCGCCTTCGACCTGCGCGACCCGCACCACTTCCCGCCCATGCGCGCCGCGCCGCCCGCCCAGGCCGCCCCGCCCGCCCCGGATCAATAGGCGCGTCGATACTGACTTAGGAAAAAAAATCACATATGAAGAAAAAAAGACCAAAAAAAAACGTCGCGTACCCGCAGCAGCGGCAGCACCTCTGTAATATATCTCTATAGTGTATGTTAGGTTGTTGGCGTGTGACGTGTCGCCCCGCAGCTTGTCGCCCCGCGTCCCGCGCCGGTTCCGGCAACAACCGTTTATAAATAAATTGTAAATAGTAATAAATATTTTTACAAAATCACAACTTTTTTGTGCCTGTGTTATCCCAAGTCCCAACAGATCAGGCAAGCAGAGGAATATAACCTGTGTTATTTAAAGTTTAAAGTGTTAAGCAGCAGCAGCCGTGTAAAAGAAAGGTGTTTAGTCTAAATAGACGAGACATACACGTCAACTAATTATAGATCACAGTACAGATTTTTGTTTTAAATATTTTAAATTACTTAAATTATTGAGTAAAAAAATGTAAGTATATATTAAAATACAAAAGCGCCATCTGTTTTTGACTGAAAGTATCAAATTATGGAAATTATAGATTCGAACTGATACATCGATTACCAAATGAAGGCGGCGCAACCCTTAAACACCGACTCACGCGCCCCCTCCCTAGATTCGAGAACAGTCAGAGCGGTTTTTGCGTCATGGGGATAACGAAAATGTGCGTTTGAATTTCGAACAGTGTTCGATGAATTTGGAAGTTATTAGATTAATGTTGATTTGTTTAACTGTGTTTTTAATTCTCTAACAAATCCACATCTAATTGAGAGTATTAGCTAGTACTGCCAGTCACCAATAGATTGCGTGCATCACACTTTGGACATGATAATACGTAGAAGCGGCATCTGTTTTTGATTGACTGCTAGTCGTTGATGTCGTGCATCATACTGAATATTAATGCGTAAAAGCGCCATGTTTTTAATTGCCAGTACTGCTAGTCGTCAATAGGTGGCGTATATTATACTTTGGAAATTAGATCAATACGTAAAAGTGGCATGTATTTTTGATCGACGGTACTAGTTCTACAAGACAGTTGAAAATAGATGGCGTTCATAATATTTTAAAAATTAGAAGTATTCTCTACGTAAAATGGCATGTCGGCAGTAATTATGGAAGTATAGATTTATTTCAAAATGTTTATAATTACAATGGAGGGTTACCGCTTTATTTAAAATACTATGTAATTATATTTACATATGTAAAGATGTAAATATAATTTTTACATTTAACATTAACACAGCACTTTTTATAGAAAAATTTAAATTCTCTTTTATACCATAGATTTTAGACCGGAACGCACTTGTGTTCCCGTAACCGTTCAGCTGATGCCGACCTCCGGCCGGCGGTGATGATTCACGATGAAGCCTCATCGTCCGATCCTCGTGTCGTTTTCCTGTTATTTCCGCACTACCACCACCGTTTAGGTTAAAATGAAACTTACTGATTTGAGTAAAAACAGAATGTTTTTTTAATGTCGAAGCATGCAGAACTTATTTTTATTGTTAAATGACAATGTTTATTTGTTAGCAGTTTGAGAAATTAAACAGAACTTTTTTGTGAAAATGTCTTTCTCTATTGCATAAAGTAACCCTAAAGCCGGCGAGTGCGGGCTGTGCAGGGGGGAGGAGAGGGAGGGCAGTCTCATGCAATGAAACATGTAATTCAAATATGAGGGTATAAATATAATTTATTTTTATTATGTGGAGTTGCGGGGGCCGGCCGCGCCTCACGCGCTGGGTCTGCAAAAAAAACATCTGATATACATAACGAAATAAAATGAAATGAAAATAATATTATGCATTTTAGTTGAACTTTAGTACAACTACATAGTTACTTTTGGAAAGTAAAAAAAAGGTACCTACTCATAGCGCATATTTGTTTTGCTATTATTCGGCAATGTAACTAGTTTTAAGAAAACCATTTGCCACTTTGGGAGTGCAATGGAGCTATAAATTATTTTAACTAAGAAAAATAATCGATTTCTGTAAAGTTTTTTAAATCCTGTGTCAGCGACATCTATCATTGGCACTGTCACTTACGGGTTATGGATTCGATAAACGGACGTTATTGGTCAGTTGAGTTCAACTTAGTTTATATATTGTCCCTTTTTTCTTATGAAACAAGTTGTCGAACCAGTAGCACTCTACAAGCGCTAATGAATTTATAAACTGCCGACTCGAATGAAGTAGATGTCGTTAGAATTAGATTTGATTATACGAATGTTCCAGTTAAATCAGTTTCAATACTGTATTGTGTGCCACCGCGGGGGAGGACCCGGCGGCGACGTGGCGGCGTATAACGGTTCGCTGCTGTGTACCTGGGCATGGCGCACATGTCGCACGCGTCATGCGCGGCGTGGTTGTGGTACGTGCATAGCGGGCAGGTCCACTTTGACACGCCCCCCAAGCCCACGACAACCGCTCCGCCCCCCGCGCCGCCCGCCGCCGCCGCCGCCAGCTGCAGCAGCGTGGCGGGTTGCGGCTCACGGCGCCAGCGCTCAGCGGCGGCGGCGTCGCGCCCGCGTACGGCGTCCAGCAGCGGCGCCAGCGTCTCCTCGTCCAGCGGTAGCGCCTCGTTAGTCGCCAGGTACAGCAGCACGTGCAGGTCCGACATCGCCTGCACACACGGCCACCGCCACACAAACATTTGGTACTATATTATGATTACAGTAGTACATACATTAGCAATAATCATATTCATTTACTATGTTTAGATTCTGTTTAATCTCAAACGTAAACATAGAAGAATTTGTCACTGAATTTACATTGTAACTTTTTATTGTTTACGTTTAGATTAAATGTGGTTTGAACATAGTATGCCAGTAGTACTTAGTTGTAATTCCGAATGGAATAGTAATCAGACACATCTGACAGCCGTGCGAGCTCACCTCGAGCAAGTCAGCAGTCTCCTCGATGTGCTGATGCAGCGCGCGCAGCGACTGCAGCTGGGTTGCGAGCGGGCGGTGGGCGGGCGGGAAGCTGGCGCGCGAGCTGAAGGTGGGCGGACGGTGGGCGGGCGCCTCGCCGCAGGGCACGTCCACCAGCAGGTACGCCACTGGCAGCCGTTTGGCTGAGGCGTTCACCTCGTTCCCGTACTCGTCGCGCTTCTGTACACCGTTGTATGTTACGTCAGATTTTCGTGAAGTACAACCTCACTGAAAACCGGCGTGAAATAACATGCATTGTTTTGACGAGTGAGTGTGTTTTGGATAGATAAATTGGCGAGGCAATGTGCAGGCTAGGGGGGAGTCTGATTTAAATATGTTTATTATGCACGAAGCAACGGAGCTGCCTAATATACAATATGTAGGGGCATGTGACATACACTGTAGCACGTAGGATGTGCCCGCGTACCTTGTAGTAGACGTCGGGCACGTACTGCTGCGGGCCGCAGTCGCGGATGTAGGCGAGGTCGGGCGCGTCGCGCGTGGGCAGCAGCACGCCGTCGCGCACCAGCGCCGCGCCCTGCACCGACACTTGGTAGCCCTCCAGGTGGATCTGGTGCTCGCGGTCACCGCTCACGCAGACCGTCACCCACTTCGACCCGTAGTACCCCGACGACGCGTGGCGGCACGCGCTCGGGTGCTCGTTCTGGAAGTGCGCCGCCGTGATACACTCCTGCGCCGATAGGAAGTGAGTGTCGGCGCCGCGCAGGTGGCGCACCGTGCCCGCCGCCAGGTCCAGGGGCAGCAGGTCCGTGAACATCCAACCGACGGCGCGCAGGCCCAGCCGCGCAGCGATGCGGTCCAACAGCGGTCGCGTCGTGTCGTCCAGTAGACGCACGGCGTCGCGCGCGCCCTCCTGCGGCGGCTCGTATACGGCGGCAACGCGCGCACGCACTCCCAGCGGCACGGCGGGGTGGCGCTCGTAGCGGCCGTACAGCACGCCCACACGCTGGTGGCCGGTGGCGCGCCAGTAGCCGAGGAAGCGGTCGACGACGGCGCGGTGCTCCAGCAGCACGTTGTCGGTGAGGCGGAAGGCCTGGCGCGTCAGCGTCACCGCACCCGGCTGGCAGCCCGAGCAGATGCCGCGCGGCCACGGCGGGTGCTCCGTGCAGCCTGCACACACACTCACTATAGGCCAGTGGCCACAGTGACTGAATACTACATATTATGTACTCACTACTCAGTATTGAGGATCAATCACTTAGTAGTAGTCAGTAGCAAATCTGATTTTTACTAAGTACATCGTATGTGTATTAACTTACTAAGCATTTTATTTTTTTAATTATTAAAATCCGTCAAGAAATGGTGGATTTATTAAAGCTTTTCTGAACTGGTTACGATGACGTCATCCGTCGGAATCCGTGCGACAATGGCTTGATTGTACTCATACTTCGTAGGTATTGCATAAGTATTCATTCTCCGATTCTTGACGCTTTATTTCAATTTAAATAATTTCTTTACAGTATGTACTGGTTTTTTTTTGTGGCCATAAGTGTGCATACCCCATAAAAATCATGACTGATCCTCATTGCTTGAAATATTATATTATGAGAATGACGCAACAATTCTTTGAAGGGCAGGTTTGTGTGTGTTTACAATATAATGTGTATTATTAAGTTAGGTTTCATTTTGTTTAACTGATACTCACCAGATTTAATTTTAAACGAAGGTTCTTCTAAACTAATAAATTTTCCCGAAGTTATTTTGCGTAAATAGGAATGGAAGGACATGTGTTTGATGTTGTGCTCCTTCAGGTAGTTCTCGTCCCACGGCTCCAGCGGGGAGCAGTGCACGCAGCAGCCTTTGGAGTTGTGACGGCATCTGTCGCACCAACATATTTATAAAGCTTTTTGACATGAAATTATATATCCTAATTAATATTCTTAAGTGAAGGTAATCAGTAGGTCGATTATGCTAATTCAGTTTCGGTTTAAAGATCTTTATATCCCATTAAGACAAAAGTCACTTACATGAGAACAATAAATGCAAAAGTAAGTTTACAGTGCAATAACAGTAGAATGTGTGGGTAGATTTAAAAACTTAAAGAATCGAGTATCTTTCAAATAAAATCTTACAATAATACAGTTTTGATGCAGTCTCGATAATACATGTTAAAACAGCTAAATGTTATTAACATAAACATCAACTAAAATGTGTTTTGATCGTCCAAACTCCAAACAATCAGTTTATGATATCAAGACAATTCGCTTATATTTCATTGAAAGTCTAAGTCAAATATGAGTATTGGGGTTCAGATGTAAAATTCAATTATTTACCTCTGGATACCGAAGAACCTATTGTGCTCAGTGAGCACTATGATGTAACAACACAGTTCATGACACAAAATATAGAATTTCTTGTGAAACTTACAATTTGTCATCTCTGTGTCTCTGTATGTTGCCATCAGCTTTATAAAGTTCTAGGTCTACATCATCTTCTACTACTTGGATTTTTGATTTTGAAGTGTTTGTGTCAGCCGAGGCAGTAGAGGGGCCGGCCTCATTAGATTGTTTACTTTGGACCTGTAAACATAACAATAGTAGTGATACAGAATTAATTCTGCAGTCAAGTTTATTTCGAAAGGTTTAACAGCACTTCTACCTCGGCACTAGTTGACGGCTGATCAAAGAGCACTGCTCCATTGACAGGACTGAGGAAGAGCATATCACCGTGTTGGATCCCATATTCACGCAGTTGCCGAGATTTACTTGACACAATCTCCTCCTTTTTGGATCTGTCCTTGTGGAGGATGAATGCAAAAGTGTTGAGATGCAAAGTTTCGTACACACGCTCGAACAGCCGCGCGGTCACATCTGTGTCTAGAACGTCGAGCCGGGAGGTGCCGTCTGCTGATTGAACTCTTAGTGTCTGGAAACAAGTTGCACTTCCATTCTTATAATATATTATAATTACGATATGTGATTGGAGACGTCGGAAAGACATACAAATATACTTCAATTTATTTAACATGACTCCCAGATAATTAAAAATAATTGTAGACTGAACTGTTCCACGAATATGGCCATGTATTACCACAAGTAATCTACAGTAATTATGTCTCCCAGCGGTTTTTTACTGAGCAGTTTGCTCGTTACAATCTTATTAGAGACTAAGAAGGTCCTTTTTTAAATTATTATTTAGAAAAGTTAAAACAAATCAACAAAGGAAAGTTCCTGATATGTTCAATCATTTATAAGGCAGGAGACATGAGATTACGACAAGTAGGTTGGCCTCAGCTCGCAGTACTTGTGGACCTTTGTTACATGCAAAATATTTACCAATTTCTTAGATCCTGACATTATTTTTCTTATAAAATTTAATAATCTAAACTACACTCTACAGCACAGCACAAATCTGACGTCTAACATGACATGACAAAATAACGACTTCGACACTGATAGCTGTCAATACCATTGGTTTTTTAAAATAATGTATAAAATTATTGTTTAAAATCATTGCCAGTGTCAAGTGTAAAATAAAATTTCCCTGCAGTATTTCACCGTTTTTATTTAAATCGGCATTTCCAAATGTCAGACTAAGTATGTGTGAACCTAGCGTGTGTGACTAGTCTTTACTAAAGTAAGGCCAACGAGACGAGATAAAAAACGTAAATAAACGGACCGCTACTAAGTTGCATTATGAAAGTGAGTTAATGTTATATCTGTCCTTATCACTCGTATGGAATAATGACGTCAGTTGGTCGACGACAGCTGTCGTAGCGTGTTTCGTGGTACAGGAAAGCGGCCAGTGCCGCAGTTGTCAACATTTGGTCCGCCAAACAATTGTGAACAAGTTCATTCCTGTTGGATTGCGTTCGAAGTGATACATTTTTTTCGTCTCCGTATTTACTTGATTTTTTGTTGTTATTATTCCGTTTCGGTTAGTTTTATTTTTGATTTTTGCTGTTATTGTAAGTGCTTAGTTGTTGATTTTAATTATGGAATCACAGCCTGGCGGTAATAAAAGTCGAGGACAATTTTTATAGCAATATTGACAACATGATTGATAATACAATAGATAGTTTTATCATAAACACAGCTGACTCGGACTCTTCCGACGAATCATCTTTGTCTAGTACAAACGACAGCAATTAAAATTCGAATTTTATAATAATTTATTCAAATAAAAATGTTTTGAACCCCTGAAAATTTGTTTACATTCTTTATCTCGTCTCGTTGGCCTTACTTTAGACGTGTTTACCGCGAGTGTTTTCCATTTATAGGAAACCCCCTCGTGTGTCGCACTGAGCCGATTAATTTTATAAATAGGCATGTTGCCTAGTGTGGAATATCACATTTTTATAAATTAAATTTTAAAATTGTCGATTAAAGATACATAAATCTAAAAGAAATAGGTATTTACATTGACGTAATTAAAAATTATAAGCAACCCAAAAATATTGCTCATCTCTTTCTCGCAAGACGATTTGTTACATCACAAGTTATTACATACATTTTGTAATGACCAATGTATGGCGGGTGATGGATGGCCGAATTGATAAAATATAATTCTCAGAATAAAACTATTAATAAAGGAATTCGTAAAATAAATTAAAATTTTATTAAAATTACTGACATCTCTACAGTCTGTAACGAATTCAATAAATATTTTAATGACATTTATAACTTAAATAAAATTGACATGTAATTTACGAATACGTTTAATCATATACTATAATAATACTAAATCTATTTACTTAACACCGGTGAATCAAATTGACATATATAAAAAAATTAAAGATTTAAAAAATACGTACTCTACAGGATACGATGAAATATGTACCAGGATTATTAAAAAATGTGCCAAAGTATTATCCGTACCACTAGCACATATTATAAATCTATCAATGAGTCAAGGGCATTTTCCTTCCGCATTAAAAATTATAAAAGTAAAGCCATTACATAAAAAAGGTCCTTCTGATCAAATAGGTTGTGGGAAGAGTGGACGCCTGAAAGAGAGATCTCCGACCGAGAGAGGTGATATGCTTGGTCAGGCCAAAGCCGACTTCTGTGCATTTCGGATGTTGTATAATATATACCGCCGATCTTAGAAAACGTCGATGGCGCGATTCAAGATTGTGTCGCTAATTGGCCCGCCATATCACTCCCCCCCCCCCCCCCCCCCCCGCAGACCGGAATCACAGACCTATCTCTATTATTCCGATTATATCAAAGATATTTGAGTATAAGTTATATCAGACAAAATCCTGACATTTATTTTGTCTATTAGTTTACTTTGCAATGAACAATTCGGTTTTAGAAAAAAAAAGTTCAACAGCCCTTGCCTTCTTTGATCTGGTTAAACATAAATCTGAAGGGCTTGACAAAGGAATTTCCGCCTTAGCGATATATTGTGGGCTACGACGTCTTGGTTCTTACAGATCCTTCTTACGCTTGAGTGGTGATAATAATAATATTGCAACAATTGCTATATTCTCCTTTATTGGTACATATGAGAGTTGCTTAACACAGATACGTCAACACTAAATATAGCCTTTTGGCTAATTAAAATAAACTACCTAGATAGTCTGTGCTTGTGACATCTGTCAATATGATATTGATAGTTCTACTTCTTAATACTATTATATTATGCAGCAGATATTAGTATTGTATATATTATTATCTTAGAGTATACATTAATTGCTAATGTATACTCTAAGATCATTATCTATTATTTTTACACACTGCATCAAATATGAATCAGAATTATTGTGCTGCAGACAAGCATCTTGTAAGAATAGTCAACACAAAATGGCACTTTACTATATTTTACGGATCAAACTAGAGTTTTCTAAGTCACTTAACCACAGTTTTAAAAATAAACAACCCAACTAATAATAAGATAACTACAGATTCTCTACATACTCGTATTATATACCAAAATAAATCATTAATGTGTAATCCCGAATCTGTTAAATCTATTCGGTACTCTGAAAATCAAATAAGTTCACTTAAAATACCTACCCAAAAGATATTTTACTACGGAACTACGGATACGTAGTATTAAACTACGGATACGTAGCATTAATTGCAATTTCAAACATTTTGAAGTTCTCCTAACAAGAATAAAAATTGATTGTGGCCTGTACATACTGACCGAATCCTGGAACTCGTTAACAACGCACTATGCTATAGTGTCCAAAATTATGACTCTTATAATTCAAAAAACAACAACAACAAGCAAAATAACGGCATTGTGATATACGTAATAATAAAACTCCAATATATAGTTGAAGAAGCAGATTATAATCAAAGTATACCCAGACACCCTTATTATTGCCATATAGATCACCCTCTTAGAAAAACATATTTTTTTTATTAATTCTCTTGATCAGTTACTAACAACGCAATAAATATAAAAATATAATTATAACTGGGGACATAAACATTAATATAACACAAAAAAGCGACGATTCCAATTCTGCCAACAACCTAGATATCATTGCCTCCCATGGGCTACTAAATAGCCATGATTTGCCTACCTGAATTTATAATTGCTGGACCACTTTATAGTTAAATGAAAAAATTTATCGACCACCCTTGTATTTGATGCGCCATTAACTGACCATGTTCTAACATGCTTTAAACTTAATAAGACTACTCCAAAATTACAGAATAAAAATCTCCATAAGATTAACTACAAAACCCTACTAAGATGATCTTAACAATCAAAATTTTAGTGAAATAAGAAATTCTAATGATGCAAACTGGACCGCTGAAACACTAGTTAATACACTTTCCGACATAATAAACAAAAACACACATACAATAACTATCTCCCATCAAAAACATTGCATAAAACCGTGGATAACTCCAGGACTCGTAAGATGTATAAAGAATCGGGATCGTATGCATACACAATGTAAATATGATCCAAATAATTTAATATTAAAAACTACATATACTCGTTACAAAAACTATTGTAATGACCTACTAAATCGATTAAAAAACTATACTACCGAAATGAATCACAAAAACATTTAAAAAATTCTAAAATGACCTGGAATAAAGTTAAAGATGTTACTAATACTCAACCGGATAAAAGTATACCTAAGGAATTACTCAAAATAGCTAAATCACCACAAGAATCTGTTGATAAGGTAGACAAACATTTTGCCACAATAGGTAAACAACTTGCCGATCAAATAGATAACAACAAAGATGCAAAATCCTTTGAGACGCCAAAATCCTTTGCCCTCAAGGAAAGACTCTAAAATTACTTCTAGAAACAGATATTTCGGAAGTTAACTCAAGACTGATGAATTTAAAAAATGATAGTGCTTTAGGTTGGGATTGTATATGTACAAGGATTAAAATTGGTTAGAAAAATCATATCATTTTACACACATAGCAAATATTTGCATAACAAATGGAATCTTCCCAAATGTGTTCAAAATTTCTATAATACTCCCAATATATAAAGCCGGAAATAGAAACTGTGTCAACAATTATCGCCCAATATCCGTTCTAATAGCACTCTCTAAAATATTTGAAAAATTTCAACAGAAGGTTATTTGCCTATCTAGAAAATAAAAAATATATTGCACACAATCAATACTGATTTAGAGTCGGAAAATAAACCAACAACCGCTGTTTCCGACCTTATTAAAGGCGTCGCCACTAAGCTAGACGCCAAGAATAAAGTGATCGGGGTATTCTTAGACATGCCTAAAGCATTTGACATGGTTTCTATTCCCAGACTAATAGCGAAAATAGAAAGACTAGGTGTAAGAGGTGTACCATTGAACCTTTTTAAAGATTACCTAACTAATCGAATACAAAGAGTCAAAATTGAAGACTTCTATAGCGCAGATCACACAGTCACCTACGGAGTTCTCCAAGGAAGTGTACTCGCTCCTAGCGTCTTCCTAATATATATAAATGATTTATGTAATATTCAAATTGTTAATATTTATGCTTTTTCCGATGATACTTACCTACTTATATTTCATGGAAACGACTGGGAAGAGACTAGAATAAAAGCAGAAAGAGGACTCTCGACTGTTTTCCAATGGCTTAGTGAAAATAAACTTACCCTAAACATATCAAAAACAAAATTCATCACTTTCGGCATTAACTTAGGATTGATACTAAAAAACGAATACATCTATAAAATCCACACCTGTAACCAACTAACAAATAACTTTAGTTGTAACTTCTTAAAAATAGAGAGATCCACAAATCTAAAATATTTAGGGATCATAGTGGACTAAACATTAACATGGAAACCCCAAATTAATTCTTTATCCGACAGGATCCGAAAGACGATGTACATATTTCGCTGCTTACGTTCTGTGGCTGAATTAAAGCTCCTAAAAACTGTTTATTTTGCCATCGCCCAGTCCCTAATCAACTACTGTATTATCGTATGGAGGATATGGGGGGAGTGACTAAAAGTCATATGATAAAGTTAGAAAGAGCTCAAAGGGCACTTTTAAAGACCTTCAAACAAAGACCACTCCTACAAAAGAAATTTACAAAAATTGCAAATGTTGACCATAAGACAAATGTTTGCTGGAGAAACTATAATTAAATATCACCAACAATCACTTATAAGCACGGAGCTACCAGTACACCGCAGAAGGCACAATAGGTATGTTTCCGACGCCACAGTTCAGAGCCTTCTTTATGAATAGGTTTCAGAGCTATCTAGGCCCTGTATTATACAATAAATTAAATAAAAACTAAATTTATATAACTACCTAGTCTTGCCATAAATACTGATGCAAAGAAAAAATAATTCTTTTGCAAATAACATTTATTACTTTTACAGCGTGTTAGCATAATACATAAATATAAAAAAAAATTTAAACATAAAAAGCTTATTCTCCATTGGCTGCAATACAGTCTTTTAAACGTTGAGGTCAGTTATCAATAAAAGCACGCACTCTTTTCATGGGTAAATTCTTCACTGCCAATCGTACGGATTGTTTTAGGGACTCCAAATTATCATGGCGTTTAGAACTAGCTACTCTCTAAAACTGACAATAAATCATAATCCAGCGGATTAAGATCGGGACTAGACGACGGCCAGTCGTCAGCTCTGATGAAGTCCGAAATGTTCGTTTCCAACCAAGACTGCGTAGACCGAGTTTTATGACCCGGCGCCGAGTCTTGCTGGAAGGACCATTCTTGGAACATGGTGTTGTTAAGGGGCTTCACTACCGTCTCAAGAATGGTATCTTGATACACTTGTGCCGATGTTTTGATACCTTTTTTCACAAAAGTATGGCTTAGTCACTCCTTCATAGCTAATACCCCACCAAACCATCACGTGCCCACAAAATGTTAAAATGTTTCTCAATTGTAAAAAAATTCTCATCCGTAAACAAAATATTTCTGTGACCTCCCTTTGCGTACCGCTTCAGTAGTTGTTTCGATTTTACCACTCCCTATTCTTTTTTAAATTATCAGTTAGCAAATGACCAATAGGTACGTACTTATAGGCTGCAAGTCCTAAGTCATCTTTTAAAATACGCGACATGGTTCTAGGTGCTATCTTCATCTCTCGAGATAAAATCTTTTGCTTTCGGACAGGATTTCTTCGAATTCTTTCCCTTACTGCTTTGACCACCTTTTTCGTACGAACACTACGTGGACGGCCAGATCTTTTTCTGTCACAAACAGAGGAGGTCTCATTGTACCTATTAATAGCCCGGTACACAAACATTTTACTAATACCAAGCGTATGGAGAGTTTTAAAAATTGCATTTGGCTTCATACCTACTTTGCAATTGCAATCACAGCGATTCGGTTCTCTTTATCACCCCACTCCGTTTTAATATCGCAAATTATTGTACAATGTACCTATTGGCGCCAAAATGAGAAACACAATGAACAATCATATAAAAATGTCAGATTCCAAATTCAAATGTAATATTTTATTTATTTTTAATTGTAACAGTATTTATGGCCAGACTAAGTATAATGTAAACGAATGTAAAAAATATGTTACGATGAGGTTAAAGACACACACCTATGATACTATCGAAGATCTACTAGTACACATTAAATAAAGTAATCTACTATTTGACAATACAAATACAACTTATTATGATGCCTTTAAATATAAAATAGGTATCATTATTGTTTACTCTATTTGAAATCAGGTTACGTAATAATATGTACTTTAATATAGAATATATAAACAGGCTATATTATTATATTCAATTAAGTATTTAATCCTTATAATGTGTCTTCATTAAGTACTCCAGAAACAGATATCACTAGAAATAAACCTGATATACAATATACAATATACTATTAAAAATAGGTATTTTTATACACTTTCTGAACGTCGGTCTACATGATGCCTACCACCGGTTCGGGAACTAGCCCGGCGAGAAGAACCGGCGTAAGAAACTCGCGCGGGGCCATCTTTTATCAAAAAGATGGAAAATTGTTCTATTAAAAATATAAAAAAGGCATATATAACAATGTTATGATTAAAACTACTTATCAAGAGTACAATAATATATGTAATTTTGACGTAGCCTTGCAGGGGGGCACCTCATTCCCAAGATGTGCTATCATTGATAAAATCATTAACTTTATAATAGGCTTTAGCACACAAAAGTTCTTTAACTACTTAATAAAATTTTTTGATTGAAAAATTTTGAACGCTTTCTGGGATCTTATTGTATAGGCGTATACATTGGCCTTTAATGACGTTGGGGGCCAGCTTATAGATTGCCCGAACAGCTTGCTTCTGCAGCACAAATATAGTATTTATATCGGCAGCATTTCCCCACAGTAGAATGCCATAGGACATAATACTGTGAAAGTAGCTAAAATATACAAGCCTTGCTGTGTTTTCGTCTGAAAATTGTCTTATCTTACTTACTGCAAATGCTGCTGAACTGAGTCTGTCGGCCAACCCAACAATATGAGGGCCCCACTGTAGTTTTGCGTCTTAAATTATACCTAAAAAGACAGCTATATCTACTAGTTCCATACCTTTTCCATTCAATAGTAAATTGGTTTCAGTTTGCCTTACATTTAGCAACGTGAACTTAGATACTACTTAGATACTTAGATAACTATAGATTTAGTTTTTTTGCTATTTATCAAAAGATTAGTAACACTAAACCAGTGTACTATTTTTAAAAGAGAGCATTATTTACTTCGTCATAGCCTAAGTTACTACTAACATTAAATTGGAAAGTAATTAAAATGTTATGGGATACTCATCCCAACTACCTGTCCGGTAGTTGTAGAATGGTATACGGGTATG
This sequence comes from Phengaris alcon alcon, assembly GCA_037179445.1. Taxonomy (NCBI): domain Eukaryota; kingdom Metazoa; phylum Arthropoda; class Insecta; order Lepidoptera; family Lycaenidae; genus Phengaris; species Phengaris alcon. The sequence goes on along the minus strand of JAYRCH010000154.1, from coordinate 888,292 downwards.
CGACCCCGGCTAGCTACCTACTACTGGCCTATTCCTTGCCCTCCTGGACGGTAATATCTTACCTATCTTACCAATCTTCCTTTTCACACCACCTATCCTTCCCTTTCCCTATTCCTACCCTCTCAGCCAATCCAACGTCTGCCGCGCGGATAGATGCATGGCTAGGGGCAATCTCTAGTCGTTAGCGTGCCACACTGCCCTGGGATCGGGCGCACCCAGAATTAGGCCAGCCTTACCCTGGCATGCGGGACTCTGCTGGTGTGGACAAACCTTTCCCTTGCTACTCGTGGGAACACAATGGATAATCACAAAAATAATTTGATTAACCAAAATGGCGGCGATGTGGTTCGCCACCCATCACGTCTCGTTTCTCGCGGGGGCGAAAAGCGGCCCATGGAGAGCCGCTTCGTTACGTTGAATGTAAGAGGAGGAATGGATGGTAAGGTAGATGAGGTATGTCAGATAATGGATGAACGATGCATAGATATTCTATGCGTGAACGAAACCAAGAGGAAAGGATGTGATAGCACGGTTCATGGTCCCTACACGGCATATATACTGTTCGGGAGTCCCCCAAACCAGCCGAGGCTGTCAGGGAGTTGGTGTGATTCTTTCCTCTCGAATAGTTGAATCTGTGATAGAGCATGAATGTGTAAGCCCAAGACTCCTCTGGATTTGGTTAAAAGTCGGACTCACTCGCTTGTTTGTCCTTGGGGTCTATGCACCGACGGATCTGCGCGGAGGTGGGTCATTAAAAGCCCAACAAGAGAGAGAGAGGAATTTTGGGATAGCATGAGAGAGGTCTTGAATAAATGCGGAGAAAATGAACGGATCGTGATCTTAGGGGATTTTAATGGGTGGGTTGGAGTGCTAGACACTCGGGCATACCGCGGTGCAGGCCTCGACACAGACCACTTCCTGGTGCCCGAATGCGTGGCCTCTTTAAACGGTGGCGACACCGAGGGGCCGGCCTACGAGTGTTCTGGACAGAGTAAAAGTGGAAAATCTTCAAGAAAAAGAAAAGAAAGACGAGTATGTAGAGAAACTGAAAGAAAGTTTTAAAGGCATGGAAGAGATAAGTGTGATTGAAGATTTGTGGGAGACATTTAAGAAAGGGGTCGTGAATTGAGGTATGCGGGGTAGCAAAAAGAAGTTTCCTTCTAAGAAAGAAAGAACTATAATGTGTGGATGGATAAAAATGTACAAAGGGCTGTACAAGAAAAGAAGAAAGCGTGGTTGGATTGGTTAGCAACAAAAGCTAACCAAAAAGTTCAAAAGGCAACGGATGATGAGATAAAGGAAGCAAGAACGAAGTATAAAAGATTGAAATCAGCAGCGTAAGAAGTTGTGTCTAGAAAGAAATAATAACGAAAGGATGATTTTGATAGAAGACTCACTGAAGATTTCCAGTCAAACATAAAGTTTTTCTGGAAATCCATCAAAACAGCCAGATGGAAAGAGTACTTTGAAAGTTTGTTTGAAAGAGAGGAAGTGCAGGTACAACATCCGGCATCTTCCATGGAAACTAATTTAAATGTTGATGAAAGTGAGATAAGCATGGATGAAATAGTGAAAGCGTTGAAAAGTATGAGATTAAGTAAGGCTGCAGGGTATGACAGAATTACCGCCGAGATGCTGAGGCTGGACAGGGCATAGTGGCTAGCCAGCTGTACCGCCTTTTTAATTTGTGCTGGCGAAATGGGCAAGTACCGGGAGACTGGTGCAAAGCCGTAATCGTGCCGTTATATTTTAACCCTTAATCAGGCACTTTGAAAGGGTATAAAAAAATGGTTGCAAGAGTACTAGTCCATGATTATAACATTGTCAGAAATAATTATAAATATATACATTTTTTTTTCTATTGTTTTTTTTTTATTTTTTTCTATGTGGGAGCTATGTTACCATTGCCCTATTGATTTGGAACTACATAATTTTTTTTAACAAAATAATTAAAAAGTAGGTAAAACCTGTGTTTCTTTTCCTAAAAAGATATTTTAATTTACCCTGAAAAGTATATTCAGGGTAAATTAAAACCAGGCTGCTAAGAACTTTTTAATCAATTTATTTTTTGAAATTCCTCCCAACATGGAACAAAGCACAAAGGTACCTCACATATTTTACACTCAAAATATGTCCTCACTTCCTTAGCTCTTGTGCTACAGTACCTGCACCTCCTATAACTTCCTTTTTTTCCATAATGTTCTCCAGGTCTTGACAGCCTGATTTCTTCTGGAACACTAAGTCCATTTTTCTTTTTTACAAACTTTGCAATAGTGTGCTTTCTTTCTTTATATCTGAAACAGAAAAATCTCTGTGAATAAATTGTTGTAAGTTGTAATTTTTTATAACAAGCATATTTATTAGTATTTTCCACCATTAGTTCTAACAACTTATCAGGAAACATCTTAGAAAAATAATTTATAGGTGTAGCTCGGCTTACTGTAATGAGAGATTTTAGATCCTTCTCAAAAACATCTTTTTCTGTGAAATTTTCAACTTTATTTGACCACTGGCGGACCTTGTTTTGTAATCCACTGTAAACCTGAAACATTTCTCTATAATATTCTTCATTTTCCTCAGGTATTGAAGTTACATCTGTTTGAGGCTCAGGCAGCACATAATTTATCTCCAGATCATTTATCTGCACATTATTAGTAGAATGTGGTTGAGGTGATGGAGGAGCATACTGAACTTCTACCACATTTGTCTGAATTTGGTTATCACATTCTACTGAAGACTCCAGGGTCTCCAGAAGTTCTTCGTTTGAGATACTTTGGATGCTATCTAGAGCACAGTTCACATCTATAGATAGACTTGTGTCACCGAAACAAAAGTTATCTATTTCCTCTTCATCTTCAGAAGATTCTAACAATGCTTGCAGCTCCTTCGCAATTTCGTCATCATGTAAACCGTTACACCTTTTCGAGACATTTTTACATTCTGTAAAAAATAATAATAAAATAAGTCAAATTTTCATAGAGGCTAGGCTAGGAGAGGTATATCTCCCACATAGTTTATAAGCAGAATGTCACTTGAATTGACGACTGATCAATGAATTTCATACGTTAATGCTAAATAACACTCAAAAACTATAATTGGTAAAAAATAGCACGACTTACATTTCGTTGTTTACAGAGAAACAAATATTTTGTTGCACTGAACACCAAACGCGCTGTTAGAACGGACTTTTTAAAAGACTTTTTAAAAAAGAAAATTTATTGAGCTGGAAAAGATTCACAACACAAATTTATTTAACTGGATTAAACCATACATTAGGAGATTAGATATGCGTCCGTGGTGGCCCGTGTATAGCTCTGAACTGACTCGCAGCTCAAACCTACTAACTAAGATGACAGAGTAGTGATGATGTATCAGCACTCCCGTCAGCAATTCTAGGAACAGCATAGGGATGTAACAGCCCCCTGCGTAAAATAAAACTTACCGGTAAAGGGTAAGTTTTTATAGAACTCTTCTAAGTTGGGGTAAAGGAGTGTCCTCTACAACTGGTTTATTACCAGGAGGTTCGGTTTGTGTACTTGAATTTAAATCTTGAGTTCTAGTCAAGAGTGGACGCTTATTTAATCTCTTCCATAATTTAAAAATAGTAAAGATTAAAATTATAACAATAATACAATATGTTAGAATAGGAAAATGGGAATTATATTCTAAGAGTGGGTCAGGCTTATTTATGATTTTATTAACATCGGTAATTATTTGCTTATTAGCTATATCAGAAAGTTTTTCTAAGTTTATATCTAATAGTTTTAAAGGAGCTGATTTTGATTTTAATTTATTTAATTTTTCAGAGTTGCAACACGGATCATCAATAAGATTAAAGTCAGGTGCAATTGATTTAATAGTTACATTAGAACAGGATTTATATGAAAATATTTTGTTTTTGTAATAAGCTTTGCAGTTTGCCTGTAAGTTTAATATTCCAGTACCAATTAATCTATGTTGAGACACTTCTGAAGGACATTCTATATCGATTTTTATGGGTTGAGTTTCAACAAATAACCATTTACTATTTGTAAGTTCTTGCCAAATATCTATTTGTCCATAAATAAGCCTGGTTTCACATTGTTTAGGGAGAGTTTTGAATATTTTACATAGTAATTCAGTTTCACAAATAGGAGTACTTTCAATTGAATTTACGTCCATATGACTACAAATATAATTAGAATTAATAGTTTTCACACAGTTATTAATATCATTTAGACAGATATAAGAATTCTTATCTTTACTTACAGCTATATAGCTACAAGTAGGTACAATCATAGCATATGATTGAGGATCCACATTATCATGTGATACAGGTAGTGAGAAAGGTTTGTATAAGTTATACTCTATTCTTAAAACTAAAGGAATTTTAATAACAAATACAATCTTATTTTCTACATAATAACAGGACAATTGCGCCATATCAATAATGCTATGTATATTGTTTAAATTTAAGTTTAATGGTAGTTCCTGACTTTTCGGTAAATTTTTTATATTCTTTCCAAGTTCCGTATATAATTGTTTAGGAGTTAAAACAAATGGATGGATTGAATGACTTTTTACTAACATAATAGAATTGATTAATCTTTCAATTCTGAACGACAATGTAAATATACTAGATGAAAGTTCTTCGTAAAGTTCATTAAATTTCGTTTCTAATTCGATATTTAACATATTTTTACTTATAGAGTCAATAGCGCTATTCAAACGGATTTCATTTTCTTTAATTAACTTTAATGTTTTATTATAATTTTCTAAAGCTGTACTAGTAATTAAAATATTATCTTTTAATAAAGATGCAAGTTTTTTATTTGAGGAATGCAGGGTTTGAATGGCGTTATTGTATCGGATTGCGTCATTTTCATCCATAGTTCCAATTATCTGTTTAAATACAGTACCAACTCCAGCAAACCATGCTGATCTTTTACTTCTATCAGAAGTTAAATGAGAAATGGCGTTATAGTCTCTCAGAATACCATCATAGCGAACTATCAATGGTTTTAAATGGTTATTACAATTAGTGAAATAAAAAGTTATAATTCAAATTACAAAATGTTTCAGTGGAATCTAAATAGTTTTTAATATTTTCAATATGTAGCTAATATCTACAGGGACTAAGACATGTAGTTGATCATCAGAGACCTTGACTGTTCCGACAGGATCGAGGTATATTCCAATACTTTTATTTATAGGTTGTATCATATCCAATGAGAAAACACAAACGCTTGTTGCACCAAGCCTGGAATATAATTTTTTATTTTTTTATTTAAAACTAAATAAAATTATGATTTAAGGTTAACTAGAATACTATCTTAATCTACTCAGTATCGGTTTCGGCCAATTTGACTTCATCGTAATGATATTTTACGTGTCGTCTATTTACAAGTAAGGTAAGTGTGTTATTACCGTTTATTTTTATAACTTTGTAAGGACCTTTCCAAATTGCCGACAATGCTTTACGGAGACGAAGATGATTTTTAACATAAACCATGTCACCCGTTTTATATTTAACCGGTCTAGAATGTTTATCATAGTAAGTTTTGGAAATGTTTTTAGATTTTAGGATATTTTCTATAGCTTTTTCTCTAGAAAGTTTTAACCTTTGTTGAAGGACTCTGACGTAAGAATTATAAGTTGGTTCTAATGAAGATTCAAATATGGAGGTTGGAATAATCGCTTTATGACCAAATACGAGTTCATACGGAGTGAAATTAGTTGTTGAATGAACTGTAGTGTTATAAGTTAACATTGCTGTATAAACATATCTATGTCAATTGTTTTGGTTCTCATTAATAAAGGATTTTAAGTACTCTTTCAGAGTGGAGTGGCTCCTTTCAAGGGCGCCTTGAGTTTGAGGGTGATATGGTGTTGACCATAATTGCTTAATTTTTAGAAAATTACAGGTTTGCTTAAACAATTCAGCAGTGAAATTTGTGCCTTGATCGGTTAAAATAGATTTTGGAATACCAAACTGAGAAATAAAATGAATAAGACATTCTGATGTATCTTCGGCTGTAGTATTATAGATTGGATAAGCAGCTGAGTATTTAGTTAAATCATCCTGAAGGGTGAGAATATATTTTAACTTAGCGCTACCAGCTTCAGGAAGTGGACCTACTATGTCTAATGCTATTCTTTCAAATGGTTGAGTTGACGTAGTAGTAATTTGCATGGGAGCACGATTACACTTACGAAGAGCCTTATTACTTTGGCATAATTCACATTTACGAACATAATTTTCAACGTCACTACGCATATTTCGCCAATAATATTTTTCTTGAATACGTTTTAGCATCCTATTAGAGCCTAAATGACCAGAAATAGGAATATTATGATTTTCTTTCAATATTTTAGGAATTTCACTCATTGTGGGGTAAATAAGGATGTTTTTATATATATGAATAGTTATGTCACTATTATTGAAAAGGTACATTAATATATTATAAATTTTAGTAAAACTATGACTATCGAAAGGATTTTTAAAGTCGGTAATACTAAGTTCCTTTACACCTTCGACCACTAATTCATTTCTAAGATTTTGGAGACTCATAAAAATATCCTCGTAAGTGTTTTTATCGTAATGATAAAGTTTAACAAATAGGAAATAATAATTTACATTATTACTAGTGAACTTTAAAAATGAATGTAAAGTTCTTTCACGATCTCGGATTGCAGCAGAGTTTAGTGTATTATTAAGGATTTCATCGACGTAAGCATTTGACTCGTCAATATCTATAGAGGTAGGTATAATTATTGTTTTTAATTTGGTTTTTAATAAGTTTTCATTATATTCTAGGATCTTAACGTTAGATGTAGATGATATATTATTTGTTTTTTTCAGGTATTCGGAGTACGTGTCTCTATGACTTAAAGATTCATCAGATGCAGGTGTAAGTACTATTTCACTCGGCACTTCAGGATTTTCAAAATATTCTTCAGGTAAATCAAAAAATTCAGGTAATTCTGGAAGTTCTGGTAAACCGGGACTTTCTGGTAAGGGTACATTTTCAGGTTGAACTACAATAGGAGGAGCTTCCTGTGTTTCGTTATCACCAAGGACATTAATTAGGTTATCGGATTGGGTTAAATTTACAGGATAGCGGGAAAGAGCATCGGCATTCGTATTTATTTTGCCCTTTTTATACTGGATTTCATAGTCGTATTCCTCAAGTTTTAGTCTCCAACGGACTAGTCTGGAACCTGGATCTTTGCAGTTAAATAGCCAATTCAATGGTTTGTGGTCTGTTGTTATTTTAAAACGGCGACCAAATAAGTAGGGGCGAAACACTTTTGTTCCATAGACTATTGCGAGACATTCTTTTTCGGTTACTGTGTAATTAGTTTCTGCTTTATTTAATGTTCTTGAGGAATATGCTATTGGTCTATCTTTGCCTACATCGCCTTGTGACAGAATAGCAGAAATAGCGTAGTTCGAAGCATCACATGTCAACAAGAAAGGTTTTGTAAAATCAGGATAGATTAGGAGCGGTTACTAATTTGGATTTTAATTGCTCAAAGGCCAATTGCTGTGTATTAGTCCATACAAAGGGTATATCCTTTTTAAGTAAATTTGTAAGGGATTTTGCTAATTTTGAGAAATCTGGTATAAAACGACGATAGTAGGAAGCTAATCCGAGAAAGCTTTTAATGTCTTTGGGACATTGGGGAGTTGGAAAGTCGACTACTGCCTTTACTTTCTCAGGATTAGGTTTTACGCCATCATCGCTAATAATATGACCTAAGTAACCTACTTCTTTACGGAGGAATTCGCATTTGTCGGGTTCTAATTTTAGTTGGAAATTTCTAAGTCTGTCAAAAACAATAGATAGTTTATCTATGTGACTTTCTAAAGAGTGTGAATAAATTACAATGTCATCTAGGTAAACGAAGCAGTGTAATCCCTGCAAACCTGATAAGACCGTATTCATTGTTCTTTGAAAAGTTGCAGGTGCGTTTTTTAGGCCGAAAGGCATTCGATTAAATTCGAAGTGCCCTTGCGGAACACTGAAAGCTGTTTTTTGCGCATCATCAGGGCTCATTTTAATCTGGTGGAATCCTGATGCAAGGTCAAGGGTTGAAAAATATTTACTTTGTCCTAATTGGTCTAATATTTCATTTATTTGTGGAATTGGATAGGTTTCACCTATAGTAATATCATTGAGCTTTCGGTAATCAATTACTATTCTCCATTTTCTATTTCCAGATGCATCAAGTTTTTTTGGTACGAGCCAAATAGGGGAGGACCAGGGTGATTTAGATGGTTTTATAATATTTTCATTTAACATTTTGTTTATTTGTGTTTGGACTTCCTGTTTATGTATTTCAGGGAAACGATATGATTTTACATTAATTGGTTGATCTGAGGACGTGCGGATTTCATGTTGAACTATATTTGTACTGGTTAATTGGTCACCTGGTAAATGGAATATATCTGAATATTGACTACAGATATCATGTATGTAATTTGTTTCTTCTGAATTTAAATGATCAGTTCGTAAGTAATCTAATAACTGTTGTTTTCTTTCGATACTACTTTGGTTTTTATTAAACTCATGCATTTGATTTTCACTGTCAATATTATAAATTTTTAATAGCAGATTAGATTTTATCGTGACAGATTTATCAGATGTATTAAGGACTGTTAAATTTACTCTATTATTATTTTTCACTTTAACCAGGCAATTTGATATTAAAAGTGAATTAGAAAGATGTTGATCACATATCATTCCTTCTTTTATGCTTTCTGGATTATCAACTGAGCATTCGATTACTTTTTCGGATCTTGGTTCAATAATATAAGAGGGTTCATCGAATGATAATTCTGTGTTAAAATTATTTATTTCTAATGAATGTGATTTATAGTTAATTTTACAATTGTATTTTAAAAACAGATCATTACCTATTATACCATCGTATGGAAGATCAATGCTATCGAAAATATGGAATGTATGTGAAACATTTGTATTCGGATTAAATTGTAATTGCAAAATGAAATGACCTATACTTTTTAATGAATTATTTTTTGAGTCAATTCCTTTGACTGTGATATTATCTTCGCTGCATATATTAGGCTTACGAGTTATAGAGCTGTTTTTCACTATACATAATGATGCTCCAGAATCTATAAAGGTAAGTTCTTTATCATTTATTGATGTTTTAAGTTTAATATAAGGTAAATATCTTTTATTACTAAGGATTTCATACATTTTATTAATCTCTTTTTTACAGATTTTATTTTCTAGGTTAGATAGATCGTGAGTTTGGGGCTGGCTACCCTGTCCATTGATCTTTTGAATATTTAAGGAGAGACCTTGAGTTTGGGGCTGGTTACCCTGTCCATTGGTCCTATTACTATTTAGGGAAGGACCGTGAGTTTGGGGCTGATTACCCTGTCCATTGGTCCTATTATTATTTAGGGAATGACCGTGAGTTTGGGGCTGGTTACCCTGTCCATTGGTCCTATTACTTTTTACGGAAAGACCGTGAGTTTGGGGCTGGTTACCCTGTCCATTGGTCCTATTACTATTTAGGGAATGACCGTGAGTTTGGGGCTGGTTACCCTGTCCATTGGTCCTATTACTATTTTTTATTTTATATTTCGTATCGACTTGAACAAGAGGGACTTGCCCCGCGCGATACCTTAACGGGACAGAAGCTAGTTTAAATTTTGATTGCTGTCAGTCTCATCGACGCCTTGATCGTTATTATCTATTTCAGTAAAATTTACTCTTGGACGTGGATTAATCGGAGTAAATGATTGATTTTGCGACCTCCTACTGTTATTATATTCTCGAAGGCTACAATTTTCTAACACATGCCCTGATTTCTTACAGTAACGGCAAAATGGTGCATCTCTTGATGATGATGAACTAGGATTCTGATTATTATAATAAGGTCTTGCTTGTGGTTTAAAATTCGACTCATTTCTATTTGGAATTCTACGAGATGATTCAGATGGTCGGAAGGATTGTGATGATGATGATTTTTGACCATTCGAATAAGTATTATAATTATTTGCTAATTGAGGTCGCTTATATAGGCTTTGCTGTATTCGTTCTTCAGAAATAGCGATATTGATAGCTTGATTTAAGTTCCGTGGGTCCCTACAGCGCACTATATTTGAAATACGGGGATGTAAACCCATAAGGAAGTGATGTAATGCTAAATCTTCCATGGCTGAACGGCCGGGGAGTTCACGAAGTGTACAATTAGATAACGTTATTTCCGTTAGAAGTTGAGAAAGATAAGTTTCGACATGCAATGAGTATTGGGTTACATTTTCATTTGAACTCTGCTTGCACTCCTGTAGGTCCATTAGTATATGCGCATAATGTTTGCGCTCACAGAATTGGTTCAGTAGGAATTCTTTAAGTTGTACCCAATTCTTAAATTCTTTAATAGAGCAAGCTATTTCAGCTTTGCCCTGTAGCTGACTATATATATAGCGGAATAAAATATGTTTCTGTATTTCTGTTGCTAAATCGTATGCATTATTGCAATTTATGATGAATGAATTTACGCTTTCTCTTGAGCCATCAAATGGCTTAATGAATTTAAATAGAGTATTGAGATCTAACTCGACCCTGTCTGCACCTGGAGTAGTTCCCTTCCGGGTCGTCCCCTTAGGAGAACTAGCTGGAGGATTTATTTCGCCGGACGAACCGGCATCGGAATTCAACATTGGAATATTTATAGTTAGGCCTTCTGAAATTTTGTCGCTTTTCGGCATATTTAAAATTTAAATATTAAAGTTCTAAAATTTAATTCTTGATTCGGATTATTCCACTGAACCCTAAAATATCTTAGTAACCTAATAGACCTAATATAAACAATAGCTTAAGACTTACAGTATAATCAATACGTGGGCGTTGGAGATAAGCTCGGCGACTCGTTGCATGCTCGCTGGATGGGATAACTCGATCGGGATCACACGGATTAATATTATTTTGAATTTTAGCACTTTGCACTTTTTGGATTATAGTTTTTCGTCACGGATGTCAGGACTCTTCACCTCGCCTGGCCGGTGCTGGATACTGCTTTCGGGCTGACTCGGCCCGCAGCTGGGTACCACTTATGTCACAGTGGGCACAAGGGATAATGATGTAACACGACAGGAACACACTTGAGATTGATTTGTATTTATTATAATATTTATATACTTTTAGTTTGATGGAATTTACAGAATATGAGTTTTAGTGAGTTCAGATCACGAGACCACAATACAAAGAGTATACTACTCTATCGATGCACTTTTTATATATATATTTTTTTTTCACGAAAATTTTAATTATGTCACTTTTCACTTTTTTACACAAAAATGTTTTCGGATAGCGTATTGGGTATTTTAGGGATTTACGTATCCCACCGCTGCCACCAATGTTAGAACGGACTTTTTAAGACTTTTTAAAAAAGAAAATTTATTGAGCTGGAAAAGATTCACAACACAAATTTATTTAACTGGATTAAACCATACATTAGGAGATTAGATATGCGTCCGTGGTGGCCCGTGTATAGCTCTGAACTGACTCGCAGCTCAAACCTACTAACTAAGATGACAGAGTAGTGATGATGTATCAGCACTCCCGTCAGCAATTCTAGGAACAGCATAGGGATGTAACAGGGCGAAAAAAATAGTTGCAGAAAAATTATCGTCAACTGTCAACATGACAGTTGCCTTCTGACACTTTGTTTTTTTTTATTCCTTCGGAAATGTTTTTAACTTATAGTCTATGACAGGATGTGGGAGTATAACAGCCATGGTTTGTTAAAAAAAAAGAAGAAATGATGTGGGAGCTATGCTCCTATGGTTTGATTAAGGGTTAAGGGAAAAGGGTCACGGCAGGACTGCATAAATTACCGCGGTATAAGTCTTCTCAGCGTCGTCGGGAAATTGTATGCGAAAGTATTGATTGAAAGGGTTGTGAATGAAACAGACGAAAAAGTATGGGATGCACAAGCGGGATTTAGAAAGGGAATGGGATGTACGGATCAGGTCTTCTCATTGCGATTCATAGCCGAAAAGTATTTGGCTAAAAACAAGAAGGCCTATTGAACGTTCGTGGATCTTGAAAAGGCCTATGATAGAGTGGTGAGGAATGAATTGTGGTCAGCATTGTCCGTGAACGGGGTGAGCAGTATCCTCATACGAGCATTGCAATCTCTTTATAGGGATTCTAGTGCTTGTGTAATGATAAATGGGGCATACACCGAATGTTTTAATATCGAAAAAAGTGTTAGACAGGGATGTGTAGCGTCACCGTGGCTGTTTAATCTCATCTTCATCATCAATCTCATGTACAATTGCTTGACAGATTTAAAAGAGAATGAAAGTGGGTTGAGAATGAATGAGCTACTCGTCAAATGTTTTCTCTATGCTGATGATCAAGTATTACTTGCGACTTCGGCCGAGTAGTTGCAAGAGATGGGTAACTGCTATGAGTGGAGCTTTTGTTAGAAAGGGAATGAAAATGAATGTAAAAAAGACGAAAGTGATTGTGTTTGAAAGAGATGAGACAGTGACAGACTGCAATATCGTGATTGGAGATGAACAAATTGAACAGGTGATTGAGTTTGTGTATCTAGGATCAAAGATTACAAGAGATGGAAAGTGTGAGAGTGATATTGAAAAAAAGAGTGAATGCAGGAAACAGGGTGAATGGAGCTTTGCACTCCTTTGTAAACAGTCAGAAGGTGTCTAACAAGGCTCGTTTGGCTGTGCATGAGGGGGTGTTGGTTCCGACACTCATGTACGTAAGTGAAAGTTGGGTATGGCAGAAGAAACATGAAAGCAGAATAAATGCAGTTGAAATGAGAGCGCTAAGAAGTATCATAGGAGTTAAACTGAGTGACAGCATAAGAAGTAGTGAGATAAGGAAACTTTGTGGTCTGAAAGAAGATGTAGTGACAAAAATTGAGAAAGGTATGCTGAGATGGTTTGGCCATGTCGATAGAATGAATGAAGAACGATTGACGAAAAAAGTGTACAAGGCGAGTGTGAATGGAAGTGTTGGAAGGGGTAGACCTAGGCGGACGTTTCGAGACTAAATCGGGGATGTCTTGAAAAAAGGCCAGGTCAAGAGTACCCTAAACCGAAGAGCATGTATGAAGAGAATAATGAAAGCGAAACAAGTATGTAAGGATCGTAGCAAGTGGAAAGGAGTTGTCTCTGCCTACCCCTACGGTAAAGAGGCGTGATTACAAGTATATTATGTATGTATGTATGTAATTAAAATGTAATAAGTACGTAGTTACGGTGGTTACACCAATATTAACTTGTTAGTGACGTAGCCATTATACATGAACTCCGCTTCGTTGCGCATCGGGTTTTATCGGTCGTGTAGTCGTGCGACTGCGTCTGGCGGCGGTAAGCAATATTTTAATGTTGTAAACTACCCACAATAATGACTGCGAATATTAAATTACACTAATGAATTAGTGAATAATGGCTGCGAATATTAAATTAAATGCACATCAATCAGAATAATTTTCCCATCTTTTTGCTAAAAGGTGGCCCCGTGCGAGTTTCTTCTCGCCGGGCTAGTTTCCGAACCGGTGGTAGGCATCATGTAGACCGACGTTCAGAAAGTGTATAATTTTTTTTACTTTGACTCTATGCTTAGTATATAGGTATTCCAAATTTTAATGTAGTATCTTTAATTAATTTTAAATTCCACTAATATTCATAAACTTTTAATGAAGCATCAAAAGATAATAACTAATATACTATTGAATTATAATTTATAGTACGGGAAGCTGGAGACCCTTAATACCCCCTTTTGTTTTTTCCCCTTATTTTCAACATATAGATCCTATTTTTAAAAAATTGGTACTGAAAGACGTGGAGTTTGCAACAACCAATAGAATATCAGTCAAAATAAGTACTAATTTACCTACTAAAACTGAAGTCACGTATTTGTACCAAGTATCCCCATATAATCTTGATGCCCTATATAAATACTATACAACTTAAAGTGTTTTTAAAACGTTGATTTAACCTTCATTTATCAGGGTTTCTTAATAATCAAGGAACCCTTATAGTTTCGCTCTGTTCGTCCGTCCGTCTGTCTATAATTTAGTATAGCTAAAGTCTGTGTATAGATCTCGGTTTTGGCATCATAAAATAATAATAATTTTATATTTTACGGGTGGCTCTGAATACATGTAAAGTGGGGATAAATTTTTTTTTTCTTTCTACCCCATTGTGTAGGGTATCGTTGAATAGGCCTATTTAAATAAAGGTGTGGGATGGTGCCAAGCCTCAAAGGGACATCTCCGACCGAGCGAGATGGTGTGCTCGGTCAGGCCGAAGCCCTCTTGTAGTAATTTCAGGTGCGGTATATATACCGCCGATCTTAGAAAATTTCGATAGCGCGATTCAGGATTGTGGCACTAATTGGTCCGCCACATCACTCCCCCCCCCGAAGATCGGAGGTCGAATCTTAAGTCTTCTACTTGAGTCGCCAGTGCCAGAGAGTCCCAGTGAGTCGGAACTGTGCTGCTGCTGCCCGGGCTCCAGTGAGTCGGAGTGCTGCCGTGCGGGCCGATGCTACGTGCTGACCAGGAGAGATGTGCTCTACTTGCAGACCGGTCGTTGTAGAGAGTGTGCCCGTTGAATCCGATGAGGGTTCGACCAGGCCGTGGTGCGTTGAGGCTAGTGGTCGAGGTACGATGAGGCTGAAGCTTGCTGGCGTGGTGCGGAGTGGTGGGGAATGATGATGATGATGTCCAGAAGAAGGCGTGTTCTGTAGAGGGTCACCAATGTGGGATGAGTGGATGCCCAAAAGGGAGATCTCCGACCGAGCGAGATAGTGTGCTCGGTCAGGCCGAAGCCCTCTTGTAGAAATTTCAGGTGCTGTATATACACCGCTGATCTTAGAAAACTTCGATGGCGCGATTCAGGATTGTAACACTAATTGGTCCGCCACAAAGACAAGGTTTCATACATGACTTTTTAACAAAGTCAACCATTTACGAGAAATCGACCACCAAAGTGGTTTATAAGTTGGTCCCCCCCTGGCATTTCTAAACTATGAGACTTAGAAACTTGCAATTTTCCATGCTAATAGATCATGCTAAAAACTCTTTATGAAAATTATTTTGAACGAAATCGGACTGTAACTTTTGAAGTAATTTGAAAAAAGATTATTACGCGATTATAGTTACGGAACCCTCCTTAGACATGTCCTGACATGCTCTTGGTTAGGTGATTCCATATCAGATCACTAGTGCTAATAAATTGGAATTTCCAAAATATTGGACCCAGATGTCAGCACTATATGTTTTATCACTAATTTTACTATAACTATAACTCACTTTTATTAGATAAACCTCATAAAACATCTCAGATATGAGACAAACCAAAAGTTTCAGTAAAAAATATGTCAAAGGTCAAAAATAGCATAATATGAAAACACGTGAGCTTACAATAGATCACAAGAAACCTGCCAAAAAAAATAATATCTGTAGGACACCCAACACTCGTTTACATTAAATGTTCGCTGTTTTTTAATCAAAAAGTGTGGTGTCGCCGGCAGTAGATTCCAGAAACATTGAATTTTAGTTTTTATAACTTGGAAATAAAAGTTTATTAATGAGAAGCTTATAATTCTACTATTTGTTCGGCGTGCTGATAATTTGCTGCATTGATAGCAATTGGGTGTGTCACAGGGGTAGGACACTTCGTGTAAACGTAGGTTCCACACTCCTTCTTCTTTTTATTTACTTTTTTTTATCTCATACGGGGGTACGTAAAAAAAAAAAGCTCCGTTCCTGCAGACTGAATTTGACATCCTTAAACTAAGATTGCACCAAAGAAAGGCCATGTTTCTATACATAATGCAGGCTACACATACATACTGGAATATAGAAACAAAAATAGTGCGAAATAATAATATATTTTGGACATTTTATGGCAATACACAGTGGTCAATTTGACCGACATCGTCGCATAAGTTCTAATACCACGTAAGTAATTTTTTTGGTGATTTTGACTTTTTGATGCCACTCACTAGGGGATCGGAAGACGCGCTTTTTCCGCCGATCAGAAACAAGTGAAAAGCAACTCCAAATTAATCACCAATCGGTCGACATCTTTCGGAAACAGTACGTAAATCAAGAGGGATATTACCTAACTTCGTTGGAATTCATGTAAATGCTTGTATAAATTCTCCCAGCCAATTGATGTCGGGGAATGAATGAATTACGTAACTACGTACTTACCTATGAAACTATGTTGTAGAAATTTGCTTTTTGTTGTGTGTATTAGCACCATGTAATCTATTTAAATTTTATGCTATTAATAAATTATAAAAACTAATAAGGACCTTAAAAAGAGCATTTCAAATAAATTGTGTACTTTAAAATACCGCCGATGTTTTAATTTCATATTTAAAACAATTTATATAATTTTCAAAAAAAGGCCATTATGTGTATTATCAAAATGAAATATTGTCTTTATGTACTTTACTTCAAAATTATAAACCATGCCAAACAATAACTTATCCTAAAATATGTTAAACATTTTCACATTTAAAAATAACTAATAAATTTAGATTTTTATAGTAAGTAAGTTTTGATATTATTTGATTCTTTTCGATGTTCGGACCTATGAGATTCCACGATTGAATTGTTTTGTAAGCTCACAGGCCACAATATTTATTAGGAATGAAAAGAACGAATAAATCAAGAGACAAGAATATTTGCGACCGACGTGGCTCACAGAGGTACCTTTCTATGAAGCACAGGTTATTAATTACCTAGTAAAATGAAGTCTACATAGGATAACCGCCCCTTTTTTTGGAAGTCGATTAAAAATGTTGAAGCCGGGAGCACAATAGGTCCCTGCTTCGTTTGCCAGTTCTCATTTCATGGCTTATGTCAAAATGCACTACGTTACACGATTTGATTGGTCTAAAGGGCGATTCATTCGTTCTCTGAAGAACAAAATGGCGGACTATTTAGTTGGACATGCCTGTAGGCTTGCGCAATCTTTTTTGACATTTTGACTTTTGAAATTATGTCTTCAAAAAGTTGTAATGTCAAAATGATGACCATGACCAACCAAAGTTAAAGTTCATAATAGCCCCGCTGTTTAGTTCTATAAAGAACTAAACTGACTTACGTAATTCTGTTGACCCAACGGCCACTTGCTACTAGCAATTAATAGAAAAAAGGTAAGAAAAACTGTAAAAAAACATATTGTTTTGTTATTTTGTAGACCAGGGATCCCCAAACTATTTTGGACAAGTGACCCCTTTTCCAAAATGAACTGTTATCTCAAACCCCTATAGCCAAATTACATACTTTTAAGGTCAACTTATTCATAATGGTCCGCTAACTTAAAACAGCTGCTACAGAGTGTTATTTTTCATTCTGACTTTGGTCAATACAAGAAGAGAGAATAATTAGCAATGCTTTAAGTTAGCAGACTATTATGAATAAGGGGGTCTATCTTTAGTTTTTTCCTATTGATACAAAATACCTAGGTACTAAGGTACCAACTGGAAAACTTTGCACTTGGTTAAGTGAGTAAAGTTGACTTCATTTTGTCATCAAAATTTAACAAAATAAAAAGACATACAATTCAGTAAATATCAAGTTTAATTTATAATGATTATTACAAATTAAGTACTTAAAGGATCTTAAGTAGGTAGGAAATTATATTTAAAAAAGTATTAATTCGCAAAGAGAAAATAAAACATTCAGTGTGATGGATGAAACTGGTGACTATCTACCAATCTAGCTACATCCGGTTCAATATTGGTGAGTTGCAGCCTTAAATCTCCACGTTCGTTGATTTTCAAACGGTTTCTTTGTTTCGTCAAAATGTTCGTTACCACACTGAAGCTTTTTTCAACTAGGTATGATGATGGAAAAGCGATAAGATATTTTTCAGCAATGTTCCACAATGTAGGAAACTGTGTTTCAATGTTGCGTTGCAACCAGAACTTCTGATAGCCTTGGTTGAACTTCTGCTTAAGCTCTTCGTCTGTGCTGATGGTAATCAACTCTTCTTGCATTATCACATTGGCTTCTTCTATGGCTGTGGTACTGTACGGATTTATTATCCATTAAGGAATTTGTAAATTTAAAAGATCCTCAAACCTCTCCGTAAAATCCTTGTGTAATGCGTCCAAGTAAGTGACATATAATAAAATGTCATCAACTTGAAGCATTTCTGGTAATTTTGACAAATGCGGAAATTGCGAATATTCTTTTCTGCCAAAATTTTTTTTTATAAAGGATTAGTTTACCCACGAAGGCCGATATTATTGATTTTGTTTTAATCAAGTTAAGATCGTCACCCTGCAGCTGCAAATTAACTTTGTTGAACATTCTAAAGATATCAGTCAAGTAATAAATATCTGTTTTCCAATTATTCAGATTTTCTTTAAAATTCGGATCTTTTTCTTGTAAAAACTCCAAAACAGATTAAAAAATGGCTGAAAATCTTTCTAAGCAAGATCCTCTTGATAACCAGCGAACTTCAGTGTGCAGAAGTAATCGAGTAAAGACTTCGTCGTTTTCCTCACATAGCTGAGCAAATAACTGCGAGTTCAAAGAATTGTTTCGAATCTTATTGATATCATTTATTACATATTGTAAAGACTTATGCAATCTAGGACTCAGCTTTTTTGCTACTAAATGCTGCCTGTGAATTACGCAGTGAATAACCAGTACATCAGGCAGTTGTCGCTTTAAGTGAGCTATAAAACCACGATGGCGACCAACCATAGACGGTGCACCATCAGTCGCAACAGAAACAATGTTCTTCCATGGAATAGCTTTGTCAGTAAAAAAATGTTCCACGGTCTGAAAAATCGATTCTCCTCTGGTATTAGTCTCTAAATATGTAGCAAAAAGCAGTTCTTGGCACATATTTTCATCTTTGATATATCGAACATATCTTAACAACACAGCTTCATTGCCGGGTAATGTAGACTCGTCCAACTGGAGAGAGAATCTGTTGGTCTGTAAGAACTTGCATAAAATGTTTTCCACATCGCGTCCCATCTCGTCTATGCATCTCTTAACGGTGTTATTGCTCAAAGATATTCTCTTTAAAACATCATGTGCGGGCTTGTGCAACACATTGTTAAGGACCTCCGCAATGGCTGGTAAGATAAGCTGCTCTCCAATTGTGTGTTGTTTCCCCGACTTCGCTATTAGTAAAGATATATTATAGGACGCTCGTAAATCATCATCGTCTTTAATAGATGATGACGCAAACATCGATCTTATGGATGACCTTTTGTGTAGTTTTTCTTTAAGTGCTTGAAAAAATGACATGGGCTTATTTTTTTTGCCAGCATGTACTCTTGATAAGTGGTCATCCATTTTTGAAGTCTTCATGGCATCGTTACTGAATACTTTTTCACATATGAGACACATCGGCAAGTGTTGATTTGATGGAGATGCAATAAATCCGAACTTCAAGTAGTCCAAACTGTATTGTCTGCATTTATTTTTCGTGTCCACCATCATAGAACTCTCAGTAATCCTGCAAATAAAAAAATAAGAAACTACCTAAATAAAAAACAATAATAAACTGTTAAATTTGCACACTATCTTATTTTCACACCCAGGTAACGGATGTTTGTTAGATATTACTGACTTACTCATTGCTAAACTTGGATACCTATAGCAATAGCTCCCCACACTGATTTCAGTGACGGTGGCCGGTTTAATTAAAACCAGGCCAGCTACGCAGGAGTTATTTCATAGTGCCCAAGTGTGTGCGCAGTACACAAGAGCACTCTCTCTTCCTTTACTCTCGTAACCCAGTGGGACGAATAACCGACACGACTGGTGAGATATCAGGCGCAGGTCCGACTTTTTACATGCCCATCCGACGCATGGATCATCTTTCTTGTCAGACAATCAGGTGATCAGCCTGCATTGTCCTAACCAAACTTGGAAACAAGATTTTTTGTTGTTCCAATGTGGGAATCGAACCCACGACCTACGAGTCGAGAGCCAAGCTCTAAACCACTAGACCACGGAGGCTGGTACCTATACTACCTATATTAGGTAAGTAACTATAGTAGGTAATTAGGTATAGAAAATTTGTATTAGGTAAGTAGGTAACTATCAGCATAAGAACGAAAACCAAAGCAAACTGAACACTTCAAAGTTTAGGTACCTACCTACTTAACAACTTAAGTGTAAGTAATTTTTACAAATACTTTTATACCTACCTATTTAAAATATGTTGTATTTACCATAGGGCAAAAAAAAATACAATCAAATACTAAAACAAATTAAACTAGTAAATTTTTACAATTGAAACAACTGATGCAACTGCAAACTATTGCAAACAATCTACAGATAGCTCAACTGATCACTATCACACAGTGGGGCAATGCTGATGCGCTGTGCCGGATAAAAACTTTGGTACTTACACTGTAAAATTTTCATAGACTGCATATATTGTATGGTTACGCTATTAACTCGCGTAGGGAGCTCAGCATTTTGTAAATTCTTTTTCAGTCACTTTACTTCAATTAATTTAGCTATCTCTTGAAATAAATGAGTACTTATATGAGTTATTATCGTTCAAGCTCCAACGAATTTCAAAACGCAAATGAACTTTCAACCTAAGTGCAAGCTTATTAAATAGTAAAATATCAGGAACACATTTGGACTTGTTGATCGTTCGTGTTAAATTGCGTAAGCGTCAAATAGAGAGCAAGTCAAAACGCGCCTGAAAGACGTACGCTCGAACTCATTATGAGCACAAATTGCACAAACTTGTCCACACTGACGTGTCGAGTTTTTCATCTTGTACGAACTTGAGACTTTAAATTACTACAACAATGCTAATTCCTACAAAAATATTAATTATTCTTAGTACACGTAACACAACATAAACAATACAGTACCTACATATCTTGAATGTTTTAAATAAGAACTTGTGTTAATTTAATAGGGGTCGATTTTTAGACCTCGTCGACCCAAAAAATCAGTTTTCGTTTATGTCGACCCCTAGTAAACCGATATCGACCACTTTGGGAATCCCTGTTGTAGACATTCTTACTCTTTCAAGTTGACATTTTTTATAATGAAACATATGTATTTTGGTTAGTTAATCGTATTAAAAGTGTATGCGTGACTTACGAGGTGTTGATTCTATCACACGTTGGGAGTTACGTAGTGTTGTGGAGTACCTAACTAGGGCATCGAAAACCGGACATATTTTAAAACCCATTTGTTTTCGGCCTCAGTTTGACTCCAAAGCTGGATAACCCGAGTTTTTCAGATATTTAGGATCTTTGGTTAATATATAAGAACTGTTTGAATAAAGTCTAAAATTTTAGAATAGGGTAAAAAATAAAACAGGGAATTTATGGTCACAGCTATAATTTTTATCCTTTTAGCAATCGGTCTTATAATAGTCAAATCAATTCATTTTTAATAATAATCAATCGCAAGATATATTCTTAGATAATCCCACGCATTAGAACCATAGTAGTATATTTAGTACCATAGACCACATACATATGCTGCGCCAGCTTATAAAGAAAACCGAGGAGTACAATCAACCACTAGCTTGGCGTTCGTTTACGATGGCCTGGCCCGTCACAGCCTCTTCAGAGATGCCGCATCGACTACCGTTACATCAAAGTGTTGATACGACAAAGCCACTATGTCAGTCCAACTTCCGAGTACACTAGCATTGAACAAAAGCGATTCCATTGCACCGAGGGGTGGTGTGAGACAAGGAGACGTCATCACTCTGAAACTGTTTTCGGTTCCGTTGGAGGATGCCTTTAAACTCCTTGACTGGCGAAGACTTGACATCAATATAAATAGCGACTCACCCTCAATTTACCGATGAGATCGTGAGATGAGACAAACTCTGAAAGACCTTAACACCATGTTTATGATCTTTTTAGGGTTTCGCTACTTCTAAGTTCAAAGTTACAGTCCGGTTAGGTAGGTTTTCTTAATTTAATCGTAATTAAAAAAAACTCGAAAAAAGCCCAAAACCCGGTTCTTAATATTCTAAAAACCGGTTCTTGATATAGCTCCGAAACCGGATTTTTCTATTTCGGGTAAAACTGGTTTCGATTCCCTAATTAGTATGGATCTCAGTAAATAATAAGTTTGATTAAGTACTAAATAAAGTGTAATTAAACGTAAAGTATTTACTGTTAAGGATAAATATTGACGAGGAAAGAAAATGAAGGAAGAAGAGTGCTATTTAATAAATAAACAAACGATTAAAATTTTTGTATTTTTCAATTTTGCGTAAAAAAAGACGTAAGTCAGCCCGAACGGATTTAAAATAGGAAAACACAACGTATGTCACAAAAATTGTTTAAATTACCAATTTTTATAAAAAACTAATGATTTTTTAAAATTAAATCTATTATTAGGTGTATACAAAATACAAAATAGTACTGTAATAGTATACGTTCAAATTATTCGCTTTTTTCAATCGCCTCAAAGTGACTATCTTTGATATACGTAGTGTTAGAACTTAAGCGACGATATTATTACAAGTGGCCAACCTCTAATGTATATACTAAAATACAAGAATAAAAAAAAAACAAAATGGCTTTTTACAAAACAGAATACAGTATTTTATTGGTTTTTCTTGTTTAATATAAGTAAGAAAGTCGAGAAAAGAAATCACAATGAGCTTAAAGATGCATTTTTGGCTGCAGCCACCCCACCCACCCAACAGTAAAAAGTAAGTAAATTTATTAAATGTTGAAAATGTATTGAACATAACCTAAAAATAGTAAGTCGACGAAAAATGGTTAGATTTTATTTTGTTTAAGTATATTATGTCAAATTAAAGTAGTAAAAAACACAACAGTAACAAAGCATTGCTCGTTTACTATTTTAATACAATCCAAAAAATATGACATGAGGTGTAAAGATAAGACTTAGGTTGGAAGTTTTTCATCATTTGCAATCGGTAATTAAAATACAATATAGATATTATATTTACAGTTCAGTCTATTTCCTATCCTCTTTTAATATTTATATATAAAAGATCCTATTATAATATTTATATTTTCTTTTAGGGTCAGGTTGTACATCGTTTCCCTAATCGACTTTTTAGTGGTGGCTTGTAAAGTGGGGATGTTTTGCCATTTACCCCATTATGTGGGGTATTGTCGAAGTGGCTTAGATATGAATTAAAGGCGAGGCTTATTAGATGTGACGATTTTTATTAAAGATTCATTTTTTATCCCACTGTGCACTGGCATAAGAGGTACTTGTTTGTAACTTTCATGCTTATATATCATGCTTAAAACTCTTGAGGAGGAGGCCAAAATAGGCCATAACATTTGAAGAATTTTAAAAGCATATTCTATGTTCACACTTATGAAACAATATTTATGAGAGTCCATATGTGCTTTAAATTTCTATCTACATATTATGTACAATCCAGAATGAAATTATTCTGTTGTGATTAGATTTTTTTTTTAAATAATTAATTTTTTCAGACTGTATTGGAGAAACACCTCTATTTTACATTCACCTAGACCAGTGTGTATTGTATAATCTGAGGACTGAGGAATTGCTTCGACATGTATTGTATGCCCTTAGGCTGGGGCTATATGATCCGGAATATGGAAGACCAGTACAATTTAGGGTTTTGGAAATAGAACTCTGGACCAATACAATAAGAGTTAAAAGGTAGTCTAATTGTAATTTCCATACAACCTCCGTATCGACTAAAGGTTTTGATTACTGATACCTGATACCGCAATATATACTTATATATAGATGGTGCATTTGAGATTATATTTTGTTCCAGGTATTCATATTTTTCCTATCAATCCTTGTGACGTTACAACAAGCGTAGAGCTCGGGATACATCGACTCGGTGATCACGACCATCAAGAAGCGTTTCAAGATTCCCTCCAGCCTGTCGGGGCTCATAGCCAGCAGCTACGAGTTAGGCAACAGCATCTTCGTTTTTTACCTCGGCAGTTGGAGGCATATTCCCGTATGGATCGCAGTCGGTAAGTAAAAAAGAATGCTTTTAAAACAAACATTCCTTTTATTGATTTTTACAATAATTTGTAGGGTTCCGTACCAAAATGTTAAAAATGGAACCCTATTACTACTACTTTGCTGTCTGTCCGTCTGTCACCAGGCTGTATCTCCTTAACCGCGATAGCTAGACAGATGTATTTCTGTTACCGCTATAGCAACAAATCTATACATATAATAAAATCGTAACTGGTTGCTGTCTGATGAAGATGAAGAAATTATATAAGAAAAGCTTTATGAACGACATAGAACCCAAAACAACGATTTGTAGAATTTTTGTCTCTCTGTTTATCTGTATGTTTGTATGCGCTAATCTCAGAATCTACTGAACGGATCTCTGGATTAATAGGCTACTTTTATTGCGGAAAAATGTACGGTTTTCGCGATATTTGTTTTTGCGCGTACGATGTCAACGGCTTAACCGATTTGAATGCGGTTTTCACTAATGGTTTCAA
The DNA here is from genome assembly GCA_037179445.1 of Phengaris alcon alcon. NCBI lineage: Eukaryota > Metazoa > Arthropoda > Insecta > Lepidoptera > Lycaenidae > Phengaris > Phengaris alcon. The sequence goes on along the minus strand of JAYRCH010000154.1, from coordinate 863,825 downwards.
CTTAACCGACTTCCAGAAAAGCAATATATATATATACAGGGTGACCTGAAATTGGATACATTCCTTTGAAAGACAGAAAGTAGACCTCATTTACAGTAATATTTTTCATGGCATCCCCTATCCGAAAGTTGATATTTACAAAGTTATTGAAATTTCAACATTTTTTTCTTTATTTTCGACTTTTTGACTTTGACATGACGTATTTTTAAAAATGTTTGTCTTTTTAGTAATTTTTTTATGTATTTTAACCGTCAATGAGTCAAATATTATTTTTAAGGAATAAATAGGGACAAACTAAGCGAGAATTTTTCATTATGAGACATGAAACAGAATTTTCTTTTAAGAAAAATGCACATTTTTCTTAAAATCAGGTGATTTTCTTAAAAAAATGTATGATACAATGCGTACAAATACCTTAAATAACTTTCTTACCTCATAAGCTTCCAAAAAAAGTTCAAATATGTACATAAAAATATGAACATGTAATAGACAAAGACAAAACAATCATCAGGTAACGTTATCTCAAGAATTACTCTACCTGAGGCGACCTTTTTTTTCAATTGTTTCCTTTGTTCAAACTTCGGGATGTTTCGGCTACTGTCGTCGCGGCCCTTTGTTAATGAGTTACCGACTGGCTTAGAGAGCAAATTTAGTAGCTAATATTATTTTTAAGTCAACTATTGCCGTGTACGGACGTATTGTTGCTTTAAACTACACCCTTACTTCTACTTGTCATTTTTTTGTATCGCGATGGCTGCTTTTGAGTACGATGAATACGCTGACTTCTTGTTTTGTTACGGACTTTGTAATGGTAATGCTGCTGCTGCACGAAGAACATACGTTGAACGTTTTCCGAATCGACGAGTGCCAAACGTTAGAGTGTTTTCAACAACATTTCGACGAATTCGGGAAAGCGGCCGTGTTGATAGAAGACGTGGCGATTCAGGCAGACCTCGTTTGTATGCTCCAGAAGAAGAAGAAGAAATTTTAACACTTTTTCAAAATGATCCTTCTATTTCTACAAGAGCGGCAGCTAGAAGACTTGGATTGAGTCAATGGAAGGTGTGGCTTACAGTACACACAGTGCGTCTACATTCATTTCACTACACACCTGTCCAAGCGTTGGAAGAGGGAGACCCGGTTAGAAGAATGGAATTCTGCCGTTTTATGATAAATGCAGACATGCAATTTCTTCTCAAGAATATTGTGGACGGATGAATCGAAATTGGACCGTGACGGGATAAACAATTTCCACAACACATATTACTGGGCACCAAAAGGAGAAAACCCCAGGATGAAAAAAGAAAGGGCCCATCAAACCAGATTCAGTCTAAATGTCTGGATGGGTATAATTAATAATAATTTAGTTGGACCTCATTTTTTGCCTCAAAATTTAAATGGTGAAATGTACGAACATTTCCTAAGAGAGGAGATTACTGGTTTAATGGAAGATGTGCCAATAGCAACTCGTCGTAATATGATTTTCCAGCATGATGGTTGCCCGGCCCACTTCCGCCTCGGCGTACGCCAGTGGCTAGACCAAACTTACCCACATCGCTGGATAGGTCGAGGCGGGCCAATTCCTTGGCCAGCACGGTGTCCCGATTTGACCCCGTGTGATTTTTATCTTTGGGGTCATATGAAGGCTTTGGTGTATACTACTACATACTACTAAAGTAGAATATTTATTATTAAATTTAATTAAACATTGATGTTTTTTAAACACAATAAACGTAATTAAATTCAAGTTTTTTCTTTTATTTTAACCTTATCGGAAATAAATCGATTTAGACATTATTTCATTTTACTTCTAATATGTTTACTACAACGTCATATTTTTATGTAGACATTTGCACCTTTTTGGAAAGCTAATGAGATAAGGAAGTTATTTAGAATATTTGTACGCATTGTATCATACATTTTTTTAAGAAAATCACCTGTTTTTAAGAAAAATGCACATTTTTCTTAAAAGAAAATTCTGTTTCATGTCTCATAATGAAAAATTCTCGCTTAATTTGTCCCTATTTATTCCTTAAAAATAATATTTGACTCATTGACGGTTAAAATACATAAAAAAATCACTAAAAAGACAAACATTTTTAAAAATACGTCATGTCAAAGTCAAAAAGTCGAAAATAAAGAAAAATTTTTTGAAATTTCAATAACTTTGTAAATATCAACTTTCGGATAGGGGTGCCATGAAAAATATTACTGTAAATGAGGTCTATTTTCTGTCTTTCAAAGGAATGTATCGAATTTCAGGTCACCCTGTATATATATATATTATGTTAAACGATTACTCCATCGCCTGTGGACCGATTTGCTGTAAAGGGTATAATCCCCAATTGGTGTTTTTGACACCAAAGTGGTGACCATGATGGGGTCCATGAGGAATCGTGGGAACTCCTCGAAATTTATATGGACACTTTTGTGATTTTGACTTAAAAAAATAGTCCAGACATATACTACGGAAAAGTAAGATTTTCCACCAAGGTATCCCCTGGATCCAAAGGTACTGAACAGAACTTCTGACTTCGTATAGATACATGTTTAGGGATTTCGGCGTTGTTTAAAGAACTGCAAACATATGCCACTATGTCAATTAGAGTAATCATCATCATCATCACATTATGATGATATAAAAGGTACAAGGTGAACATGAGTTCTATATTAAATATTGTTTGGCTGGTACCGACTTCAAAATAATAAGATTGAGTAGAGAAATAGTTAAAATTTTAGACAAACTTAAAAGGGGAACTAGAAAATAAGTTTTATATCATACTTTTTTGTGCATTTTTACTTTGGAAGTCGGTTTAATTTTGGTTTAAAAATATTTTTGTTATTGGCTTTTCAAAAAGTACATTACAAGCTGGGGAATATTGTCCTTGCAATGATTAATCGTTTACGAAATACAGTCATAAATGTGAGATTGCTGGTAACATTAAAAACGGTCTTTATTTTATAAAATAATACTAACATAACTACTGGGTTTATGTATTTATATTATGATTGTTATAAGAATGAATATAAATGGATAAAATTTGGTATAGTCATAAAAATGTGATGGCCAAATTGGCTATGGCCATTTACCTTAAAATGTATAAACATAATTCCGCACTATGTATGAAGATGAGCTATATATTCATATAGTCAATTCAATAAGCTCAGGAACTGTTAATTTCGCCACAATCCTAAAAATAAAATCGTATTAATCTCTTACACCATAACACATTTCTAGATTTTGCTATAAACTTTTGTTCAGGCGTTTACGAACAAACATCACTGAGCCACTTCCATTTGCTTTTTATTGTTTAGTAACTTATCCTGTATAACACTAGATACCTAATAAATACCGATATTTTTATTAACACTTCTTTAAATTTATTTATTCACACTTGGTACAGAAAAATAAATCGAATTCTTCAAATTCAAAAGCTGTTTTGTCAATACTATAGTGAAAAGGAAAAATTTACAGAGTAATTATAAAGTATTCTTTTTCATTATTGTGCTATTTTGTGTTGTTGTGTTTAACATACAAAAATATTTTATCACATTTATTACTTTTTAACATATAATTGTTCTACTGCAAAAATTCTGTCAAAATTGAGTTTTTGAAATTATAAAATTTACATACTCTTTCTAACATATTGTGTTAACAAAATTTGTGCAGTTGGACTTATCTGACTGTCTTGACTGACAGCGCAAGAAACTTATCTGACTTTTAACTTTGGTGTAATTTAACTTTCTGATTATAATCAGAGAATAATAAATAAATAATCAGAGTAAAAAATAATTAATAATTATTATTTTCAGCATCGAGCGGATAATTGTGGGCGCTTCATATAGATTCATCGTGGTGCAACCTTTCTTCGTGGAATCGACCAGGTGTAGACCACCTGCTGTGCTAATCCTAACGGTATTGTTTAATTATTTATTATTGCAATTTATATTAGTGTAATTTAATATTAGTACTTATTAGTTGTAATTGGCCTTTTAAAGTTACCTAGTAAAGATTAGCTGTTGCCTGCAATTCGTTTGGGTAAAACAATCGGAGCTCTAATTTTTAAAATTATTATCAAAATAAATAATAATCTTTTAAATACATAATCTTTTCCTAACGTTTAATTTTTAATTTTTCAGTGTTAAAGAAGAAATATCCCTTTTTACTTGTGAGTTGTGACTGAACAGTCGTCATTATATTGAAAATAAAATGAAAAGGTAAGCAGCATATTTAATTTTTATCAAGTGCAGTAACTATCACCTAGGACGGGGCTTCCCAAACTGCGTCGCGACGCCCTGGGATGTTGCAGGCTAATCCAGGGGCGTCGTGAGGAGATTTAGAGATAAGAGTCACAGTAGCATCTCTAAACTAAAACCTTGACTTAGAAGCTATGCTCTCATAATACTACCTTTTCTCATTACAGAAATATAAAAAAAAAATATTTTTTGCTTCAAATTTCTAAAAATAAATTTTAATATAACAATCGATTAAAAGCAAATGACCATTAACTTGTACCAATGGATATATCTCATGCCATATTATAAGCCCATGAAGTTATCGTGACTGCTCTGTATACACCTGTATACTAAATGGCAATGGCTACTAAAACTACTTAATAGGTAATACCTATATTAGTTAAGGCTGGGTTTAAACAGTTAAAATAAGTTTGAGAAGCCCTGAACAAGGGTTAAAATTTAGGTATCATTTTTCTTTTTAGCACCATGCAATTTTTTAAATCATATTATCATAAAACCATAAAGTTAATTAATAGTTTGTACACTAAACCACTGCTTTTTATTTTTCAGTATTATGAATTCAACATGTCAATCAATCTATGAAATTCCGAGTACTAAAACAAGCTTCAACAAAGCCAAAGTAAGAATTATATCCCGAACATGGGACAAAAATAAGCATTGCTTTGGAGAATCGACGAAGACGAAGAAGAGATATCGCGTTGTGCAAGATGCACTGCAATCAGGCTGGAAATGGCGCGGGAACGAGGTCATTGGGGGAGGGAGGCCTTGGTCCGATAATAGAAAGCATTAAAATACAGAGTTACAAGTTAAGTTGATGTTGATCCTTTAAAAGGTTGGATTTCCCATCATTTCCAATGATGAAACCTATATTCAAAAATTAATATTTTTCGAGATTTTTTACTTTTAAGTTTTTCCTTTTCATAAAAATTAATAACTTTTTCTCTCTTCTCTATTTTTTAAATAGTTTTTATCTAGCTAATGAGCTTTATTATTATTTTTAATGCTAGTAATGCCGCTATTCTGAAAATATCTTTCAATTTGTAGAAAATACAAAAAAATGTTGGGAACTTTATCCCTTTGACTTAACCTGTTCCTGTGTGGTACGAGCTACGTTATAAGGAATATATTGTACCCTTATTTGTTATTTATTTACGATAAGTTTTATATGATAGATAAAAATCTAATTATCATTGCATATGTATATTAATATTATCCGCACGTAATTTAAATACGCAGCCTATTTGCAATGTGTTAATTTGATTTTTATCTTTGATATAAAACTTATCGCAAATAATGATCGCATCTGTTATCAGATGAGGATATTAATAATAATAATTTTCTATATTTTAAATAATGATATAATATTATAATATTCTATATATCTGATCTTAGACCAATATTGATATTATGTATTCTATAAGATGTCTGAAGATTTATATAAAATGTACTGTAATATCTGATAGCGCGGGCGCTTTATATCCAAGTTGAAAATACATACTATCTTCAGCATATGTGATAGTTCATACAAATTGTACAGCAAACTATATTGTATTTAAACATAAAATATTAATATATCTTTGCAATATATGATGCCTATTAAAAAAAACTTAAAGAAACATATTAATCTCGTTTGAGAGGTCATCACCAGCTCAGCCTGCAGCTACTACTTAGTAATGTTTACAATTGTTTAATGTTATGTATAAACTATAAAGTATAGTTTTTGTAGCTTCAGCGGGAATATACAAAACTTGGCCATATGCACTAAATAAAAATAAAAATATAATCACTAATAACAGATCTTCTCACGAAGAAGAGAAACACGCTCAGGTTTTTTTATATTCCTGGTTAGGCCCTAAATTTATTTTATTGATTTGTATTTTAGATAGAGAATCAAGACGGAGATCCTTCTCCTTTTGTCAAACTCATGTTCTTTATAATGCATAATTTTTCATTTCCCATGGGGTTCTAAAATGCATGCAAAGATAATAGCTATCTTAAATTATTAAGTATAATGGTGGTGAGCTGATGCGGTGCCCGAATATTTATACATATTTCGATTCAGATTATATTATTGTAAACATTTAATATTTTCATAATATCGTCCTAATTTTACATTTAAAGTTAATATAAATAATAATTTTACAGTGTTTATGTATATTACAGCCATGCACAATATTGTTCAATTAAAAAAAAACACAATTATCATCCAAAAATACAACCTCAACAATTTATAAAACTAGTACTTTATTTTAGAATTGTATTTACTTACATGTTATAAGATTTTTTGAATTTTTTACAATAGTAAGTGATATCAAGATGTCAGGATAATACTTAAATGTTATAATGGTAGTTAAAATAGCACTACGGAAAGATTGTTATTTTAAATTAAATGACATAAAAATATCAGCTTAAATATAACAATAATCATAATGTCAATTGTCAATAATATGTTAATAAAATAAAAGTATTTAGGATTGAATAATATTAGGTGTATAAAATGTCAGCTTAAAAATAACATTAATACTCGAAACTTATGGGAAATCAAAAGAAACAATTTGTATGATAATTATTGGTGATAATTTTATATTAAATTATATCTGGCAGGATTTATTTAATAATAAATATACGTTAACTCCTAAAATAAATGCCTGGTCACATTATATTTCTTGTTTTATAGTAGTAAAATATTAACATAACATTTTTCGTTACTCAGTATATTTTTGTAGAGTATCTTACATGAATGTGACATTTGTTGCATGATTTTAGTATGTATATGAAATAAGGAATGTTCAAGATTTAGCCAATCACATGCCAGCTTTTCGTAGTTTTCCTGCAATAAAAAATGAAGCACGCTGAGAGCAGGTTTTTATTTTTCTGGTTAGGCCGTAAAATTATTGTATTGATTTGTATTTTAGAGACAGAAACAAAACGGAATTCTTCTTTTTTTTGTCAAACTAATGTTCTTTATACATGGTGTGATTCTTCATTTCCCATAGGGTTCTAAAATGTATAGTTTTAATGATAATAATAGATATCTTAAATTATTAAGTATAATGGTGGTGATATTATGTGGTGCTCCAAATATTGATACATCATTCGATTTAGATTTAATGGTAAACATTGAATGTTTTCATAATATAGTCCTAATATTTATCTTAAGTTAAATATGGGAAATCAAAAGGAACATATATTTATTAATAATTGGTGATAATTTTATATGAAATTATATCTGGCAAGATTTATTCAATATTAAATATATTATCAATTCTTTATGTAAATTCCTAGTCACATGTTACAGGAATTTGACATTGGTCGCATAGTTTTAGTATGTTTATGAATGAAGATAGTTTAAAACTTGGAGTGTATTCAAAAATTATATAAAATTTAAATATTTACTACAAAACTTAAATCTTTATTGATCGTAATGATGTTCTCATGTTTAACTTATGGTTTTTTTTATTCTCAGCAGTAAAATGCCATTTTTATTTACTGATAACACAAAAAGATTTACAGAATTATTTATTTTATTGCATATAATTTATTCAATAGTGTTAAGAATGTAAAGTTGTAAACTCAGTTCAGACCCCATTTAATCTAAACGTAAGCATAATGTTTAAATTCCACCAAATCATTGTGTATTTCTTTATTGCACGGAAAATAAGAGACATTTGAATAAGTGGCTTTATAAGTATTCGCTTATGTTTAAATTAAATTGGATCTAAACATAGTACTTATACTATGTTTAGATCCAATTTAATTTAAACATATATTACTTATTACACATATAATACATATTACTTATAATATAACGTGTTTAAACAATAATAATTTTCGATTACCATAATATGTGAAAATAAAATATTTTACCTTTTTGGTTAAATTTTGTTTCGTTTTGTTTTATTGTCGGATTTTTATGTTTCAAAGGTTTTATTTTTGTGAGAATTGTGTATTTGCTAAGGAAACTTAACAAATAAACACTGTTCTTATGAAAATCAAGGTCTTTGAAACAAAATTCTGACATACAAATCCCGTAGATTTCGTATTGAAATCTATACCTATAAATATATATATATATACCTATATATAGGTATGCAGTGCAACTGCATCTTAACCAGGTGGCCCTAGGAGCTACATCAAACCTTCATTTTTGAACCGTCAAACAGGGGAAGTTGCTTATCTACTTCAGTAGTACTACTTATTATCTATGGTGTATCACCCTACTTCAAATAATCTGTGAGTTTTGCCGGGAATGTCAATCAGCGACGTTGTTGTATATTTTGTATTGCTTTCAAAATTTGTGTTATTTCGGTTTTTAATGTGCAATACTGGTAGAATAATAACCATTAGATTTTCGTTGATGTGCACAAGTGTGGGCAAGTGGTACAACTGCAAAAAGCGTGCTATTTCGTGTTTTCTCCAAAACTCCCTAGGAACTTTCAGTAAAGTTTCTAACACTTTACTGAATCGATTGACTTGACTCATTGACTGCACTGACTATTTAATTGGACCAAAGTCCAATTATTTTCAACACCGTATTTTTAAATCTTCAAGTGCAAAATCTAGTCAAAACTAGATTTTGCACTTGAAGATTTAGAAATACGGAGTTGAAAATTTGAACGAAAATTCTATTTCTGCCATTTTAACTTGACACTGGTAAATGCTAGCAAATGGTTTTATGCTTACGCCATTTCATTAAATAAAAAAAAGATCTGACAACCGTCTGACAACGGGAAATAAAAATCGCCAAACGTCAAAATCTAAAATGAAAATTGAAATTGAAACCGAAAACTCGTCGCGACTCGCGTTATAAAAAAATATTTATTAGAAATACATACATGTTTACATCTTGCCTACGATGAAAGTGCAAATATAGTTTTCCAATAAAATATTTATGTCACTTTCATAAAGGCACCAGAGTGTAGTAATTTTATAGAATACCAAGAAACGAAGCACCATTTTTTAAATTACAAGCCTGCTGCGAGAAATAAACTAATATACAGGTTAGTAATGTATTACTACATTATTTCTAAGTATTATTCATTTACGTGATACTTATCTGCTAAGATAAAATTATGTTTAAAAATTTAAAAATATACAGGTACAAAACTTTATTCCGATCAGATCACATAAAGCTTATCTAAAATAAAGCTTAAGAATCCAATTAAAAAAAACATTCAGACAAATCATAAATTGATTTGACCAACAGATAACATAGGAAATCAGTGCCTCCGCAAGAAGCCTACAATGTCCGGTGAAGAGGGAGAGCCGGTTGAGCTGTACATCTATGACCTCACAAACGGCATGGCCTCCGTCTTGTCGCCCGCTATTCTAGGTACTTGATTATTTTCCTACTACTATAACAAATGTGAAAGTTTTTGACGATGCAAGTGATGGTGGATGGATGTTAGTTACTCTTTCACGAAAAAACTACTGAATTGATTGCAATGAAATTTGGCATGGCAGTAGATTTTCAATCTGAAAAAGTATGGTGTTCCTGTGGGAATAATGGGATACCATATTTATGTAGGCGTAGCTGCGGGCAAAAGCTAGATATTTTAGTATGTTTTCAGTTTATTAGGTATTTATGATATGAGCCTATGCAGCCCAAAGAATTTTTATGTATGTATGGTCGCCAACAGTTCTAGTGTGCTACTTTTCGACCTTATTACTTAATAATAAATAAGGTTCAGAACTGGTACACCAGATCTGTTTTCAACTTCATGTAGTAGGTGTTTATCAAAGCTGTCCCTGTTATTAAATATATAATTTATGTATTTATATAATATAACTCATGATTAATTACCAGATTAAGTGCATCAAACATGGTGTAACTACTATACCTACTATGAAACTAAAAGCTACTACGATTTTGCTTTAGTGCTAAATAGAGTGTCGTGTGTTTTTACACTGCAAAAGTAGTTCCCTTAAAGAAAAAAAAGAAGATGGAATATCATTTCACTGGTAACTATTGATTATTATGTTATTTTAATTAATGTTTACAATATAACATTGCGGTTCTCTTGGAACACAAAATGTCACTTACTTACACAAATTATATTCTACATTGTTATAATATAGTTAAACAATAATATATTCTTTTGGATTATAATTATTTACATTTTATTCCATTCTGTATCATTCACAGAGTAGTAGCATTTATTTATTAATAATTGAAATAATCGTCTTTTAAACATTCTATGGTTATTGTTTTTTATATTATCTGGTAAAGTTATAAATTTTAATTCCCATACCATCCCATTTTTTTGTAAACATCTAATTTTTGTATAGGCACACTTAGTTTATTTGAGTGTCTTAGGGATTGACTTGTGTTATTTGACTTTTGGTCGAATAGGGCGATGTTATTCATAATAAATACATTAATTTCATATATATATACATACAAGACACAGGCAAACAGTATTTTTTTTTAAAAAGGTATCGGCTGCTTTCTGTGGGTTTTGCACCAAATATTGCACAGATTACATTTTTTCTGAGCGACAAATACTTTTTCGCAATCTGTTGAGTTACCCCAGAGAATGATACCATATCTTAGGGAACGTACCCATACTACGTGACCCGTTTATGAGCGTAGTATAACTACCCGTGAGCGTAGTATTTTTAAGACCTCCCACCCCCCCGGGTGGGAGGTCTTAAAAATACTACGCTCAGTCACAGGAGCGTGGGCTTAAATTTTTGTTACGTTGTCGATTTCGCCTAAAGAAATTTTGCGTTTTTTCTACTTCACCTATATTCGAATATGGCGCGCAGTGGTGAAATTCGCATGGTGGTGCAGAGGTCGTACGCCAGACAAATGTCTAGCGTACGACCTCTGCGGATTCTCTCCAGGAGGCCTCATGAGGTTTTGTGTGTTATGGGAGAAAGCGTGGAGTGGTTAGATGTCGAGGCCGTCGATGAAGAGGAAATGACCAAGTCTGAAGAAACTCCTGATACTACTGCCCCCGTGATCAATGATGTATCCGAGTGGATTGATGCTGGGAACGCATTCATTGAAGACGTGTGAGATGGATATTAATGTAATTAAACAGAAAACATGTGTTGTTTTTGTAAATTAAGTTACTGTAGCAATATGTTTTTACATAAGTTTTTCTTCTTCACAATATTTAATTTACTAGTAATTATAAGCATGCATGCAGTCTTATGCAATAAACGCCGTATTCATAAAAACAAATATGAGTCAAATTATTTTCAATTGTTACACTTTCTGCCTGCGAAATGATTAAAAATCATACTTACTTGTCAATACTACGTAAAATCTTTAAGGAGAAGGGGGGGGAAGTCTGGCATATACTACGAATGGTCACCGAGGGGAGGTAGGGGTCAAAAAATCCTCAAAAATAGGTCACGTAGTATGGGTACGTTCCCTTAGCACTAACGCTACATAACCATGGTATGCTAGTAACGCACTAACGCTACATAAACATGGTATGCAAGTAACGCCGATTCGTTGGTAGTCACATTTCTCAGTCGATTTGACACAAAAACGAATTGGTCTAATTTTAAACAAGTATTTTCAATGTGTTTTTTCCAATTAAAGTATTTATCAATACTAACTCCTAGGAACACTAAGTTATCTACAAATTCTACAGTTTTTCCATCTAATATTTAAATTCATTGATTTACTATTATATGTTTTATGTTCTATGATATTAGTTTTGTCAATATTTATAATTAGGTTTTTTTATCCATTGTTTTGTCAAATTTAAAGTATTATTAATGTCATTATCAAATTCCAAAGGATTATTATTTTTATCTTTAATTAGTTATATCGTCAGCAAATAATATTGAGTCATGGATAATACATTTTGGGAAATCATTTATATAAATGAGAAACAGCCGAGGACCTAAGATACTTCTCTGGGGGATTCCGCATTCGTTTACGACGTACTTTCATATTCAAACGTTTTTGAAATTGTTTTTTTGTAAATTTTGATATTTCAACCCATTGTGAACGATTATTTAAATAAGAGGTAATCCAGTCTAGAGCATTGTCTCTTATTCCGTACCTATTTTGATAACTTATCGAATATTATGATTGACTCTGTCAAATGCTTTTGACATGTCAAGAAAGATAAAGACAACATAGTTGCCTTGACTTAGACTTTCTGTAACTGTTTTTGTTAATCTAAAACATGCTAGGTTTGTAGAACAATATCTGCCAAAGCAGTAGAACAATATCTGTTGAGGGGTCATTACATTATATTTTGTTATAAAGACATCAATCTGTTGGTATATGGCTTTTTTAAAGATCCCTGTAGATTAGGGTTGTTGGCCTATAATAGTTCATATCCTCTCTTTTACCCTTTTTAAAGAGTGGTTTTACAATACAGTAGTTTAATCTAGAAGGAAAGACGCCTTCTACAAATGATTGGTTGATTATATGGGACAGTGGTTTTGCTAGGTATTTGGCAATTTTTTTTAGTATATTTGTAATAATGTCGTCGTATCCAGTTGAGTTAGTATTATTTATAGATAAAATGATTTTATAAATGTCAAGAGTTGTTGGTCGTAAGAAAATTGTATCGTTATTATTGCTATTTATATTATCAGGTGTGTTAGGTTGTTAGTTATGTCAATCTTTTTATTTATTCTTGTAAAATTTTGTTAAATATCATTAGGAAATCTGAAAAATTAATAGTCAGAATAACATACTGATAAGTCTATATCGATATATTTTGTACTGACACAGGCCACAGCCCTAATTTTTTCTGCAGTGTGGCTGGTTTATAAATTAAAAATACATAATTTCAGGATACGTTTATCCGCACATATTTTATCCTAATATAAAATAAGAATAACGAATTTAAACAAAACTTGGATGGTATAATTGAATAATTATTTTTTAATAATTTGCAAATTTTTAGTGTGTTTAGTGAGATAATATTATGAAGAAAAACAAAATTGCAAATAGTATAATAATTAATTAGTTATGTTTCTTCATTTTGAAACAGTCATAACAAGAACGAATATGAAATGGAAGTTTTTATAAATTACTACTTTTAAATATTACCCTAAGTTAGGATCTTGTACGATTCAGTGGCAACACTTATTGACCGAGAAATTGTTTTGTATTTTTGCTTATTTATCGCATTATTTGTTAATATTTAGACAAAATAATACTTACAGATAGATAGTAACGTTGTCCTTTTGTTTATCAGAAGTTTCCGATCTCTTTTTACAGTAATTATTATTATTTTTAAATAAAAAATCATACCGACTTCCAAAGTCAAATGCACAAAAAAGTATGAAATATAGCTTATTTTCTAAATAATTCCTCTTTTAAATTTGGCTAAAATTTTAACTATTTCTCTACTTAATCTTTAAGCCAACTTAAACATGAGCTCTATAAAATGATGATTTTTAGGATATTGTTTTGGCTGGTACCGACTGTTATTGTGCTGGTACTGACTGTACTGAATGTGTTATTAATAATATAATAAATATGACTAAAAAGGGAAAAATGGTTATTTTTAAACAAAAATTAAACCAACTTGCAAAGTAAAAATACACAAAAAAGTATGAAATAAATCTTATTTTCGAAATAATTCCCCTTTTAAATCGGCTAAAATTTGAACTATTTCTCTACACCAGGTATGGGGCAATCTTTAACATGTTGAGGGCCAAACTTTAGCGTGAAAATACGTTCGCGGGCCGCGTTTAAAAGTACTTAGTACATTACAATTAAATCGTTAAATTTGCAATTGTTACAAACTATGAAAGTTAAATACACCGAAATCAAAGAGACACTTGAGCTTGAATTTGGGAAACTAATCCATCGATATTTGGATTAATTCCACTGATACAAAGACGTAAAGAATTTTCCATATTTTTGTCAGTCAGTCTTGTACGATGTGTTTATTTATTAACTTTCATCAAGGAAAAGAACTGTTCGCATTTATAAGTACTGCCAAACGCACAAATCAATCTTCTTGCGAATTTTCTAAGCTGCGGAAAATTGTCTTTTTCTAGGTATTTTTTATAGAAATCGCACAACTCTACGTCTTCAAATTTGGATTTTAGGAGTGAATTTTCTTGACTCTCGATCAACTCCATTTGTAAGTGTATTGGAGCATTTTGTACATTACATTTTGTAGGAGTAGCAAATAAACTGAAACAGTCTTCCATGTTTTTGAAGTCGCTAAATCTGTTCGAAAATTGTTCCGACAGTAACTTGAGTTCTTCAGCATATTGAGGATAAGTTTAATAATAATATTTTCATACGCAGAGAGCGTGTTGAAATGATAACTGTTACCAGACAGTATCTGTGACTCCCACAAGCGTAGTTTGATCTGAAACGCTTTTAAATGGCTGTACAAATCATTTACTAACTGTCCTTGTTTTTGAAGTTTCATATTTAAATCATTCAAATAGCCTGTAAGATCGACCAGAAATGCTAAGTCACATATCCATTTTGGGTCACTTAATTCAGATAGTGGTTTATCTTTTATTTTCATAAAGTCTGCTATCTCATTTCTAAGCTCGTAAAACTTTCAACATTTTTCTTTTGCTCAGCCATCTGACTTCACAATAATATGTTACGTCGTTATATTCAGCTGATATTTCATCCAAAAACGCCTTGAACTAACGATGGCTAAGCCCTCGGGATCGAATAAAATTGTTGGTTTTTACTACCACATTCATAACATTCTGCAGTCGAATAGACTTAGAACACAAGTTCTGTTGGTGGATAATGCAATGATGGATTATCAAATCATCTTTTTGCACATTTATTTCTGTTGCATTTTCATTCAAAATTCCGATGAAACTTACGTAAGCCAACCATAAAAGTAAAAAGGTGCACCATCAGTGCATACTCCAATTAATTTTGACCATGGCAAGCCAAAACTTGTGAATACCTTTTGAACTTCAATAAAAATATCCTCTCCTGTAGTGGTTCCTTATAGCGGCAGTAAAGCAAGCAATTCCTCAGTAACAGTAAACTCCTTATCAACACCTCGAATAAATATAGCCAGTTGAGCTGTGTCAGACAAATCGGTGCTCTCGTCTAATGCTATGGAAAATGATTCGAAACCAGCCATACGGTCAGTCAATGTTGTTTTTATATCATTAGCCATCATTTCTATACGTCGAAGAACAGTTCGTCTTGACAAACTAAATTTTTCAAATTCATTTTTCTTTTCAGGACACAAAATACCGCAAACTTCTAACATACACTCCTTGATAAATTCTTGGTTTTAATGCCTTTTCCAATTTTGAGCTAATTATAAAACTAGCTTTCACAACATTATCAAGTTGTGTTCTTTGTTTATGAAACATTTGTTGCTGTTTTTCCAAATTTGTCAATTTTGTCAAAATTGTCCTGTCAGTGAGTACAGCGTAGCATGCTTAGTTGAGTAATGTCTCTTTATATTGAATTCTTTCATCACTGAAATGGCACATACACAGCAAACAAATAGGCTTACCATTGTGCAAGATAAAAAAGAATTCTTCAGTCCATTTTTCTTGAAACTGGCGACCCTCTGTATCTACTTTTCGTCTCTTTCTACCAGACATCATTTTTGTCTACTTTTCGTTCAATAAACTTAATAACAAACTATAGTTAGTAACCACTCAAGATGCACACAAAGTAACAAAGCAAGTTGACGGCTCGAGCAGTTCGCTAGGATATCGCTTGTCCAAGTTATCACCTCGGTAGCTCAAATAGAACTGAACTAACGTTCGGGCCATCCACCCACTTATATAAGCAAAATGAAGTGATAATCTGGAATAACTAGCTTAGAATAATTGAGAAGCAATAAATCTTTTGATGTGTCGCCCGTGAGGTGGCAAACCTCAAAGAATTTGATCGAACAAGCCGAGTGGCGGCGATTATCAAAGATTGAGGCGGGAAACATCAAAGGATTTGATGTTTGCCGCCTCACTGTCATTCCCGTGAGTATAAGTACCTAATGTAATATGTTTTTAATTGGGTTTTTTCAAAATATCTCGCGGCCCGGATATATGCTCTACAAATCTTCATAATTTTTAATTTGGTACCAGCCAACTTAAACGTGAGCTATATAAAATGATAATTTTTAGGACATGGTTTGGGCTGGTACCGACTTAAAAATAATGAAGATTGTGTAGAGAAATAGTTAAAATTTTATCCGAATTTAAAAGGGGAATTTAGAAAATAACTTTTATTTCAGACTTTTTTGTGTATTTCTACTATGGAAATCGGTTTAATTTTTTGTTTAAAAATAATCTGTTTCTGGTATCATTAAATGCACTGTGTGCGTGTACCGACAGTGCTTCACGCAGTCGTTTTTAAAAGGTAGCATTAATCCAATCGTTTTGCGCGTGTCATCATTTATTTAATCTGAGTAATATACATGTAAAATGCAATATTCATACTGATCAGGACATATTATATATTTGTATTTACCTATATATAGGTTAAAGCCAACAATAGCGTGATGTCCACCAAATGTAAGATATCCAATGTTTATGAATGTTGCTGAGAAGCGCAGTATTTTGACCTTATAACAATGGCAGTAAGATTCAGCTGTTGTATGTGTGTCAGCGACTATGCTGTTATGTGTGTGATGTGTATATTGCAGGGCGGCAGATCGAGGGTGTGTGGCACACGTCGGTGGTGGTGTACGGGCGAGAGTACTTTTACGGAGCCCACGGAGTGACCAACTGCCCTCCGGTATGTAACATCATTTTATTTTTTATTTGTGTATATTAATACAAGGTACGTTTGATTATTGCATTAAACAGCACATGATGATTATATAACGTAACTACCTATATTAAAAAAAAACCATAACCCAACTACGTATTTACGTAGTCGGGAAAGGGAGGGTAATGATTTTGACAGTCTATGTATGTTTGTTCCACCGTAGCGCCTAAGCAATAGATTCGTAATAATATAAATTGCTGTGTCACCCGGGCCATTATTACGAATCTATTCCATAAGTGCTACGGTGGAACAAACAATTATATAAGCTTATGTCACCCGGGCTATTATTACGAATCTATTGCTTAGGCGCTACGGTGGAACAAACATACATACATACATAGACTGTCAAAATCATTACCCTTTCTTTTGCCTTCACTGTAGTCGGGTAATAAAACAAACAAAGAATAACTGTGTATGTGTAAGAAATGAAATAGAAACAAAATTATATGAAGTGATTTTTAGTAGGTAAAAATTTAGTTATATAATTTTATAATTAACAACATAAATCTTAGTCGCTTAACTAATCTCTCAATATAATAAAGATGCACTTAGTATGCTGACACACACTGGCAGGGAGGCCACTTGCTGGTGTCTGTTGTTCTGTGCGTAGTTGGCACTGTTGGCTGATAAATGATAATGAATACTGTGTGAACCTGTCCTCGTGTCGTGTGTTCTAACATTATTGATGACTTGTAGCGTTTGTCCAGCGAAACACCCACTCCTCACTCCCACTTGCCGTGTATTATCATATCTGAAAGTTCTGCCACTTTTTGGTGGGGGGGGGGGGGGGGGGGGCCTCACAAAAGTGATTACACACTAATGCATTTTCATTCACGTCGTTACACACGCTCACGAAAATATTGTCAAACATAAACTATACGCACACATGTACAAACACACAAAGGAAATTTAGTGCTTGACACTATTAATATTTAAATATCGATGAGTTCGGCGAATAATAATGGTGAACAAAATAGTACCAAATGTGATGAATATGATTATTATATTTAAACAAAAAATCGAGGGAACTCCTCGAAAATTATATGGACACATACTTTTTTTGAAGTAGTCTAAGCACATGCTAACAAAAAGTAAGATTTTGCATCAAGGTATACCCTGGATCCTAAAGTACTGAACAGAACTCCTGACTCCTTATAGATACATGTTTGGGGATTTCGGCGTTGTTTAAAGAACTGCAAGCATATGCCACTATGTCAATTACAGTAATCATCATCATCATCATCGTTACACCATACATCATCAGTTATCACATTATGATGATATAATCGGTACTTCTCACAGTATTTTATATCGACACGGATATCTTTGAACATTAGTCATTACTTTGCCATAATATGTGAAACTATTTGCAAAATTGTTTTGTTGTTGTAAAGGTTATAATTCGAAATTTGTCCCTTAGTCACGAAAGTGGAGACCTGATGACCTGGATAAATCGAGGGAACTCTTCGAAATTTATATGGACACATATACTGTTTTCGACTTTTTCTGAAGTATTCCAAGCATATGCTACTAAAAATTAAGATTTCATACTTTTTTGTCTCTGAAAAATTAATAGTCAGAATAATATATTGATAAAGTCGATATCGATATTTTTGTGCTGTCCCAGCCCTCATTTTTTCTGCAGTGTGTCTGGTTTGTAAATTAAATATGCATAATTTCAGGATACGTTTATCCGCACATATTTTATTGTAATAGTATATTCTATAAGAATATCCAATTTAAACAAAAGTTTGATAATATAATAATTATTTTTTAATAATTTGCAAATTTTTAATGTGTTTACTGACATAATATTATAAAGAAAAACAAAATTGCAAATAATATAATAATTAATTAGTTATGTTTCTTCATTTTGAAAACAGTAATAACAAGAACGAATATGAAATAGAAGTTTTTATAAATGACTACTTTTAAATATTACCCTATGTTAGGATCTTGTACCATTCAGTGGCAACTGGCAACACTCATTGACCGAGAATTTGTTTTGGATGTTTGCTTATTTATTTGTTAATATTTAGACAAAACAATACTTACAGATGGAAAATAACGTTGTCCTTTTGTTTATCAGATGTTTCCGATCTCTTTTTACAGTTAAAAAACACAGCAATTCGGCATTTTTAGCTCCAGTTCGTCCTGCCTCACTGTGATTTGCCGAATACGTCAATAACGGGCAGCAACTAGTTTTATATAACCGGTATGACCGGAGGTCTGGTACCTTTGGCAGCGGGGAACGCCTGACAATGGCTACTCCGGTTGGATGAATGCTCTAAGATCTCTGCTCATGAGTCCTGGGCGCTCAAAATATCAGACGAGTTACAAGTGCATTGCTGGTCTTATATACCCCCCTTACCCACCTGGTTCAATAAGTTATTTCGCGCCGGTTTACTGTGTGGCCGTGTTATCTTTCCGATCGACCGAGGAATGGACCTCCTATGGTTTTTTTACATAGCTCGGTAGGTATTATGTTGCACGTGGAGATTCAGCCCATTAACGACTGCAACTCCAGTCAAACTAAAATAGCATCGGAAAATGTCGAGCCGCGAGCGTGATTCCGTAAACACGTACCGGCCGCGCTATAAATATTGTGTCCACGTGCCCACCTGTGGGCGTCGCAGCGCACGTGACGTCATCACACTTCTACGTTTGAAATCTCCCTCCATCACTCAAGACTCGTAAATTGTGAGACATTAATTTACGGCAAAAACACTCGTTGACAATACAAGTTCATGTAGATAATAATAATGCTTTGGAGTTACTCTAAAGTCTAGTGTCAGTTGCTTGACGATGCTTGCAGATGCTGGAATAATATGCTGTAATAATTTCTTAGGCGCCGGTTCTTCTCTCCGGGCTATTTCCGAACCGGTGGGAGGCACCATGTAGGACAATTCTATAAATGTTATTTAATAACCTATATGGAAATAAAAATTTCGTCAGTTTTATGCTATTAAAATTGCGCGTCGCGTTGCGTCCCGGTGGGACCTGACCCTAATAGTGTTGGGGCAGAGATTCACTAAACTTAATAGGATTCTGCAAGCCCCATTTCACCTCTATATGGGACGAATTTAAAAAAAAACTTTAAAATACGTACTCAATAATTTGTATAAATTATTACCTCGAATATTAAATTTCATGAAAAACGGGAAAGATTTCAAATATTTTTCATAAAATTTCAACCCTTGGAAGGAGTACGCTCTTTTCTTGAAGGTGGTCTTGTGGTATAAGTGGTCCGGAAATACCGCTGGCTGACAGTTCATTCCCGAGTTTTGTTGTGCGCGGTAGAAAACTCCGGGGAAAGCGCACAGCGGAGGACTGCAATCAAACCATATACTGCATCAAAACGATGAGGATGGAAGTTTTCGCGTGGCACGGTGGCTAAAAGTTGCAGCAGTCTACAACCACAGAATAAATAATATCGTATAGGTACTTTAAACGAGCAAATCTTGTATATATATTTTATAATCAGAATCTTGGAAATGACTGCAAGTATTTTCATGAAATTTAGTATGCAGAGACTTTTGTGGGTAAATATCGATCCAGCTAGGTTCGCTGGAAAACTGCGCATTTTTATGTTGAGTATATGTTATTCTTTCGTCGCGTATTAAGATACGAGTGATTTCAATTTCTAAATGTCAAATCCGGTTGGCGGCTTGGATATATTGGACATTTTGTGTTGTCTGCAAATTGGTATCTCGAGTTTGAATCTCGGTCAAACGAATATTTTTGAGCTGAAACTCCGAGCAAAGCTGCTAGGTTTTTGTACATGCATAGTCCCTTAGGCTTGTAATTAGTCCCGTTTTAGGGATAGATGTATACATCTATCCCTCAAACGGAAATAGGTTCGTGT
Organism: Phengaris alcon alcon; assembly: GCA_037179445.1. Taxonomy (NCBI): domain Eukaryota; kingdom Metazoa; phylum Arthropoda; class Insecta; order Lepidoptera; family Lycaenidae; genus Phengaris; species Phengaris alcon. The sequence goes on along the minus strand of JAYRCH010000154.1, from coordinate 843,000 downwards.
AGAAAAGTGGCCCCGCCAAGACGAGCCAAGCGAAGCGCAAGGGCACTACCAGACCACCTTCTCTCGAAGGGTTTCGTCGATTTTTTTAACCCTTATAACTTGGGTTGAAATTATACCAGATAAATTAAATTTTCTAGATATGTTCCCAGTAGCGGACTTATTAAACTTGTAAAGTTTTGATTGCATAGGTCTTATACTTTAGATTTTATTGATATCTAAAAACCCCTGATTTCGTCACTGACTCACTGATAATCAACAAAAGTATATGGTACTTCCAGATGTCTGAAATTCGGTACATAAGCTTGTGTTAGTACAGTCACATAATAATTGTCAAAATTGAAACTTTTATCCTCCAACTCCTTAAACTAGGGGATAAAAGTTAATTTTTGTTAAAAGCGCCATCTATCGCGTATATAATGAACTATGTTAGTTATGTCGTCGCTTGGATTGGAAACTAATTGACGTAATATTGAAATAATTATTTCCCGAGTATTCTGTAGTAATTTCAACAGAAAATTAAACAAAGGTAACATTCTAATTACTAAACGGAAGTCTCATACAAACTTTTGTCCTCCAACCCATTAAAATAACAGATGGGAATTGTTTGACGCTAGAGGTCTGAAAATTGTTGTAGGGATCCGATAATAACAATCAAATAACCATGTAAATACTTTTTAAATAGTAGTGTGCGAACCCCTTTAATAAATAATTTTAATGCTACCTTTACGTATAATTCTCCGTTGAAATTACTGTAGAATACTAGGGAAATAATTATTTAAATATTACGTCAAATATTAGTTTTCAATCCAAGCGACGAACGACGACATAACTGACATAGTTCATCATATACGCGATAGATGCCGCTTTTAACAAAACCTATAAAATATTATCATTTAAATATTTTCAAAACTGTTACTAATTAATTGAAGTAAATATGAATATCAAAAAACAATATTTTATAATATTAGGCCATAAAACATACTTTTTAGTTTTGTAAATCAAATATTTCAGTATTCACTTAGCTTAGAAGAAAATAAAATATGGTCAAAAGCGCCATCTAGGAAAACACTAAATAATCGTAGTTACCCCAACCAACGCTAGACGGCGCTGTAAGGACCCTGCAACGCACTATCGGAGCACCCACAGTGATCATATAAGTCTAGTATAGTAATCAGGCCACATTAGGTGTGCGCGTTCCTCGGGCGTGTCAGCGGGATAGGCGCTGCGTGCGCGCCGCGAGCGCGCTGTGTGTCAGCGATGCGGGCGCTGCTCGCGCCACTCACACGCCTGAGAACGCGCACGCTTAATGTGGGGTCAGCGTCATGATAATTGTTTTGTACCATTTGTATGCGCTCTCGTCATTCCTAGGGATGATCCGATACCATCAAAGTATCGATACACTCGATTTTTCGACCCTACTCATTTAAATTCCTAAAGCAACGATAGTTACTGATATCGATACTTTTAATTAATGTACCAATTTTATTTAATGAACAAAAATTATCTTTATTATTGAATATATTAATCAAAAAACTTTTTAGCATCAAGATATTTAATAATAATTTGAACACACATATGATTGTGCGTACAAAATATTAATAATAAACTGCGGACTGACTGGACAGTGAGACTGACATGGCGGTACTCGAGTGAGCGGTAAAGTGTAAGTCTGTTGATCGGTCCCTTAACTTGACTAAGGTGTAAAGTTTGTAATGTTAGTCTTGTAGAGTTAGAGCGCGTAGAGTCAGAAGCTTGGCTTTACATGAGATCTGATAACTTTTTGACAGTGCGAGTCATATGGTATCGTCTTGGCAATATTTATCATGAATATGCCATTATCTGTAAAACTTACCCCACCAAAAGTGGGGTAAGTTTTACAGATAATGCTTGGCTCGCAGCCACAACGTTCACGGGCACGGCATCTGTGGCACCTGCGCGTTGCTCATAATTTCGGCCTAACTACGTTGACGGCGAAATACACAATTTTGCAAATATTTGTTTCTTAGAGAAGCTAAATATCTCTTTAACTGGGGATTTACATGGGTCTATTTTCACAGCACGATTTCTGTCGCACGGCGAAACTCGACCCACGTAAATTCCGCATTGACATAACATAGTTTTAATTTTAAATGATCGGTCGCATAATCTATTTATATTTCTTTTCAAAAACAATTATTTATTAAAACCTCAATCGATGTTAATAGGATAGAAAAACAGCAAGTTTGAGGATCATAAAGAGAGTCGTAAACTCCACAGCTATTTAATGTTTAACAAAACATGACATCGTTACAGCAGAAGTTTCGCGACGCTGTTGTTCCATATTCCACGCCCGGAATAAATGCTGTCCATCTTCAGTGCTCTCTCCCTCTTGCACACATAGTTCCTACCTATGTTTCGCCTCGCTCGCACAATGTAAATATAATCGAGGAATGCTCTGAAATCGTAAAGGTGCCTTAATGTTTTTCTCCGGGTGTCAGTAGGTGAAACGAATGATATTTTCGTTGTTCGATCGGCAAGCTTATTCTAAATATATGTATTAATTTGTTATATAAATAGACGTGATTTGTGTTAGAAAATAGCGCGTATGCAGTTTGTCTTGTAAACTTCTAGCCCGATGTATAAATAAATTAATATACTCGTAATCATTGTTACTAACTCTTAAAAATATTTCAGTCCAAACTTAAGTCAAAAACTCCAAAAATCGCAACAATAACTTGAAAATACCTCCACATTTAATGTATGATTATTAATTATTATGAATATCTACTATAAATACTGCAAAAATATATAATGACCAACAAATAACAAAAAATAGTGTTCTGTAATAATATTCTGTCCGACTTTATTATTAAAATATTTTTCCAAAAGTTATTTTTCTACAGGTCGACTTTTCAAATCACATTTTAGAGACTTTTTACCCCTAAATTTAGGGGCAAAACCTCTAAGATGGCAGCACTGCTCGTAACTATCGAGTCGCATCAAACCATTTACCACTTACACTTCCATCGTATACTTTTGTGACTGCTATCATCATAATGGGGTAATATGTTAGAGTTTCAGTTTAAAATAAGTACCTAAATAAATAAACATTTATTCGAACTAGATAGAGGTCGACCTGTGGTCGAAATCCGCCCATAATAATTCATATAATTTTTCAGTTTGGGTTATTTTGCCTCTTAGAGGGAAAAAATAATCGTAAAAGTAAATGTGACAGATTGACAAGTACATCAACGTGTAACAGAATTGTATCTATCAAACGCACGATAGTGTGTGTTAATAATTTGAGGTAGTGTTGGTTGGTGTTATTTTTATTAATTTTATGTATTTCTAAGCATTATTTAAAAAATATATTATCTTTGTGCACACCTTCCTCCACATAAACCTTAATTTACCGGCTAAATTTCATAGAAAATATACTCCTCTGGTTGCACAATTCTCGTTTAAAACTGTATTGAAAGTTTTTGCTTCACGTATAAATATAATAATTTCTGGGCATATTTTACACAAAAAACAATCTTAAACCTTAAACTTTAGGGCTTAGCCGAGCCCATATACACCCAATATAGAATTGTTGTCTGTCTAGAATTGTTGCTCCTGATTGAACTTGGTGTTTGCTAACCAAAGGGTATTTCGAGAGGACTAGGATTGCTGAAGCCCTAACACAAGGACATTGATGACCTTTATAGTCTTGTAGCTGTAACTGGATAACACCACGCTCGCGCTACACAGTCTTCAAAATTCTAGTCCTTCCGTGACGTTCTCTAACAGTCATGAAGATTATACTTTCAGCCCTTCTTAGCCTAATTGAATAGACACGAGGCGATGCGATACGGCTTACAGTATTACTGGCCAGTAGGATTTGACGTCACGTCCGGTCGTTGTACTGGCATGCGGGCTGCGGAGCCTAGCGGGCTTAGGAGGTTTGTACCGGAGAGACGCCAGCAGGGCAATCACGCTAAGTTTTTTGAAATTTAACCACAAACGAAACGTGAACGTTACTCGACTTTTTGAATGATTCTGTATCGCGCTAACGTTTTGACAGTTAGTTGAAACGCAGCCGCACCACAGCCGAAGCTCAAACCCTGTCAAAACAAAAAGTTGGTACGATGCTGGTTTTCCTCGCACTTTTCCGAAACGTTTCTTGTTTTGGTGTGTTAAATTGTTGAGAATATAAGGTAAAAAATTAATTCATACCTAGCATTGTTAGACTTTTCTAACGAATTTGACAAGAGCCTTAATGAGGGTGTTTGATATTTTTCTGCCGCTAGGGGGAAAACCCAAAGCGTCATCTGTGGCGTAAGTGGTATGAAAAACGGTCAATAAGAATTTTCGATTCATTTTCTGTCACCAGGCGGCGCTTGGTACCCGGACGGTCCTTGTCTGCTGTCAGAAGCCACGAATTTAAAAACCCTCATTAAAGAAGTGGCACTCCTCATGCCACCAACCTTGCGTTTAAGCCACTTTAAAAACTTTAACAAACTACGAAGTGTGACAACTAACTTACACACACCCTTAAACCACAAACGTCAAAGCAACTAGTGCGAGCGTGCAAGCAAAATCGATGGTCGATTAGGCTAAAATCATAGATATTTACACAGAATATTGTTATATATTAATACATATATACACAGAATACAAAATTGTGCTATAACATACAAGTACATAAGTAACCATTATGCCTGGTGTTTGCAGGGCAGCACGGAGCTGGGCGCGCCGCACCAGACGCAGAGGCTGGGCCGCACGCACGTGCCCTACCCGCTCTTCACCGAGTACCTGCAGGGCCTCGCCACCTCCACCTTTAGGTAATACACATTTATTTTATTTATATAATCACAGGAGATTCAAAAGCGATAATTAATAATAAATTACAAATCATAGCATTAGACAGCCAATTACAGAATCTCACGATTAGAAGACATATTTTATATAAGTGTGAGTTATAGGTATATAATATGTTAAATTGTATCTTTATGTGTGTCTGTGGCATCGTAGCTCCCAAACGGATGAACAGATCACAATCTAGTTATTTTTTGTTTAAAAGGTGACTTAATCAACTGGTGAGACCATAAAAGAAAATGGGAGAGATGTTGAGTGGACTGTATTGCATAGGGCAGTTTGATGTTTGTTGTAAATAAATGAGATTTTTTCGCACTGATTCACTGTATTATTAATTAAAGTAACTTGGTACAAAAAAGCACATTTCGCGTTGACAGCAATAGTCAAGGAGACCAGAGACCGCTCGTAATATTGCCAGTATTTAAAAATATACAAATTAATTTATTATTTTATGTTGTTGGCAACATCAACAGTGTTCTTAGCTACGACTCATCATCTTCAGCTCGCCTACTGCATAACAATGTCGGAGGCTACTTACAATATGTATTGGCCAGTAGTGATGCTGACCCCACTCCGTTTCCAGGGGCTCGGAGTACCGGCTGCTGGAACACAACTGCAACCACTTCAGCGACGAGGTGGCGCAGTTCCTGTGCGGCGCGCGCGTGCCCAAGCACATCCTGCTGCAGCCCGACACGGACCTGCCGCCGCCGCTGCGCGCCGCGCTCACCTCGCTGCTCGAGGGCATGGCGCCAGGCGCGCAGGTACCACCTAATTATGCTTCGTTCAGTAGGGGTTAGCAAGAACGAATGAGAAGAAAGAGAATTGCATGAAAATTAAGACATCGCCCTTACAATTGACGTTCGATAACGTGACGTATACGCAGTCGTGTGCTTGGACTACAGATCCAATTTAATATAAACGTAAACAAAAATACTCAATTCGTCCAATTAATTAACGTGTCATCGCATATCTTCATTGCACGATTAAACAAAAAAAAAAAACTAACGTTTATTTCGGGCGGCATAGGCCCATATTATAAATACCTTACAGACTAACATACATATTCTTATTATTATATACTTAAACTACACTTTATCACGTGTTGTCGGCGACGTGATGCGCGCTTCGTTCCGGAGTCTCCCCCGAAACCTCCGGTAGACCACACCCGTCGGCCCGAACTCCCCCACCTCGAAAGTCGACAAAAGATGCGTCGGCACACTCACCACAAAGGAACTGAAGTTAACCTTGTCGCGAGACTCCAGACGCTCGACCCTCGAAGGCGATGGACGTCTTCTTGCGTATGTAGTCCACGACGTCCTCGACCTCCATGGACCAGTGCAGACGGGATACGTACAACGGCGTCGCGGGTACCTCACACCGCAGGCGCAGTTCGGGTACGTAAGGTGCGGTGCCGCTCTGGTTGCGGGCAGCGGGCCTCTTCTTCTTTCTTCTTTCTTCTTTGCACCAGTATGAAGCCCTCCTCATCGCACCTCCTGCTTGGGGAGGTGCGGGGCGACCGGCGATAGTCGCAAAAGTTTTCTGCTGAGTCAGTTGTTGAGTCGGCGTCTGCACGACCCGGAGGGGAAGGCGGGTGGGGGCGGCGGCGGTCGCCGACCGTCGGTCCCGCTGACACGGGTGACCTACTTAATGAATTATTACATTTTAATTGTAATAATTCACTACGCAAGTCACGGATGATAGATTCCGATACAGCCAATCTACCTCGCATCTCGTCCAGCTCTGCCTTCATATTCTTGAAATTCTTCAGCAAGCTAGAGACGTTGACGTGGTCCATAGTTACCACCGGCAGCTTGTGGAGATCTTATGCCACAAAGGCCGGCACGTCGTCTGGATCCGTCTGCTTCAGCAGGGAGATGATGTCCTGCACGCTTCGTTCACCGCCATCTCTCCTCCGTGATTGCATATTTGCGCTTTGGCCGAAAATCTCGGCAGCTGCTTGCTCGTGCAAATCTCCTCGCTGGTGAAAGAAGATTTACAGATCTGCATGATGCTGACCTCGTCCATGGTGTCGATGGCGTACTGGATGAACGCCAGCAACTCGCTGGCCACTATTTCGTTGGCCACCATCGTCATGGTGCACGTGCAGGGTGCAACAATTGAATTTTGCTTCGTGTTAAACGCGACCGTTCTATAGCGCTCAACGCACGACACAATCGACTAAAAAGTGACACTTAAATTGGACAGTATGTGTGCTATTGTTGTCTTTGTCTTTGTTTACGTTCGGATTAAATTGGATATGAACCGAGTATACAGGGTGTTTGGTGGAACATGGCCAATGTTCCACCGTCACAGTGAAATGAAGATGCGGGGGTGGTCGTGGATAACCCGACCTGTTTGGGAATTGGGTCAAAAGTGATAATAAAACACTGAAAGTGGTGTAAGGTTTTAATTTCCTCGAATTAACTTCTGTTACTACGAGGAAATTAAGTTAATGAAATCAGCAGGTGACACCAGCGTCCTATCTTGAGCCACGTCGGTGGTTTGTGGATTATTACTTTTAAAAAGGACATCAAGATACTTTTATGTGACACAATAATTTGTAAATCCAATTGATTTTATTATTGCATTTTCCCACTAGTGTAGTATTATTGCACTTCACTAGTCCAATACAAGAACCGGTAAGTTAAAATAGACTGAATGAGTTCAGAATAAATTATACAGTTGTTAAAATAATTAAGTAAGTTCAAAATTAATGCGTTATGCCTGCCCGCAGCCCCCGGGCGGCGCCGGCGCCTCGTGAGCGCGCCCGCCCCCGCGCCCCGCCCCCGCGCCCGTGCCGCTATACCGTGCGTGACACACATTCCGACGCCATAGTTGAATACTAACGAAAGTTACCGCACAAGCATTACCTCTTTCTCAACTCCTGGTGTGTTCGAGTCGTTTATTTAATTGTTAATAAATTCACACAAAAAACAAGTACGTGTTTTTATTCTACGCCCCTGATTATATTTATTATTTAACAAATTTCTGTTCTCATTCACTAGCCTATAGAGTATTAGGGGACGGTAGAGTGTAGCTTCAGGTGTAAACAGTGGCGGTTGTGCGCAGTCAGTAACGAGTGCGTGTGCGCAGGTGACGGCAGGCGGCGTGCGGCAGCTGCGGCGCGACAGCCCCGACTTCCTCACGCTCAACACGCAGATCGAGGAGGCCAGGTGAGACAGCCTACGCCTCTCTCATAAGTCGGTAGAGCGAGTGTTCTTACTAATAATGAGCAGTTGATGCCTAGAGGTCGCCACTCGCCACATTCGCTCTACCTAGGGCGGCGCATAAGCCGTATTGCGTGGTCAGTATAGTTTTGCGTGCTTCTATACCTGACCCGTAATAACACGACAATGGGATTTGTTAACAATGAGAATGTCCAGACTTGTGTGATGAGCTTTTTAAAACCAAAGAGTGCTTTTAACATACCACTAAAAACAATTTATTCTAATTCAGGGTGTGAATAAAAATGGGGACCATTGATTGCTGTGCAAAATACCATATTCCCACAATGAGCGAGAGACTCAGGAGTAGGCAGGATAACAGCAACATGAATAAAATCAATAAAGGCAATTAAAACAAAACTTAAGAACAATTGATTGGCCTCAGCAGCGACGTGGCGTCCCGCAAGCGTTTCCGCGCCGCTGCTGCGCGTGGCGGTCCGCTGGCGCTCGCGGCGCACGCCCCGCCCCTTCTGACTCCGCCCACCACATGTACGGTCGTCGACGTACGAAACACCATATTAATAAGATCGAAATGAGGCCTGCTGGCGACCGCACACGCCTATAGACATTAATTACTCTTTACTTTAGCAAACGTGTGTACCGCGTTTTCAAAAGGAAGGGAATAGTGGCAATCTATTATCTGTACAAATTATTCTCGTCTACCCGCTACTCTACTATACTGGTATATGTCAATATAGTACACGATGCTCCAAAATAGTTTTATTAGTAGAGTCGAACGTAGTTATGAAAGTTTTAGTCGAGAAACGCATGTCGGTTGCTATAAGGTCGTTCAAAATCAGCTACGGATATTTTGGGCATATGATCTGCTGCTTATGTAAAGAACATTTAGTATAGCTATGTAATTTTATTTAGTTTGTATTTGTAATATACGGCTGTTATGGTGTTACTATGCCTTGTGGCCGCGGCAGCCAAGCTATATGCGCCTGAGGGGAGATTTGCCCTGGATAAAGGCCCGATCGAAGGTCTTGGAGCGTCTAGGACTCGGACGAGTCGGTAGCCTAGGCCCTAGAATATGCTGCACCAAACAAAGCTGCGACCGACCTCGTAACTGAGAGTATATACTGTTCAGTACTGTAGCGACACTGCATGCTACCGTGGAACGGAACAGAAGGGTTTTAACTAGATTGTGACATGCAATTTCGAGCATATCATGATTCAAAGCTATCATGTATTGCCAGAGCCATTACACGTATCCTCGTGGCGAATTCCGATTTTTCATTGATGTTTTTTTCTAGGTAGAGTGTCCTTGTAAATATGTGTGGTTGTGTAGTGTAGCCTCAATAATTCCTCTGACCTCCTGCCAGCGGGACAGCCTGAAATCTAGTAGAAGGTAAGCTGTATAGTATAAAGTTTGATTTTTTTTACATAGCTTGCTATTTGTATGAAATTAATTGAAATTATAAACTATTCGTTTTAAGAAGTCGGTGAATCATGCGCACAAATTTAAAAATTCCTTAATTAGGCTTATGCCGTGTTCACATCAACCAATTTAAAATAAGCCATTTTGACATATGTACACACGATTCACTGACTACTTAACGCAAATAGGGAATCATTTACTAAAAACTCCTTATCATTTAATGATCACCTAATAATTGCATCATGTCTCCTACCCCAAACCTACAATTTGGATGTGTAGTTTTACAATTAATATCAATCTACCATGACTATTTGTCTGTACATAATATCTTCTCGCATATTGAGACATTGGGCCGTGCTTGAAACAACGATGCTCTTCCGGTTCTTACTTCTATAAACTTCCCAATATAATTAGCATTGAATATTTAAAATCAGACTCTTGCTCAAAAGTAACGTCCATTCATACGCCTGTTAATTTTTTTGCTGACTACGGTCGGCGACAAGTCTGTGTACCAGTTGTCGACTTTACTACTGTGGCAATAAGGTAATCAGGTGATTCTTGACTCGCTGACTATAACTACTGAGCGCGTACGCGTGCGCGTGCGCAGGGCCGTGTCTGCTAAGCTGGACAAGCAGCGCAGCACGCTGGCGGAGAAGCTGGCGCGCAAGGAGCGTCGCCGGGATCAGAAGCGCCGCAAGCAGCGACAGCTCAACGGCGAGCCGGAGCCCGGTGAGTATTTATCCCTTTAAAGTAAAGTATTGACCTATCAAACGTTTCTACGCCTGCCGATCCAGCGCGGCGTGTCGCCCCAACCGCGACCATCTATACTCTGGTCAGATTCATGCTAATCTAAACGTAAACAAAAAATATTTAATTCGCCCAAATTAGTGTGTTTTTCAATAGCCCTTGTAATTGGTAAACCAAACGCGTTTGCGTGAATAGGCTATATGAAATGAAATGAAATTTAAAAGATAATATTTTTATGCAGAATAAAAAACAAAGTTTTGTTTTCTGAACATTAAAGGAAAAAAAAAGGATTAAACCACCGGTGCGAAACCCGGCGAGGAGGACCGCCGATAAAACACTCGCGCGGGCACCTTTTAGTAAACAGGATAGCCAAAATTGTTCATAAAAAATATATATCATACAATACATGTAAACAAAAAAAAATACAATATATTACAGTATAGAAGTACTTACATTGTTTAGTTAGTATCAGAAATTGCCTCATAGGGTCATCTTATTCCCAGGGTGTGCTGTCCTCAATGAAATCTTTAAGTTTATAATAATGAATTTTTTTGAAGAAATAAAAATTTGAAGGCACACAAATGCCATTTAACTACTTTTTATTTATTTATTTATTGACAAATTGTTGTCATTTTCTGGGAGCTGGGAGAGAGAGAATGAATAGTACGAGGGCTGCACTAAAAGTATCGGGAATGGAATATTTCCACTGTTCCTGTCATATTAAAATCTTTTTAATTTAAAACTCCTTGGTTTTAAAAATAGAATACCGTTTATTTATTTAAAAAAGATTCTCGGTCTTGTCACAAGGACTTGTCAAACTTGTTTAGTCGTTGAGAAAATGGAATTGACTCGAGAAAATTCTAGAGCGATGATTTATTATGACTTTCGAAGTGGTTTAACACAAAAACAGTGTGTTGACCGGATGATTTCTGCATTTGGTGATGAAGCCCCATCCAAAACCACAATTTATCGCTGGTTTGCTGTATTTCAACGTAGACGTGTCAAGCTCAGTGATGATCCCCGTCAAGGTCGTCCAAAAACTGCAGTCACCCAAGAAAACGTTGATGCTGTGCGAAAGCTGATTGAGGAAGATCGACATGTGACATACCGCGAAGTTCAGGCAACTTTAGACATTGGCATGAGTCAAATACAAAATCTTGCATGAACAATTAGGTGTAAAAAAGTTGTTTTCCCGATGGATACCGCGTTTGCTCTGTAAAGAGCAAAAAGCGGCTCGCGTTACTTGGTGCGTCAGAACTCTCGAAAGATTCCACGCAGGATCCTCAAATGCGATACGATGTTGTATACATACAACATCGTATCAGGTGACGAATCCTGGATATACGCGTACGAACCCGAAACAAAAAACCAGTGACGAGTTTGGGTGTTCGAAAATGAGTTAAAGCCAACAAAAATTGTTCGTTCACGGAGTGTTGAAAAAAAAATGGTGGCCACGTTTGTCTCCAAAACCGGCCATGTTGCGACTATTCCTCTTGAGGGACAAAGAACGGTTAATGCAGAATGGTATGCTAACATTTGTTTGCCACAGGTCGTTTCTGAACTCCGTAAAGAGAACTGCAACCGCCCCATCATCCTCCATCACGACAATGCGAGTTCTCACACTGCGCACAGAACAAAAGAGTTTTTAGAGCATGAAATCATAGAATTATTAGACCATCCGCCGTACAGCCCCGACCTAAACCCTAATGATTTCTATACTTTCCCTAAAATAAAGAATAAATTGCGTGGTCAGAGAATTGCATCACCTGAAGAAGCTGTGGACGCCTACAAAACGGCCATTTTGGAGACCCCAACTTCCGAATGGAATGGTTGCTTCAATGATTGGTTCCATCGTATGGAAAAATGTGTCAAATTTCGCGGAGAATACTTCGAAAAGCAATAAATACATTTTTAAATAGTAATGTTGTGTCACTTCCTCGATTCCCGAAATGTTCAGTGCCGCCCGCGTACTCTTAAATATGAGTACCTTTTAGAAGAAACTGTATATGAAAAGTCAATATTTTCAAAGGTACAGCGATTTGTATACAAAATGTATCGTGAAAACGTTCCATACTAAAGTCGCACCTAGATGTGACGTCACGCCTAGGTTAAAGTGTATGAAGTATACGGCCGCAGGAACATATTCGTAAATATCTCCGATATTTGTGCGTTTACGTTCATACTTACCATAGTAAATGTTTATGTATATGATGTAAGTATACTAATCACGTAGGTTTTGTTTACTAATTAAGCAAAAAAAAAAACTTTTTGCATGTATTTAATTAATAAACTACAATTTTTGAGTATATTAATGAAACTAAATATTTTAGATGTAGTCATATCCCCTATTCATCCAATCAAAAGCGCTATTGAATAGACGAACAAAAACCTCAGAAAGCGAGCATAAATGAAAAGGGTTTAGGTACAAACGAGAATACAAATTCATCTTAAACATTAACACCGCGATAACATGAGAGAATTGGCGTCTGCGGCTCTATGCAAGGATAAACCGGTGTTACAGATTGTGGCATGGTAAATGAGTGATATTTAAATTGGTAGCATTATGAGTTTTATTGTTCTCTTTGTTTACGTTTGGATTAAATTTCATCTGAACCTAGTATTTATCCCAGGAATGCCTGATGCCTGATAAAGGGTTTATTGTCATAAACCCTTTTGCTAGGTCTGCGGACAGCTTCAGCCTTGCTAACGGAAAGAATCGTTTGATGAATAAACAGGCTTCTGTACAAAACGAATTTTCAATAAAACGGTGCAAGGACAATTTTCTCAATGGATTTTTTTTCCCCAAATTTGTATTTTTTTAATGAAAACACCATGAAGTAGACGGATCGTCTGATGGCAAGAGTTTACCGTTGCCCATGAACATTCGTACTTGCGTTCCCGGTACCTAAAATCCCCAACCCCCCTTGGGCCTCGGGACCTTGTATTTCTGACTACGCTCTATGAAAATTCGTGAATTGTGGTTATCAGACGCGCGTTACATAAGTATCGGGAGTTGGAGCGACGATGTGCCATGGGCAACTCCGCGCACGTGCAGCACGCGGCAGGTGTGTTGATCCGCGATCGACCCAACAGATAGTTGATCGACCGCGGCTACTGCTGCCCTGCCCGCGGTGAACGCGCCGCAAATAGGTCGCCTCCCGCCGACAATGCCCGGCAAAAAAGTTAATCGAATACCGATGCCGGCATAAAATATGATTCGGTCGGAGCGGGCGTTGTTTATAAATACACGGGATGAGGCATCGGGCGGCCGCTGGCGGCGCGCCAACCGAGCCGGCAGTCGATCCGACAGCGCCGCGCCGCACGTACTGCCCGCCGTGCTGAACCGCGTGCGCCCGCAGCACAGAACCCGCAGCGCAGCACAGCATATCAGCACAAAGCGCAGGAGTCCCCTACCGATTCGATTCGTTTCCGCTGCGACCGGCTCCGGTGACGGCGGAGCGTTCGCGTCGCTTTTAAATCAACTGGAAATAGCATTCCGCCTATTTATATTTGACTGAGGTATTTCGTGAGTTTTACGAGTGTTTCAACAGTCGACAATATTATCAAAACTAAATCATTCTCTGACGTTCTAAACTCTTATGACCACTCTTTTAATACATACATAACAAGTTAAATGTTAGTAATTTTTTCATTTCCAATTGTAAAATAATAATGGAATAAAAATAATGTAAACAATCCCTATACAATATACACATACTGGCAATGTCGGTCAAAAGTTTAAACTGCCGATTAACTTAGAAGTTTTATCCGTGTGTCTATATTTAACGGGTATCAGTAACGAGCGAGGGACACGCTTTGATGTCAACACTATTCTTGTTCAATATTTTTAATCAGAAACTGTGGATATAGTACATGCCGTGTGATCTATCATAAGATGTAGGTTACGGGAATAAGACACCAGCTGTTCCGGCCATGTGTGTCAAATGGTTATGACATGTTTGGGTTTAAACTGAAGCAACAAACATGAAACAGTTAAAGAGCAAAGACATTTCCATATTGCCAATCCCTCTCTGCCCGGTTATTGTTCATTCTGCTACAGACGTTTGTAAGACCTCGTGTATACCATATTCTGGCATTAAATTATTTGATTTGACGTTTTCTCTGCAAACTCGAACCGTCTGCAGAACTATCCGTTGACATAGGCTCATGATAGTGTGCTACTTATCATGAGAATAAGGTCACTTTGGCGCTTCATAGAAGACTGGGTGTCTTCAAAACACGCACCCTCTCCAATCAGTAATCAGGAAAACATTGAAAGTGGCCGTTATTAGTGTCTGTGTTTACTTATTTTGAGGCTATCCTAGTGCAAAGGAAAATGTTTAGGAACTGGTCGAGAAGAAACTTTGTGATATCGTACCTACAACAGGGCTAGGAAACACCCTAGGATTTTAATGTTGTTCTGGAAACGATGACAAACAGCGGTGGATTCAGGAATTTGTTTTTGAGGCTAAAACCTACAAGTTTAGGTTTAAAAAAATCTGTTTTTATTTTCTTCTCGGGGAGGGTGTGACCCCATTGATGTAGACCGTAGGACTTATCAAAGAAGAAAATTAGATTACCATTTTATTTATAATACCCGGAGTTTTGAAGGGGCTAGGATACCTAACTCCCCTGATAGGGGGTCAGGAGAGGATCCTCGATTAACATCGCTGCATGTGCGCAGAGATGGCGGAGGCAGTGGAGGTGGAGACGGCGCTGGCGGGGCCGAGCGCGCGCGCACCGCAGCCCGACGACCGCCCCGAGCCCCGCGCGCTGCCCAAGGACCCGCCCATCGTGTTCCGCGACCTTGACGTGAGTATACCTCCTGGTATCTCTGATCTAGCCTAGATCTAGTATTTGATGACCGATAGATTGTGATCCCTTATCTACTAAGACACCATTGGGGACTAGACCAGTGAAGCTATACTCTATTCAGATCTAGTGAAATCTAAACGTAAACCGAAAGGCAATAGAACTCTAAAATGCTACCAAGTTTAATGTTACTTATTTACCGTGCGATGAAGTTTTTTGTTTACATGAAATTGGATTTGAATAGAGTATACCAGTAAAATGTGTATGTCCTAGTGGTGTCCTTTATTAGCGTCATAGCGAACATCTCTGAATCGGAATCAATATTGAACGGGTTCCAGTATACAGTGTTTTTTCAGTCAGTGGCCAAACTTTCAGGAGTTAATATAGGTACTCTTGAATATGAGCAAATTTAACGATGGTATCAACTTTCCTACTTGAAATCAAATCAGGGACCTTACTCCCGAAACTGATACGATTTCGATTTACGAGTCTGATCCGATGTCGATTGTGATTCAGTTTCGATCCTGATGCGTACTCCCGAACAAAATCGAATCGAAATCGAGATCGCGTTGAGATCGAGTCTTATCAGCGCCTGACGGCGCTGATAAGACTCGTTACTGTATCCGGTTGCTGACGTCACGTCCAAAGTGTAAACAAGTTACAGTTGAGTGCCGTAGTCTATGGCAAAGATTAATAAAAATATGGAAAAATTATATATTCTTTACTTTAAATAACATTTGTGTATGTTTATTCAAATAAATCGGCCTCAATCTCATGCAATGGTAGGTTTTTAAAAGTTATTTATCGAAAAAAAAACTGTGACAGTAAATAATAGTTTCAAAATTCTTGTTTAAAATCTTTGGCATTCTGTCAAATGTCAAAGTCATATTTTTATTTATTTTATCCGCAAAACTTAAGTGTTGTGCACAGAACATATTCGATAACTATAATAACTGACCATAAATAGGTAATTGTAAAAAGGTAGTTAATTGTTAATTTTGGTGAAAATATAATTATTATATTTAATGTTAATGATATCATAACAAATTCGTGTATAGTGTTTACATTTAGAAAACCCGAGCATAGTAACAATATCTACATACGACTTTTTATAACTAAAGTCTTAAGTGATAATATAATACATGAATTAGCGGCCAAATGTGTAAACAAATGCGTTAAGGTTTTAAATAACTTTACACATAACGGTGATATAATTTCAGTGAGTCGGATTCTTCATAATATAAGTAGTTAAATCTGCGACTCATACGTTAAATAGATCATTTTTAAGGCGATAATTGCCTCGAAATTCCTCACAATCCATGTTGAAGTGTGTGAATCTTCGTAAATTTTGCATTTCCCTAACGCGCATTCTATTAGCTCTTTCAATAACATAAAATAATGCTGTATTGCAGCATTATTTTATGCTACAGCTACAGTAAAAATAACGAAATTTAGTTCAAATACTCTAAAACAAGCAAACTCGATACTGTAAATGAGACCTCTTTAGCTATCTTGTAATTCGGCGTTTGTTTTCGATCCTGCCATTCGATTCTCAGTCGATTGATTTCGTCGGGAGTACTAAAAGTTACGATCTAACGAACTTCTCGATCCAGGTTAGTTACAAATTGAGCCCCCGCACGATCGTGCGCTAGTGTAGGTGTCGGGAGTATCAAAAGCTATTGAGATCGAACTGATTCGATTCTCGATCGTGTCGGGAGTAAGGGGGCAGCTGTTTCCTACAAAAGGGCTATGGGCATAGGTAGCGTTTTGTAGGAAACAGCATAATTTTTTTTCAAGTAGGTCCCATAGTAAAAGTTGCTTATATTCAAGAGTATATTTACTCCTGAACGTTTGATCACTGACTGAAAAACACCCTGTTTAAGGTTACCATCCGTTTGCGATATGTTTGCTATGATGCTCAAGCTTGTTTAAGGCCAAGTAAGAAAACAATAACAGACAGTGGTGTAGATAATATAACGTTTAGTCACTACTTGCATTATAATATTGTATAAATTGTAAGCACTAACCTTGGGGACTGCTCACCGGACGCTCGTCAACACTCGCCCACGCCCGCGCCGGGACTCATGCTGGATCCCTCCAGCTACACTTATTTATACAGTGTGCACTCATGTGTTTACACAAGTTGACCATTTTCCAGAACATTAGTGACGTCGGTCAGCCTACGATTAGGTGCGATTTCGTATATCTTATGGTCAAGGTCACTCTGGAATAATACCCGAATTAATGAGATACTTCTAAAGTACATTTCTGATGTGACATATTCATAATTACTGAAGTCAATTAATTGATTTAGTTTTTAGTAGAAACAAAAACGTTTTGAAATTAGCTGTGTGACAGTGTGAGGTCAATGACCCCAGCACTGTTGATTTGTTTCATTACCAGCGGGCTTAGCATGGCGATCCGAAGAAATAAATTTAAAGAAGACATATTCTATCCAAATAGTTCTTATTCCATGGAAACAAGGTCGTCAATAGAAGTCAACATTTCTTAACAGCCAGACTGCCGGGAAATCTTCTGTCAAAAACGAACAAATATTCAAGTAAATTACTGAACGTAAAGAAACTATTAGTCTTGGACCGCCATGATGTGGAGTAGTTGACATTATTGTAAGACTATTTGACATTTAATTAAGGGAAGAAAAGAAATGTTGTTTCTCATAACGACGATGCGTCGGCCTTGCTGCCTTACAACAAGACCTATTTTGCTCCGAATGGTATGAATGTTTCTTCAATCTGTCATTTTGTCGATTCTCCGGCGTTCCTGAGTGCGCGTGCTAAGTCTGTAGATGTAAATATTTTCGAGTTTCGAAATACTTTTCCCTCCCTAAAAGCCTTTATTAAGCAGCAGCTAATTCATTGGCCCATATTTTCTTGTATTTACTGGAGAGCACATGGATTTTAACTACCATACTCACGTATTCCAGGGCACGGCGGAGTTCGAACGGCTATCGGCGGCGCTGGAGGGCGCCTCACTCTCGGAAGAGGAGAGGACTAGCCTGGACGAGCTGCAGCAGTACCTCGTGCGTGGAGAGGGCAGCTGGGTGCTGGGCGACGAGTTCCTCACCTTCGTAGGTGGGTTAGCAGCTGAACCAACCCCAATATCTTCGTATTATTCGTTTATATAAAGATTAGAAAATGAGACAAACGATGACTACATATTATTAGTTGACGTGTCGTACGTAGACTTATTTTGTCTCAGTCCCCCTCTCTATTTAAACGCATTGTATTAGAAAAAAAACGCAAACATACATTCTCAAACGTCTAATTTTATTGAGTAAAAAAACTGTTCGCAGGTGCCATATTGTCTGGCGCGCACGGCGGCGAGGCGGCGCGCGTGGCGGCGCTGCGCTGCCTGGCGGCGGCGGCGCTGCGCGACGACGTTTCGCTGCTGCTGCACCAGGACCGGCGGCACCACGCGCTGCTCGCGCACGCGCACAACATCGACCGCCTGCCGCCCGAAGAGCAGCTGGCTATCGCGCTCTTTGTAAGTGTCCCACACACACGTTAAATTTATAACGCTTTAAAAAATCATCTCATAAACATGAGGGTGACTGTTCGCTAAACGCAATTTGTTTTCGAGTATCTAATTTTTTTTCTATATAAACATCTTTACATAAGCCGTAAATCTTGTGCCCGAAGTATCCGTTATTGATTTTTGGAAGCATTCATCATATAAGCAGAATGGGCACACACACAACACACAAACTGCGTTGCACAAGCTCTTAGCGCGTCTTATAACGCGTGTCTATAACAGGCGCACTCACTTGCCCTTAGGGCAATTAGTAGCCTTCAGAAGCCTAACATGTACTTTTGTCTCTAAAAAGGTGTCCACTGACCTAACTATGTCTCTCGTCAGATGTGCAACCTGTTCGAGAACCCGTCGTCGTCGGAGTGGCTGCTGTACATCAGCGAGTGGCAGGCGGACGGCGTCGCCACGCCGCTCTCCAACATACGCGTCACCACCAAGGTCAGTCATCTGCTGTACTAGAGGCCGCGCAGGTGCACAGGCTTTGGAGGAGGTTGGTGACGACGTTCAAGACTACTGCTGAGAGGTGCGGAAAATTAAAAATAAAAATAAATTGAAAAATTTAAATGATAAGAACATGCAAGTCACACGCAATTATAGTGGCTGAATGTGAATTGTACGAGTATAATGTTCTTTGCCAGGACGATTTACGCGCCATAATATTATTTGGTCCAAAGACTCGATTGTATATGTTGCGTGCGGCAAAACATAGGGGAGGCGTCACTCATTTCTGGGAGCCGGTAATTATTTAAAATATATATATATATATATATATATATAAAATAAGTAAATATGAATAATATTATCATCATTGCAATCAATATAAGTTAATATCGTTTAGTAATTAGGAATCAAGGCAAATAAAAGATATTTATTTATATTTAGGTATTCATAAATTTGTTTTGATTTGTTTGTGATGAAGACTGTTCTTTAAGCCCTCCTCTTCTAAATATTTAAGTTCATATTATAGCAGTCAATGGTAATGTAGATCATGTTTGTACCTTCAACTTTAATGAATAAATAAATTAAAAAAAAAATTCATTTTAACGAGCATGCGCGTGCGCAGGTGTGCGTGCACTGCACGCTGTGCGAGGCGGAGGCGCTGCGGGACGCGGGCACGGCGCTGCTCTACAACATCGCCACCAAGGAGGTAAAGACCGTGGTCAGTATCGCTCTACTCCTGGTACTATCTCTAGCTCACACGCATGTATAATGACGGCTGCCGCCCGACACACCACAACTCATGAAGCCTTTAGCCAAGTTCTAATCGCTTATTACGACGACGAGGTTCGAAAACCAAAATGTATGGGAATTGACATAAGCATCGCCAAGTAACACAAGCTTATGTCACTTATCGATGGCAACTTGGTTAAAGGTTCTGAATTGATATGTCGAATCTTCGAAAAAGAGAACTTTTCGTAGTGAAGACAATATTTGCATTTGACGTTTTAAAACTAGGACAACGTATGTTAGTGTAGTTATAAATCGTTTTAGTGCATGTTTACACACGTGAGACGGGTGCCATAATCTGTGACGTCACAAGTTTATGTGCGTGTACAGGTAAACTGTAAAACGTGTGTAGTGTAGCAAGCTTACGGTCGCATCGCGCACGGCGGCGGCGCGTGTCGCGGTCGGTGGTGGGTCGGTGGTGGGCCGGTGGCGTGCTACCGCCGGCTCTTGACGGAACATTCGTGCTATTGAACCTATCTAAGGCTCGGACTATATGATCCGGAATCCGGAACGCCGGAGAAAATTCAGAGCACTGAAAAGAAATCTTTGGGCTAATACAATAGAGCTGAAAATCGAACACACAAGTGTCGAGTGAAATGTCAATGTCAAATATGACAGAACGACACTTAGTTCTATTTTCAGTGCTCTGAATTTTCCCCGGCCCGCTGGGTTCCGGATCGTATAGTCCCAGCCTTAGAGGAAAAAATAATAAGCCGACTAGGGCGCTAAGCAGTTGAACAATGAAATTATTTGATGCATAGGCGCGAGCGCCACGACTCGCTTATTTGCCATGCATTAGCATAAAAAAATTCACATATTCCATGCCCATAAGGGCCGAATTGTGATCAATTATGAAAATGTAACATCTATGTAACCAATTTCTTGGAATCAGATCAGGTCAGATCGTTGGAGAACACTTAAAATATCCTATACAAAAAATGACGTCACTGGTCCCGCCCGCAGTTGAAAATGTATGGCGATTAAATAGGGAATTGATTTTATTAACTTAACTACTGGGTTTATTTATATTATTGTTACACAAAATGTAAGAAATATGAAATAACATAAGGTTTTTCAATTACAGCAAAAAAATCGTCGTTTTCAAGTCTTGTAACTTTTTAAATTAGCAACTGATTACTGTACTTTTTTTTTGTATTTTACGACTTTTTGCTGGTTTAAAACGAATGCAAATTCCCTATTCTATTGTACAAGTACAATTCTGGTATACGAGTTTATTAACATTTTTCGAAATGCCAGCAAATAGTTTTAGTGCAAAAAGTTGAATAAAAATCTCAAAGGTCAGAATATTTGCGTCCTTTCGTCCTGATCGCGGGCGGTGCCATATAAAACCCACAATAAACAACCGCTGCAGCAAACGAGTTTATAACGTCCCCGCAGTAGCAACCACTGTTCAAGGCCAACATTTATACGTATCATATCAGCTCGGGAGCTCCAGGCATCGACATCGTCCTGTTGACAAACACGCGACTTACACATTCCTCGTTTTCTTAAAAATTTGTGCAAATATTTGGCGAGCGTTCAGACTTGACAGCCGCGATAGGCGCATTTGTTCAGATAACACCTGTCGCAACATTCGCCCGCGCGGGTTTTCGCCGCACTTTCGCATATTTGTACAACACTTTTTTGTCTTGTCATTTCCTGCCTGCGCTCGCTGTACAGCCTGCTACTTTATGACCATCGTATATATTATATCACACCGTCTTCCTATGCGTTCCTAGCATCCATTTCAATAAATCATGAAAAAATATAATCTAATAACATTCATATTCATTCATTAGAGATTTCCAAACTCATAAAGACTAACACAACAGTCCACGCCGTGTGTGCCGTCTGCCGGGTCGGTAGTTTGGAGAGACGGGAAAACGAGGTCCCGGGAAACGAGCAGACGGGTCCGAGACGGTAAGCGGATACCGCCGCCCATGGACACCGCAACACCAGAGAAGTTACAAGTGCGTTCCCGGTACTTAGAATCCCAGTTCCCTTCCTCTCCTTCCTCCTTAGATATCTCTTATCCGACTCAGCTCGGTTGTACCACACGTGGTGGACGGTGTGTGGCGGCGTGTGGTCTGCAGAGCGCGTGTTGTTGCAGCGGCTGCAGTTCGGCGGCGCGCTGCGGGCGCGGCTGCCGACGACTGCCCGCTGCAAGGTACGACACCCCACGCGCCGCGCCCGGTCCCGACCCGGCCCGCTCCCACCCGCCGCCTGGCACGCAAGTAGCTCAGGCTTGCTGCAGGGCAGCATCCCAGTTAGGGGTGGGTAAGACCCAGTGGCGAAGGCCGGGTCTCTTTTATAGGGAAGCCCTAGCCTGTATAATAGGTAGGGATTTGTATGAGGGTCTTCAAAAGATAAGTGGTAAGTGAAGCCGATAGGAATGTAGTTATAGGAACCCCACGCCACTAATAAGACCATCGAGCCAAACAGAAGGTTGGATTCGACCAGATTAATGCGTAGTATTTCATTATTGCAAAGGTAAATAGGTGACATTTAAATTGGTAAAACTTTGCTTCTGTCGTTCTTTTTGTTTACGTTTAGAATGAATTAATGACGATACGGTATATTTTATTACACTATCAAGTATTACAATAACAGTACAAGCAAACGCTAGCGAATATAGTCACAGTCAATATTTGTGGAACTATCGCGATTCGCGGCGTGTCCTCAACTTCGCTGGGCTTAGCATTATAATATAACTAGCTTTTTCCGCGTAAATATAGTCGGGTATTCCACGGGAATTCTGTTCTTTTTCGGGATAAAAGTAGCATATTTTAATGGGTATTATAGTGGTTTGGGCTCTGGGCCCAAACCACTATAATACCAAATTTCATCGAAATCCGTTCAGTAGTGTTTGCGTTTAAGAGTAACAAACATCCATCCATCCATCCTCACAAACTTTCACATTTATAACACCGGTCAACAGCATTTTACTTTTATACGTAGAAATAAAAATAAGAACAAAAAATAGTTCTGAGTTTGCTTTTAAGTGTAAAAAATAGAAAAATTCAAATCAATGAAAATACATATAAAATTGACAAAGAGATGATATATAAAAATATATCGAGCGTCCATTTATGATTTATTCTTACAATAGAAATTTTGAAATAGAGTCAAAATGTTTAGAAAATAATAGATTTGCTTTTCCTGTCGTGTTCAGTGCAGTGTCAGAAGTTTTTTTGTATTAACCACCAAATGTAGTCCCTCATCATGCTTTCAGTCGACTGGCCTTGATAATGACTTTCAAGGAAGCGATCCTCTTGTTCTTCCGAATTAGCTCCCATATTATCTTTAAATTTATCGAAATGAGCATATAACATGTGCGTGCATTGTGCATCTTTAGAGACATTCTACATCCGATGATGGAAAAAATCGTAATCATATTATTATTTTATTCATTTCAAAAGCCCATTTTGTCTTGATTTTTAGCAGATACATGGAAATGAGATTGTAATGTCGCGCAAATCTTTAAATTTGTACATAAATCATACTTTTTCTCTCTCACTTTAGTAAATTCGCCGCAAATAAAGCAAAACGAATCAGCGTCTCGTTTACAACTTTTCGAAGCCATTTTGTACAAGTTAACAGAACGAAAAAAATGAAACACGTTATTTCTCTACAATATGCAAACACAATTCGTCGTATACAAGGAGCGATGCATAAAACACAACCCCCATGCCCTCGTACATCTCTTTCGCCAGCGATAGCGCGCGACTTTAATTGTTGCGAAAATCAGAAATGGTCAAAGCGCTACAACTTCTTAAAAAGCAAAAATTTTAGATTTGTAATCCCACTTTTTTATATATATTTGCTTATATAATCAGAACAAATCAATCGAAACCCATGCGCATTTTTTTTATTGTTGACCGGTGTAATAGGATGCGCCAGTCGCGTAAGTGTGGGACGGACGAGAAGTACTTGTCACTAGTAATAATACAATTATTAATGTCCCTTAGTTCACGTCTCGAAACCCTTATAGTTTCGTAATGTCTATCCGTCCGTCTTCGACTTACCGTCCAAACGGTCGGTGCTCGGAAGATGAAACTTTGCATGGACAGTAGTATTCACCGCTAAGTTACTACCAGTAAGTGCTAAAATAGAATCACAACATTTTCGGGTAGCTCCTATAGATACATTATTTAATACAAATCAATGAGCTAGGAACACAGTAAATGTATGTGAGGCTGCGGCGGGCTTCAACAAAATAAATAAAAAGCCTCCGAACAAACACGCAGAACAACCTGCATGTCTATTTTTCATTAGTCATTGTTCGTTTTATATCGCGTTTGAGTGAAACCGTCACAGTTTACTAAAGTCTAAAATTTAGACTCCAACTAAAAGATTTGAACTCAGTATCGGTCTCTCTTACTTAAAATTGTAGTAAGTACGTAATACAAAGCACTATCGCTTGACCCTCTTCCGACATGAGGTATGAGTAAATGTCAGGCTTTTAATATTAGGTCCTTTCATATGAAATTGGCGTTTTGTCGTACTGGCCGCTTTGATCTCAAATATTTTTTTGGTTAGGAATTACAATTTCAAATTAATACCGCTATTTACTCATGCATTTATGAGTGTTACGAAAACCGTAATTCATTTGTTTTTTCCTCTTTTGGTTTTTTCTTTGCGTCACTCTGTTTACAAAATGGAAAACTTGAAATATCGTATTATTTTCGAGTACGAGTTCCACCGTGGCACCGTGCTGCTGAAACGGCTCGAAGGATTAATGATGTGTATGGCGGCGGTGTCGCAAAAGAAAACACAGTGCGTTTTTGGTTCCAAGGATTTCGTTCTGGAAATTTCGACCTGCAGAACTAGCCCCGTGGACAGCCGGAGACCAAATTTGATAATGAAGAATGAAGAATTTGAAGGCTATTGTGGAAGTGGATCCATCGTAAACCACGTCCGAGTTAGCTGCAGGCTGCGGTGTTAGTGATAAAACTGTTTTAATCCACTTGAAGCAAATTGGGATGATGAAAAAGCTTGAAAGGTAGCTCATGAATTGAGTGCAGCAAACCGACAAATGCGCATCGACTGCTGCGTTACATTACTCAACCGGCACAATAATGACGGGATTTTAAATCGAATCATTACTTGTGATGAAAAGTGGATCCTGTACGATAATCGGAAACGCTCACCGCAGTGGCTGAACCCTGGCGAACTAGCTAAAGCCTGCCCCAAGCGAAAATTGACTCAAAAAACTCAAACTGTGAGCGTTTGGTGGACTAGTGCCGGTGTCGTTCACTACAGCTCTCTTAAATCTGGCCAGACGATTACGGCAGATGTCTATTGCCAGCAACTACAAATCATGATGGAAAAGCTAGCTGCTAAACAAACGACGTTGGTCATTCGCTCTAGGCCACTGCTGCTTCAGGAGAACGCTAGACCACACACTGCACAACAGACAGCTACCAAATTAAAGGAGCTTCAATTGGAATGTCTAAGACATCCACCGTACTCCCCGTATCTTACTCGAACAGATTACCATTTTTTTTTCGAAATTCCGATGGGGCAGTCCAAAGCGCCTTCAAAGATTTTATTGATTCCTGTCCGAATGGTTTTTTTAGTAAAGGAATCAATGAACTACCTATGAGATGGCAAAAGTGCATAGATAGCAATGGTATATACTTTGATTAAATAAATAATAGGTCTTTACCTATGAAATTGCCGTTCTGCAGTACTGGCCATTTCAAATCAAAATAATTTTTGTTTGGCTAAGAATTCTAATTTCAAATTAATTTTATTCTAAAAACATGGAATTCTTTTTCCAAAAGAAGTCATTTGTTTATTGATTAGTGTTACATTTTCATCGCATTTCAATCTTTTTCGTCATCATAGATACGTTAAAAATTCGAGTAATTATGGAATATGAGTACCGTCGTGGCAGCAACGCGGCACAAGCGGCACGCAACATCAACGACGTTTACGGAGCTAACACTACAAACCAACGCACCACCTGTTATTGGTTTGCTCGCTTCCGTTCTGGAAATTTCGACCTGAAAAATGAACCTCGCGGTTGTCCGAAGACTTTGGCCGACAATGACGAATTAAAGGCGATTGTGGAAGCTGATGATACACAATATACGGCTGAATTAGCAGCAGCTTTCGACGTTAGCGTCAAATCAATATTGGTCCATTTGCGTCAAATTGGCAAGGTACAAAAGCTTGACAAATGGGTGCCCCACGAACTCGATGATCGCCAGCGCGAAGTACGCGTCGAGACGTGCCTTGCACTGCTCAACAGACACACAAATGCCGCATTGTTACCTGCGATGAAAATGGATTCTGTTTGATAACCGCAAGTGCTCAGCAAGTTGGTCGGATCCTGATTCAGCACCTAAACAATGCCCTAAACGAAAACTTACCCCTAGAAAAGTGATGGTCACTGTTTGGTGGTCTAGCGCCGGTGTGATTCATCACAGCTTCTTACCAAACGGGGTGAGCGTTACTGAAGATGTGTACTGTGAAGAACTGAACACAATGATGGAGAAGCTGGCACATCTCCAACCAGCATTGGTCAATCGCTCGTCTCCGCTGCTGCTGCACGACAACGCGCGACCTCATACTGCACAGCAGACGGTCTCCAAGTTGCAATAACTGGGGTTAGAAGCTCTCCGTCATCCGCCCTACTCACCAGAACTTGCGCCTACAGACTTTTTCCAGAATTTGGATAACTTCTTGGCGGGAAAAAAATTCAATACCCGAGAGGCAGTACAAAATGCCTTTGAAGAATTTGGCCTCCCGTCCAGCTGATTTCTTTAAGAAGGGCATCAATAAACTGCCACTGCGTTGGCAAAGATGCATTGATTGCATGGGTGATTACTTCGATTAATACAAATAAAAAATTCGTTTAAATTTTTTCATACAAAACGGAAATTTCATAGGTAAAGACCTAACACACCGACATATTTAGCGGAACACAAAAAAAGGTCCATAATTTAAAAAAAATGGTTTTATTTTAAAATCTACTAAGTACACTTCTTTTGTTATTTTAAGTTTCATTTGTTTTACTAAAATGAGATCACATTAAGAACAGATTTTGCGAGTAAAGGCTATTTGTGAAAAATGGTACATTTTTGAACTTTTCATGTAACCGGGAAAAGTGAAAATTAATATTAAAATAACAATTAATTAAATTAGAAAAATGGTGATTAATATCGCGTATTTCCTCCACGTGCTCTTATTAAAGTTTCTACCCGTCTAGGCATACTAAGAATGATGTTATCGATGGTCTCCTGGGATAGTCTCCGCCATTCCTCAACTACGGCGATTCGCAGATCACCTTGACAGTGGGTGAACATTAAACATTATTAACATTATCCTGCATAAAAACAAAATCGTCACCGATATATGGGGCAAACGGTACGACATTTTCTTCTAAAACTTCTCTGATATAGCGGTCTGCAGTCAGACTCCCTCTGTCAATCACTACCAAGTCTGTGCGAGCTCCCAAACAAATGCCCGCCAAACCATTATTGATCCACCACCGTATGCAACTGTAGTTTCAAAATTTGTCTGAATGTATCGTTCTCCTTTGCGTCTGTATATTCTTTGCCTGCCGTCAATTAGATTTAAGAGAATTCTGCACTCATCACTAAACAATACCTTACTCCATTGGTCCGCGTTCCAAAGTAGATGTTCCTGAGCAAAAGTTAACCTGTTTCTACGATGATTTACCTCGAGCCTTGGAGCCTTGGCGGGCACAAATGAACCCAAACCAGCTTCTTCGAACCTTCTTCGTACCGTACGCTCACTTACGGTTACACCCCGCACTGCTTCTAACTCATGTCGGGCTTGGGCGGCCGTCAAACAGGGGTTCCTACGTACACGAAGCCGAATGAAACGACCATCCTTACTCAAAGTGCGTCTTTTTCTGCCTTGTCCTGCTCTTCTCACATAAGTACCGGGTCTCCCTGAACCGTTGGATACTGCGATGGATCGTTGAAACTGGTCGACGAAGATCTCTGGATATCACTCTGCAGGTTTGACCATTTCTTCGCATTTCGAGTGCCCTGGCAATCTCCGTTGGGGCTAAGTCAGGCATAATTCAGTCCTCAACTCCAAAAAGATACGCGATTAAAAAAAACTAACAAAAAACAGTATTTCAATGAAATTTTAAATCAAACTCAGAAGGAAGAAATACTCGAAGTTCGCTCCAGATAAGGTGTATTTGAATAAAATTAAAACAATTGCATAAAATGTGATGTTCAGTTGTTTTCTTAATTTGAAAACATTTATTTTTAAATTAAATGACGTATAAACCAGCCAGCAACCTTATATGATACTGATATCAAACCTTTATTTTATGTTCCGCTAAATATGTCGGTGTGTGTATATTGTTTTAAAAATCTACTTTATGTTCCTCCTTTACTAAACGCCAATTTCATATGTAATGACCTAATATTTAGTGAAGCAATATGGGAATTTACAAAGACATACCCACATTGTGCACCTACACAAGCGACACTGAAATATCTCTAATAACAATGCAGATACTTTTTTCTTAAATCGTTGTTATTTACTGAGAATAGGCATGTTGCCTAAAAAAATTTTTTCGTCTATTCGATGTTAGACAACATGCTAACAAACAATATAGAACCCATTTTCGTATATTTTACAAAATAACGAAATACAATTTAAATTTACAATATGCAAGAAAACGATATATCGGCCCGTGACGTCACGAGTTGCACCCACCATACATTTGTCGTTTTATAACGTATGGCGGGAGCAGCTTGTGACGTACAAATCGTTTTGCGACAAAGAGATGGGCAATATTTTTTTAGATTAATGTATCTTTAATCAACAATTTTAAAATTTAATCTCAGCTACGCTTCTGTAATATTTTTATGAGTAGTATATACCCGAATTAAGTTTCATGGGTATCGTTCAATGCTCAGTGCTAATGTAGATAACATTATGCTATGCGTATTTCCCCCCCACAATCCTTCCGGTCTACGTCACTCAGCCTCCATCTTGATCCTGGTTGTCGGATCTATGATATTCATAAGGCCGAGGCTTGGCCTCGGAATTATTCAATTCATGTTTAATTATATCAAACACGAATTTAGACTTAGCAGATGACAATATACCTAGTAACTAGCTTGTATCAGGGGATTTTTTTTATAATGTTAGTACATCTTAGGATATGATTGTAAACCAATGAGATAAACGGTTAGTACTAAATCAGTTTAGTGTTTGCTTACTTCTATAAGGTTTTGCCACTAAAGACGGTACGTGGAATATTTCAACGACATAAATTTTTACATTTTATTATGAAAGATGTTTGTTTACATTGAAAATAAAACAATTATAATATTATCATGCCCTGTGTACTTTGTTATGAATTTTTTTATCGCTATCTCAGTTTGCATATTTATGATTATTGCGTCATAATCATATTTGTCTTCCAAAAACTTCAACAGACCGTCTATTCCAAGATATTGTCTATATACTTACTAAAGAATTTCATTGTTTAGATTAGATACTCGTAGTTATAACAGAGTAACGCTTCTCGTCTATGTTCGTATGTTGATATCTTTTAAACTAAGCAAACGGATTTTAATGCGGCTTTTACCAATAGAAAGAGTGATTCAAGAGGATGGTTTATATTTATAACATACTAAGTGCCCGCAACATCATTTGCCGAGAAGTGACGGAACTCTATTTTTTAAACAAAAGTAGCCCAAGTTACTCCTTAGCATCAGCTGGCTGCCGGTGAAAATCGGTCCAGTCGTTTCAGACATTAGCCGGAACAAACGGACAGACAAAAATTTAAAAAATCGGTTCTTTATTGTAAGTAGTACGTAATCTTTCATAGGTATTTAGTGAAACGGTGTTAATTTAAAATAACTCTTAAATTTTTTAATTTTATAGAATAGAGCGCTGATTTGATAACAAATTTTAACGATTTCTAAGCGTTGTTGAATCGTGCAGCTGCACGGCAACGTGGCAAAATGTCACGATATGTATATAAATTCGAATAAAACATGATATGCGTCTCGGTAGAGAGTGGATTACACGTAGGTACTGCGCGGGTGTTCACGTTACAGATGTCATCGTAAAGATATGCGGGGAACTTGTTTGCCGATTAATTAATAAGGACGCATCTTGTACGTCGTCGTCGTACCGGGAATGAGGAAACTCGAAAGTCATGTGACGAAAATAAAATAACAAAACAAACGCTGACGGTGAATGATATGACTTACATGCGAGTTCTTTTGAAGTGTAGTATCGAGGTAGATTCCAGGTACCTTGGTAAAACTAAACAGACATTTAATATAATTATTCATGATTCTGTTTTGATACAATATTGATCGCAATAATTTTATTTATTTTCTATTACAGTTCAAGTAGGTACAGTATTGTGGTAAAATATTTCAAACTCCACCGGTCCGAGACTAGCTCACGAAGTTTGGCACATACTCCGAGCTCAAGTAGTTCCTTTCACTATGACGTCTTGTGCATTTCACTAGTATCGTTTGTTACCTACTCGTAGTAGCCCGTGGGCGGTCGCCGACAAACCGGTATACCACGATGTCATCAGGACAGGACATACCCGTTATGATCCTCCTGGCTATAACACGCGGATCCCGGTTCGCAGGTGTTCGACGAGGTGTGCGCGGAGCTGTGCATGGCGGCGCTGCAGCTGGCGCAGTGGGCGCCGCCGGAGGAGCCGCTGTGGCGCGCGCTCGCCGCCCTCACGCGCCTGGCGCACCACTCCGCCGACGTGCCGCAGCTCATCGCCATGGTCGGCCCCCATCCTGACGCCTTCCGGTGAGCACGGCGCGACGCTGACTGAAACGATACAGACACAAGTTCAGCACCAATAGAGTGCTTTATAGAACATAGATGTTGCCCGCGCAAAAACATATCCCGCAGGAACTGTACATTTTGCTGCGATAAAAGTAGCCTATATGTTCAGATCCAGATCCATCAGTAGTTATTGTGTGAAAGAGTAACAAACATCCATACATTGTTACAAACTTTCGCGCTTATAATAGAAAGGATTATTGGCATGTGAAGGCTCCTTTATACATCATCGATCTTGAAATAAGAGATGAAATATGTATATAATATCCATCCCCCTTATTAATAACAATATTTACACCACGGATACGCTAATGTTGGTGTCTGTCTGTTTGTCTGTCAAGTGGCTTTTCGAACGTATCAGACAAAGAAACCAACCCGGAACAGAAAGGGGTGGGAATTTAGATAACTAATAACTTTAGACAAAAAAAGATTAACATTTTATTTACATAATATTATGATTTTAAATTGTAACTCGTTACGTTTCAGCGGCACGAGCCCGCGCATCGACGAGCAGGTAGACCTCATCATGAAGAAGATCAAGTGACGTCACGCGGGCGGCGGCTGAGGGGGGAGGGGTGGATTTATTACGATTTCTAATACTGTTGTTTTTTGTGATATATTTTATAAATAAATGATGTATCTAACATTCTAACGTTGTAGTTTCATTAAAATCCTAGTAGTAAAAAAAGTCGAGTAATGGTCGTAGGGTACAGCTATCTGACAATTTGCAACCTTTGAAAGTTTAAAGTTACGTTACGGAATTAAACGTACTTAATAAATGTTGCTTCTAACATTTTTGTGTCGTGCGACCAACTCGACAATAATGTTGGGTTTTTACTACGCGACTATAAAATGGATATTAACGTTATCGTAATGTATTGGGAGTTACGTATAATTAATAATAGATTAGGTTCTATTAAAGTAAGTGACGAAATATTTGAATTTCAAATTTAGCGAGCGAGAGTCTAACCACCTGTATATTAAAAAAAAAAAACTATAGCATGCATTTGGTACAGGTGTAAGTGTTACATGTTGTACAAAAATCATGTATAAAACTTTTTAGAAGCCGCTTTTTTGAACATAAAGAAAAGTTTGAATCTTGTGAAACTATCGCTTACAATAGAGGTGATACGGAATTACCACTCTATTTGAATATTTTACATCCATATGTATGGGACTGGTATTTAGATCGAGTTATAATGTTTTGGACCCGTTTGTCGTCCTTACACAAAATAGCACCTTATGAAAGGTCAAGGTAGTTGCCTAACTAATGTGGAGCATCGCTGTTTCTCCAGTACTGACAGCTGACCGGACAGCGGCAGCGGGCGCGCCTTGTGCTGTGTCGCGAGCTCCAGTCGACGCTCGAGTCGTGACGAGTCATTGAGTACCTACGTAGTGTGTTCTTAAACTTCAGCGACTGTAGACTCCGGTTAAAACTTTAGTAACTATTAACAGTGGTTAAAATTTAGGTGATTACAAGCGGTGGTTCTGTGCCACTAGAGTGATAAGTGGAATCGAACTGACAAGCGACTGAAGACACCTCGCCACCACGCTGAATGAACCTTATCGGAGAGCAAATAACCTGACACGAGATTAGTTCACTATGAGAACGAAGTTATCGAATCGCGTATTAACGTTGTTTGTTCTACCGAGGCTTCTGGTGACACAAAGATAATGTTCGCACAGTGCTACTCCGGCGCGGCGAGCGGGTAGCACGCTCGTGTGTTGTGAACTATTTCGTTGAGACCCCCGAGTATGGACGCCGATGAGTGGGCGCCGTTCCCCAAGCCGAAGGCGCGCGGCGGGTGGCGCGCGCTGGCGCGGCGGCGGCTGCCGGTGCTGGGCTGGGCGCGGCGCTACGACCGCGACAGCGCCGTCGCCGACGTGGTGGCGGGCGTGTCGCTCGGCCTCACGCTCGTGCCGCAGAGCATCGCCTACGCCTCGCTCGCCAACCTGCCCGTCCAGTACGGGCTGTACTCCGCCTTCGTCGGTTAATATATTCTACTTTCTATAGCAAATATTACAGAACTTTAGCATTTATGGCTTCTAAAAGATCCAGTACCTATATACCTCAGATACCTTACAATTCACTCAGTACTGCTAGATGGACTCACAAAAACTCATAACAAAATATGTAGAAAACTTTCCTTTATGACAATTGCGGAGGCATTATGATATGTTCTCCGTGTGTTTGCGGGTTGTAAAGTTTAACAGCTACCAATAAAATACCCAGGCGATGAATATTGATAACACGTCCGCAAATGTATTACAATTTTACACGACGGTAGGTTGGTAGATGTAGTTGTAGGATGTAGGTGTAGGATGTAGTTGCAGGTGTAGATGTTAGTGTGGTAGGTGTAGGTGAGTTAAGACAGAACAACGTGAGTCGGGACAGCTAGCTTAAAAATATAAAAAAATTGCAGGCCAATATTCTGTAGTGAAGAATATGTAAATCCTTGTAAATTGGCTCCGGCAAATCACGAAAACTGACGTGAAGCAATAGCGCACAAAGATGATAGACTCAGCGGAGTTGTGACTCGTTTGTGTCTCGTGTGTTGCAGGCACGTTCCTGTACATATTCCTGGGCACGGTGAAGCAGGTGTCCATCGGACCCACCAGCCTCATGGCGCTGCTGACGCTGCACACGTGCCGCGACATGCCCATCGAGTTCGTGGTGCTGCTGACCTTCCTCTCCGGCGTCATCGTCTTCGCCATGGGCCTGCTGCGACTCAGTGAGTGAGCAAACCTCTATCTCATTTTCTATCTGGACATCATAGCTTTATTTCATTTCGAATCATCACATTGTCGACATAATTAGTTGATATCTAAGAAATTTTTACATTATTTTAACAGGAAATTTTTGTGTACAAAAATTCTCACATGGTTAAAATAGTAGCCAATATGGTATTCACTCAGGTTTCCTGGTGGACTTGATCTCGCCGACGGTGACGAGTGGGTTCACATCGGCGACAGCGGTGATCATCATCGTGTCGCAGCTCAAGGGGCTGCTGGGGCTGCGCTTCATCGCGGAGTCGCCCGCCGAGAACATCTACTTCATCGTGCAGCAGTGGCGCCGCATCAGCCTGCCCGACACGCTTATGGCGCTCGTCTGCTGCACCACGCTGCTGCTGCTGCGGGTGAGTCGCCCGCCGAGAACATCTACCCCATCGTGCCGAAGCGAGCTGCGTGGCGCTCGTCTGCTGCATTGGTTGAGCAGTGTGTCTCAGTGCTGTTGGATCCACAGAGTATATGAAAGAAATGCATATTATGTTAAACCTGTCGGCAAACACAAGACGACGAGTTATAATGCTGAATTGCTTCAATCATGTTCAAAAAATAATATTTTTAGGGTTACGGAACCCTAAAAAAGAGAAAGAGTAAAAGAGTAAAAACGGGACCCCATTACTGAGACATCGCTGTCGGTCTGTCTGTCTGTCTGTACTAAGAATAATTAATATTTTTGTAGGAAATAGCATTGTTGTAGTAATGTAAAGTCTCAAGTTCGTACAAGATGAAAAACGCGGCAAGTCAGTGTGGACAAGTTTGTGCAAGATAATGAGTTAGAGCGTACGTCTTTCAGGCGCGTTTTGACTTGCTCTCTATTTGACGCTTACGCAATTTAACACGAACGATCAACAATTCCAAACGTGTTCCTGATATTTTACTATTTAATGAGCTTGCACTTAGGTTGAAAGTTCATTTTCATTTTGAAATTCGTTGGAGCTTGAACGATAATAACTCATATAAGTACTCATTTGTTTCAAGAGATTACAAAGTTATTACATAGCTAAATTAAGTGAAGTAAAGTGACTGACAAAGAATTTACAAAATGCTGAGCTCCCTACGCGAGTTAATAGTGTAACCATACAATATCTGCAGTTTATGAAAAATTTACAGTGTACGTACCAAACAGTTTTTATCCGGCACAGCGCATCACTGACTGATCTGATGTGATCTGATCACTATCTCAACTGATCACTTTCACACATTGCCCCACTGTGTGATAGTGATCAGTTGAGCTATCTGTAGATTGTTTGCAACAGTTTGCAGTTGCCTCAGTTGTTTCAATTGTAAGAATTTACTAGTTTAATTTGTTTTAGTATTTGATTGTAATTTTTTTTTTGCCCTATGGTAAACACAACATATTTTAAATAGGTAGGTATAAAAGTGTTTGTAAAAATTACTTACACTTAAGTTGTTAAGTAGGTAGGTACCTAAACTTTGAAGTGTTCAGTTTGCTTTCGTTTTCTTTCTTATGCTGATAGGTACCTACTTACCTAATACAAATTTTCTATACCTAATTACCTACTATAGTTACTTACCTAATATAGGTATCCAAGTTTATCAATGAGTAAGTCAGTAGTACCTAACAAACATCCATTACCTGGGTGTGATAAAAATAAGATAGTGTGCAAATTTAACAGTTTATTATTGTTTTTTATTTAGGTAGTTTCTTATTTTTTTTATTTGCAGGATTACTGAGAGTTCTATGATGGCGGATAAGAAAAAAAAATGCAGACAATACAGTTAGTTGTACTTGAAGTTCGGATTTATTGCATCTCCATCAAATCAATACTTGCCGATGTGTATCATATATGAAAAAGTATACGATGCCATGAAGCCTTCATAAATGGATGACCACTTATCAAGAGTACATGCTGACAAAAAAAGTAAGCCCTTGTCATTTTTTCAAGCACTTAAAGAAAAACTAGACAAAAGGCCATCCATAAGATCGATGTTTGCGTCATCATCTATCAAAGACGATGATGATTTACGAGTGTCCTATAATATACCTTTACTAATAGCGAAGTCGGGGAAACCCCACACAATTGGAGAGCAGCTTATCTTACTAGCCATTGCGGAGGTTCTTAACAATGTGTTGCACAAGCCCGCACATATGATATTTTAAAGAGAATACCTTTGAGCAATAACACCGTTCAGAGACGCATAGACGAAATGGCACGCGATGTGGAAAACGTTTTATGCAAGTTCTTACAGAGTACAGACCAACAGATTCTCTCTCCAGTTGGACGAGTCTACATTACCCGGCAATGAAGCTCTGTTGTTAGGATATGTTCGATATATCAAAGATGAAAATATGTGCCAAGAACTGCTTTTTGCTACATATTTAGAGACTAATACCAGAGGAGAATCTTTTTTTCAATCCGTGGAACATTTTTTACTGACAAAGCTATTCCATGGAAGAAGATTGTTTCTGTTGCGACTGATGGTGCACCGTCTATGGTTGGTCGTCATCGTGGTTTTATAGCTCACTTAAATCGACAACTGTCTGATGTACTGGTCATTCACTGCGTGATTCACAGGCAGCAATTAGTAGCAAAAAAGCTGAGTCCTAGATTGCATAAGTCTTTACAATATGTAATAAATGCTATCAACAAGATTCGAAACAATTCTTTGAACTCAGTTATTTGCTCAGCTATGTGAGGAAAACGACGAAGTCTTTACTCGATTACTTCTGCACATTGAAGTTCGCTGGTTATCAAGAGGCTCTTGCTTAGAAAGATTTTCAGCCATTTTTGAATCTGTGTTGGAGTTTTTACAAGAAAAAGATCCGAATATGAAAGAAAATCTGAACAATTGTAAAACAGATATTTATTACTTGACTGATATCTTTAGAATGTTCAACAAAGTTAATTTGCAGCTGCAGGGTGACAATTTTAACTTGATTAAAACAAAATCAATAATATCGAGCTTCGTGGGTAAACTAATCCTTTATAAACAAAATTTAGGCAGAAAAGAATATTAGCAGTTTCCGCATTTTTCAAAATTATCAGAAATGCTTCAAGATGATGACATTTTATGATATGTCACTTGTTCAGCCATTTTTGAATCTGTGTTGGAGTTTTTACAAGAAAAAGATCCGAATATGAAAAAAAATCTGAACAATTGTAAAACAGATATTTATTACTTGACTGGTATCTTTAGAATGTTCAACAAAGTTAATTTGCAGCTGCAGGGTGACAATCTTAACTTGATTAAAACAAAATCAATAATATCGGCCTTCGTGGGTAAACTAATCCTTTATAAACAAAATTTAGGCAGAAAAGAATATTAGCAGTTTCCGCATTTGTCAAAATTATCAGAAATGCTTCAAGATGATGACATTTTATGATATGTCATTCACTTGGACGCATTACACAAGGATTTTACGGAGAGGTTTGAGGATCTTTTAAATTTACAAATTCCTCAATGGATAATAAATCCGTACAATACCACAGCCATAGAAGAAGCCAATGTGATAATTAATGCCAGAAGAGTTGATTACCATCAGCACAGACGAAGAGCTTAAGCAGAAGTTCAACCAAGGCTATCAGAAGTTCTGGTTGCAACGCAACATTGAAACACAGTATCCTACATTGTGGAACATTGCTGAAAAATACCTTATCGCTTTTCTATCATCATACCTAGTTGCTTCAGTGTGGTACCAAACATTTTGACAAAACAAGGAAACCGTTTGAAAATCAACGAACGTGGAGATTTTAAGGCCGGATGTAACTAGATTGGTAGATAGTCACCAGGTTCATCCATCACACTGAATGTTTTATTTTCTCTTTGCGAATTAATACTTTTTTAAATATAATTTCCTACCTACTTAAGATTTTATAAGTACTTAATTTGTAATAATCATTATAAATTAAACTTGATATTCACTGAATTGTATGTCTTTTTATTTTGTTAAATTTTGATGAGAAAATGAAGTCAACTTTACTCACTTAACCAAGTGCAAAGTTTTCCAGTTGGTACCTTAGTACCTAGGTATTTTGTATCAATAGGAAAAAACTAAAGATAGGCCCCCTTATTCATAATAGTCTGCTAACTTAAAGCATTGCTAATTACTCTGTCTTCTTCTATTGACCTAAGTCAGAATGAAAAATAACACTTTGTAGCAGCTGTTTTCTGTTGGGGTCACTTGTCAAAAATAGTTTGGGGATCCCTGGCCTAGACATTTGAAATTTTCAAAGAAGATGTAGGTATTTCTGTTGCCGCTATAACAACAAATACTAAAAACAGAAAAAAAAACAATAAGGGGGGATCCAATACAACAAACGTGGTGGTTTTGGGGTTTTGTACGGACACCTTAGTGCGCGAGTCCGACTCGCATTTGGGCGTATTTTTTTTCCACTCCGTTCCAACTTGAAGCCGGCTTCAAGTGATAATGATTATAATTATATAATTTAATTTTTCATTGAACTTCAGAAACTGAAGGACATCCCAGTGAATCCCAAACGCTACGCGCTGAAGAAGTTTCTGTGGCTAGTGTCGATCGCGCGCAACGCGCTGGTGGTGTGCGCCGCCTCCGCCGTCGCCTACTACACCTATGACCCGCAGAACTTACTGTTTAAATTGTCTGGTTAGTGTAACAATATTGTACATCCATACATAATATGCTCACTTCTTACCTCGATTTCTCCATAGGGGCCACTTAGCTGCTTACATTAAGATTGGTAGTAGAATAATTTCTTTGAAAGTGACCTTTAAACTTTTCAATCTCATGTCCTTCCCAAATACATTGCCCTATAAATTGTCATTTAAACGGCTGATCCGTGTCAGGTCGCGTGGAGCCGGGTCTGCCGGCGCTGGCGCTGCCGCCGCTGAGCGCGGTGGTGAACAACCGCACCGTGAACTTCGCGGAGATGGTGGAGCAGCTCGGCTTCTCGCTGGTGCTCATGCCCATTGTCATGGTGCTCGCCAACATCGCCATCGCCAAGGCCTTCTGTGAGTCTACCAAATATTTTTTATGTGCAATCAGTCGGATTGGTGAAAGTCAATTTTTTTTATTCAAAGTTGGTATTTTTATACACTTTCTGAACGTCGGTATACGTGATGCCTACCACCGGTTCGGGCGACCACTAGCCCGGCGAGAAGAACCGGCGTAAGAAACTCGCGGGATAAAAGATAAAATTTGATAAAAGATCAAAAAGATGGAAAATTGTTCTTTTGGAATAAAATTGGTTGTCTGTTAAGTCGGTTTGCGGTCGATAATTTAACGTGATAACATCTTCACAAGCCGAGCGCTTAGGCAGAACGTGCCTCTATATCGCTTGTTCCGCGCTCTCGCTCGCTCGCTCGGCTCAGGCGGAACGTGACAATCAGGCGGAACGTGACAATCAGGCGGAACGTGACAATCAGGCGGAACGTGACGATCAGACGGAACGTTACAATCCGGAGGAACTTAACAATCTTGCGGAACGTGACAATCCGGCGGAACGTGACAATTATTCGTGCGTGCAACCGGCGTGCATCGATTTATAAGCCGTTATCACGTCACAAAAGGTATAAGTATAACAATGTTATGTAGGTATAAAACTACATAACAAGAGTTCAATATAGTACATACAAGTAACCTTGCACTGGCCACCTCATTCCCATGGTGTGCTATCATTCATGAAATCATTAAGTTTATATTAAGTTTCAGCATTTATGGACATCTGTAGGACACCCCATATTATATTAGTAGGTAATGGGAGCGCTGTTGGCCTTTTATAGAAACTCCACTCTTTTCTTGAAGGTTCCTGGGCCTGCGTGGTTGAGTGATGACTCTATTGATGTCTTATTTATGGTTTCAGCTAGTAGCGGGCGCGTGGACGCTACGCAAGAGATGCTGACGCTGGGGCTGTGCAACGTGGTGGGCTCGCTGTTCCGCGCCATGCCCACCTGCGGCGCATTCACCCGGTCCGCCGTCTCCGACAGCAGCGGCGTGCGAACCCCCGCCGCTGGCCTCTACTCCGGTACCCAGTAACCACACGCATTCACGCACGCACGCACAGATGCATGCCCATGGGCACGCTCACACACACGCACGAACTTCTGACAACATAGTGCTTTTCTTAACCATTGCATTTACAACGAATATACTTTTACAATGAGATACATCGTGCAATATAAATAAAAAAATACTCCTCAAAAACATTGTGCGAGATAATATTATTATTTACCCTGTGGTGTGTGGATTTAACGGGATCCAATAAGAGCATGTACTTTATAGTAGGTACATTATTAAATTAAATTTTAGGTTTGATCAGCCTGCTGGCGCTGAAGTACCTGACGGAGTACTTCTTCTTCATCCCCAAAGCCTGCTTGTCGTCCGTCCTCGTGTGCGCGGTCATGTTCATGGTGGGTGTTACACGGTGTTACTAACATCTCTCGGCGGCTATGTTTATGGATATAAAAGCTGCCATTTGTATGTTTATGTACAGCCGTCACAATGAGCGGGAATGTAAAACTGTCAACACACAGCAAGCATGCTATTGTTGTACGCCCTAGCGACACGAAGTCTTCTAGAGCTATATCAATCTGAGTTTTACCTAAGCTGTGACAATCACCTATTCTATGGTGACTGGCTACAACTAAAAGAGTTAAAAAAATGGCCGATATTAGGAGCCCTACTGGTTATTATTTATTATTATTTGGTTACGCTACTAGACTTATGAAATGAAAATGTATAGGTACAGAACTTAGCACTAGCCACTAGTAAATGGAAACCGTTTTGTACTTGCATCACAAGAATATGGTAGGTAGGTACTTAACTAGAAGTTTGTACGGTGCCCTCACTTAATCACTTTGGCCACTTTGTTTAACACCGAACACTGTAGTCTGTATCTATTATGTGCAGGTGGACGTGCAGCTGCCGTGGCGGCTGTGGCGCGCGCGGCGGCGCGAGCTAGGCGCGCTGGGCATCACGTTCGCGGTGGGGCTGGCGGCCAGCGTGGAGGCGGCCGTGCTGTGCGGCGTGCTGGCCGAGCTGGCCGCCGTGCTTCGCGACCTGCTGCGCCCACCACGCCTGCTGCGTCTCAACGACAAGGTACCACTATAGCCAATTGTCAATGAAATACAATAACATTTTTGTATTTCATTAACAAACAAGCCAAGCAAACTACATATTATCATAATGTTCTAATGTAATTTTTAGTGTGTAACGCTACCTAGTCATATCTCTGTTTTCACGTTTTTTTTCTTTGTTTGTAACTACAATTTTTGTTTTGTTTCTTGTCATAAATTATTTTTTTGGATTTAACTTGTGTAATGTGATTGCATGCGGTAAACACTGTAATTATTAAGGTTTCATTTATCTGTATTTTACCTATGTGCGTATTTTCTAAGATTGTATTAATGTATTTCCTTGTTGGTGTGTCAAATAAATAAATAAATTAATTAAGATCTATAGAACACACCGAATTTTCATTTAAATTTTTCGCGGTATAGTTTTTTTTTTTAATTTATATATAGTATCGGCTTATAGCCATTTGCCAGTGTCAAGTTAAAAAGGCGGGAAATAGAACATTCGTTTCAATTTTCAACAAGCGTCACGTCTAAAGTCTAGTCAAAGTCCAAATAAACACACCGGCATATTTAGTGGAACACAAAAAAAGGTCCATAATTAACAAAATATGATTTTATTTTAAAATCTATTTACTACACTTCTTTTGTTATTTAAAGTTTCATTTGTTTTACTTAAAATGAGATCACATTAAGAACAGATTTTGCGAGTACAGGCTATTTGTAAAAAAATGGTACATTTTTTAACTTTTCATGTAACCGGGAAAAGTGACAATTAATATTAAAATAACAATTAATTAAATTAGAAAAATGGTGATTAATATCGCGTATTTCCTCCACGTGCTCTTATTAAAGTTTCTACCCGTCTAGGCATACTGAGAATGATGTTATCGATGGTCTCCTGGGATAGTCTCCGCCATTCCTCAACTAGGATTCGCAGTTCACCCACGTTGGCAGGAGCTGGAATTCTGGACTTAACTTTTCTTTTCAGCAAGTCCCAAACGTGCTCTATTGGGTTCATATCCGGTGATATCGTCGGCCACTCCATAACAGTGATATTCATATCATTAAGATAAGCTTGAGTTACCCGAGCGGTATGCGGCCGAGCATTATCCTGCATAAAAACAAAATCGTCACCGATATATGGGGCAAACGGTACGACATTTTCTTCTAAAACTTCTCTGATATAGCGGTCTGCAGTCAGACTCCCTCTGTCAATCACTACCAAGTCTGTGCGAGCTCCCAAACAAATGCCCGCCCAAACCATTGTTGATCCACC
Source organism: Phengaris alcon alcon (assembly GCA_037179445.1). NCBI lineage: Eukaryota > Metazoa > Arthropoda > Insecta > Lepidoptera > Lycaenidae > Phengaris > Phengaris alcon. The sequence goes on along the minus strand of JAYRCH010000154.1, from coordinate 801,323 downwards.
ACCGTATGCAACTGTAGTTTCAAAATTTGTCTGAATGTATCGTTCTCCTTTGCGTCTGTATATTCTTTTCCTGCCGTCAATTTGATTCAAGAGAATTCTGCACTCATCACTAAACAATACCTTACTCCATTGGTCCGCGTTCCAAAGTCGATGTTACTGAGCAAAAGTTAACCTGTTTCTACGATGATTTAACTCGAGCCTTGGAGCCTTTGCGGGCACAAATGAACCCAAACCAGCTTCTTCGAACCTTCTTCGTACCGTACGCTCACTTACGGTCACACCCCGCACTGCTTCTAACTCATGTCGGGCTTGGACGGCCGTCAAACGGGGGTTCCTACGTACACGAAGCCGAATGAAACGATCATCCCTACTCGAAGTGCGTCTTTTTCTGCCTTGTCCTGCTCTTCTCACATAAGTACCGGTCTCCCTAAACCGTTGGATACTGCGATGGATCTTGGAAGTGGTCGACGAAGATCTCTGGATATCACTCTGTAGATTTGACCATTTCTTCGCATTTCGAGTGCCCTGGCAATCTCCGTTGGGGCTAAGTCAGGCATAATTCAGTCCCCAACTCCAAAAAGATACGCGATTAAAAAAAAAACTAACAAAAAACAGTATTTCAATGAAATTTTAAATCAAACTCAGAAGGAAGAAATACTCCACGTTCGCTCCAGATAAGGTGTATTTGAATAAAATTAAAACAATTGCATAAAATGTGATGTTCAGTTGTTTTCTTAATTTGAAAATATTTCTTTTTAAATTAAATGACGTATAAACCAGCCAGCAACCTTATATGATACTGATATCAAACCTTTATTTTATGTTCCGCTAAATATGCCGGTGTGTGTAGATAGTCAGTGCAGTCCATGAGACATGAGTCATGTCAGTCGATTCAGTAAAGTGGTAGAAGCTTTACTGAAAGTTCCTAGGGAGTTTTGGAGGGAAACTCAAAATATCACGTTTTTAGTAGTTGTACCACTTGCCCACACTTGTGCAGGTTAACGAATATTTAATGGTTAATATTTTACCAATATTACACATTAAGAACCGAAATAACACAAATTTATGAGGAAACGCAAAATCCACAACGCCCCCATTGAATTCCCCGGCAAAACTCCCGCGGTATAGTTAAAACTTGTAAACAGACAGTTAACAGTCTTAACTTTTTTACTAAAACTAAGCTTAGCTATGGCCCATGAAGATGCTGTGTATGCTATTGGTCTAATTTATACCAAAAAGTGTTGCCAAAATAACATTGCATATGTACAAAAGAAGGAAACTATTTCCTTTTTAGGGTTCCGTAATACTCAAGAAATCCTTATTACACTCTGTCCGTCCGTCTGTCTGTCTATCCGCGCTTCTAGCTTCTGCAATTATTAATATAAATGGATGAAATTTAGTACAGTTATAAATTGAGTATAGGTCTCAGTTTTGGCATCATAAAATGTGGTGCGTGTCGTGTCGCTGCGATGTGCCGGCCTTTGTGGCGAAAGATCTCCACAGGCTGCCGGTGATAACGATGGACCACGTCGAAGTCTCCAACCTGCTGAAGAACTTCAACAGTATGAAGGCAGAGCTAGACGAGATGCGAGGTAGATTGAATGCATCGGAATCACGGATGATACGTGATTTTCGTAGTGAATTATTACAATTAAAATGTAATAATTCATAAAGTAGGTCACCCGATCATTCAACTGCCTTTGTCAATACACGTCGTGGTGGCGCGCGTGCTGACACATCGTTTTGCGTGTCAGCGGAATCTAAAGAGTCAGCTACCGCCCCCGCCCTCGCCGCATGCGTTCCCCTCCGGGTTGCTCCGACGCCGAGTCATCCAGCGACTCAGCAGAGAAATTTTGCGAGTGTTGCCGCTCGCCCTGCACCTCCTCCGCGAGCGAAGACAAAGGGGAGAAAGAGAGCCGCAAGGCTATAGAGAGCTGCAATGCTGAGCCACCTCGACCTGACAAGAACTATATATATATCAGGGGGTGCGATGAGGAGGGCTTCTTACTGGTGGAGAGAAAATAAAAGAGGAAGCCCGCCGTCCGCGAACCACCGCGGCACCGCACCCTACGTACCCGAGCTGCGACTGTGGTGTGAAGCACCCGTGACGCCGCTGTACGTCTCCCGCCTCACTGGTCCATGGAGATCGAGGACGGTGTGGACTACATCCTTAAGAAGACGTCCCTCGCCTTAAGAGTCGAGTGTCTGGAGTGTCGCCACAAGGTCAACTTCAGTTCCTTTGTGGTGAGATTACAGAGGATTTGTGGCCGACGGGTGAGGTCTACCGGAGGTTCCGGGGAGACTCCGGAACGAAGGGCGCATCACGTCGCCGACAACACGTGACAAAATGTAGTTTTAAGTATATAATATGTATGTTAGTCTGTAAGGTATTCATAATATGGGCCTATGCAGCCTGAAATAAAAGTTGTTTATTAATATAAAATAATAATAATTTCACATTTGAGGGGTGATAAATGGCTATACATGTGAAGTAGGGATGAAAAATATTTTTTCATTCTACCCCAACATGTGGGGTGTCCTTAAATAGGTATTTTTAAATAAAGGCATAGTTTCATACATAACTTTTTTACAAAGTCGACCATTTTCGAGTAATCGACCTCCAAAGTGGTTGTAAGAAGGTCACCCTCCTGGCATTTCTAAACTATAGGAGATATAAACACATTAGTTTTAATGCTGATAGCTCATGCTAAAAACTCCTTAGGACAATTATTTTGAACGAAATCGGACAATAACTTTCGAAGTAATTCAAATAAAACCTATTGCGCGTTGATAGTTATGGAACACTCCTTAGACATGTCTTGACAATATGCTCTTGGTCATGTTATTTTTAATATCTTTTACAGACTAATGTAATAAAATTCACTATAACGTAGAAATATCTAACTGGTGTCTGACAGTGGCAAGGACGACGTGTGGTGCTCGTGCAGCCGCGGCGTGTGCTGGTTTTCGTGAACGCCGAGCAACTGGCGGCGCGAATACGGTTGATAGCCCCCGCCGCGCCCGCTGAGGCTGAAATAGCAGCCGCACCACCGATCATCCTATTGGACTGCTCCGCATTGGCACTTATCGACCATACTGCGATACAGGTGAAGTGTTATAACTTTAAGTCTTACTTTAGCTCTTTTTCTGACTACTTATACCTTTAATTTAACCTACTTTGTCTATTTGGTTAGAATTTGTTATGTCAGTAATATCCTAGATTACGTTGACACTGACTAATAGAAACGGTTATTTAATTAAATTAATTAAAATATTTGTTTATGTATTATATGCAGGTACTCGAGCGACTTGCTAAAGAGTTTAGCGTGGGATCAAGGCGGTTAATAGTGTTTAACGCATCGGGCGAGGTTGCTCGTACACTCCGAACTATACCTGGCCTCAGCGAGCGAGCACTTCGAGAGATTGATCCTCGTCGTGCACTTCAGCTAAATCAACGTGAGCACGATAAGTCGCATCGATCGAGCAATCGATCAAGTTTAGACAGCCGCGGTATAATCATCGAACACGTCAGCCCCAAGCTCCGAAATGATGCCCTCGAGTCTACATCAACAGCTGAGAGTTCTGCTCTTCTGCACATTACTTGTGAGCCCCCAGTTTAATTGTAATATACAATGTACAAAAAATTGTAAATAAAGTTATTGTAGTTGGTTATACAAAGAAAATCTTTTAAGCCTTGTTTTAGAAAGACCCCGTTACAAGTTTGAATGAAAGAAAAAATACTTAATTTATTTGGTAAAATAAACACTAAACAACATAAATCTATTATATAAAGTAACATGTCCTAACTGATTCATCAACGCCGAGGCAAAAGTACTGAAGCTAGAAACGTAATATTTGTACTGTGGCTTCATTTTGTGACGTATAGGTCCACTAAGAAGGGATTTTGCGAAATTTACCCCCTACGGGGTAAAAAGGGTATTAACGTTTGTATGTAACTTTTTGTTTATAGTCAGATCTGTTTGGAATTTCATGATAACGTTGCTCTTTGGCATGATTTACTAAAAGTCTAAATCTATATTTTCTAAAATTCGATCTTTTAAGGGGTAAAAAGGGGTAATATTGAATGAGCATTTCAGCTTGAAACTTTGTAAATGTAGTCCTAAAAGTAAATAAGTAAGCACAATATGTTTTATGATTTTTCGATATTCAACCCCTAAAGGGATGAACGGGGGTAAGAATGCCTCTTTTCCATCGTCAGACTCATACTTGACCATTTTACTATGTGTTGTATATTTTTGAAATACTATTTCCACGCAAACGAAGTTGTGGGCACCAGCTAGTAAACAATAAAAAGAAAAACACAAGAGTTTAGCGTCTCCCTCACATTCTGTGTGTGTGTGAGTGTGTGTGTGTGTGTATGTGTGTGTGTGTGTGTGTGTGTGTGTGTGTGTGTGTGTGTGTGTGTTTAAAGTCGCGCGTGAGCACGTACATATACGTATGTGTGTATGTAGTCGTCGTAGTTTCTAGACGAAAGGCCTGACTGACGGTTCTAAGACATAATTCATTTAAGCTAGCATAAGATGACAGTTGTTCAAAAAACAATTAAACTTAATGGCAAGCGTGTGTGCTTAGCCATCGGAACCAAAATCAAGAAACTACCAGGATAATTTTAATACCAAAATATTTTATTTTCCTAACAAAACAGTTACAAAATTTTCCTTCAATAAACAGGTACATAACAAAAACACTATCTGTATGTTTTTAACTATTTATTATGTATTAAGGTGTTCTGGAAAATAAAAATACTGAAAAAAACTCAAAACAACAGGTTATTTTCCAAACCGCAATTAAATCTTTATCTATAACTATTATAAAATGAAGTAACTTCTGCTGTAATTTAAATATTTAAGTATATTAAACTAGAATGGATATTCATATTAATGCAGTTTTCTGCAATATATCTATTGCAGAAAACTGCATTAATATGAATAACTGCATTAAATTGAATTAGTGATTTAAGAGGAAGGTTTTATGTATAACACATTGCACCCGAGTGACACCGGGACAGGTTGCTAGTTTTCGGGCTAATTTGAAGTTATATTAAATTATAGGCTCCAGAGACATTTTCCAGATGCTTCCCACAAGCAAAAATGTACCAAAAGGAGTTCCACTGGTGGGAAAATGTGTACTTACACTACATTATGTTACTAATTAATGTATTATAGTTAAATAGTAAGTTAGTCTTTATTTTCTATTTTCAGAGGATAACTTGTTTACCATAGATACCAAAACTGATAATGTGTCAGAAAATGTGACGTCCTATGACAAAATTAAAGTAATTTTCTGATTCAGCGTTTTTTTTTTCAAAATATAAGAATTACGCAAAAAAAATTAGATTTTCATTATAATAAAAGACTAACCAAACAAGTTATATTCATTTGTATGAAAAAAAAGTTATTATCGTTTTATTACTTTATGATAGGAAGAATGATAAAGTATAAAAATATTAAACACAAAGTACTAATTATACTTAGTTATAGTAAAAATAGGATATGAAATACGTGTTTAATATTTAGTTAAATTCCTAATGATAGTATTAATTGACAAATGGAACTGAATAACATTTTATGTATAGCTCGGGGTAAGAGTCTTGACTCCCAAATGGCGGTTTTGCCAATAACATTAAACCTATTATCTGCTGTTAAAATCTCTTTGCTTCGAAACGACACATACTATATTATATATACTTTTTAATTGTTCAAACCCACGAAAAACATTTTCTCTAAAACGTAATATTTCAATAAATAAGGCAAATAAACTACTAATAAATTGAGAAGTCTTAGAAATTAGAATCATATACTACATTAGTATAATATCAACGAGGTTGGCAACACTGCCATTGACATCCCATTCGCTATTCGCCAATGAGAGGCCGAGATCAAAGACGGCATTCTATTTAGTTCGTTCATTTACCGTATTTCAATTTTCATTCGCTTATTCATTTTCATTCTTAGATCACTGTCATTTATCGAGCGGAGTTATTTGTTCGTTTGGTGAGCACGTAAAATAATATTTTTATACAGATAGACTGTGAAATAGGAATAAAATATTTGTTGTGATGACTTAAAACTTATAGGTTTTTAACTAGTTTTATTAATTTAGGAAGTATTGTCGATGTAATCATTTGTAAATCAGAAATTCCATTGCCGTTCCGTTCCGATCTCGGAGAGTGTTTATTTATGTTTCGTGCGCGAGCTTCGAGTGATTGTTTTGCGAACAAGTTGACCGCGAGTGGACCGGGTTGTGTTATGCGGGGCGTGCTGTGAGGTGCTAGCTCAGCATGTGGCAGCTGGTGGTGTGGTGCGCGCTGCTGAGCGCAGCTCGCGGCCAGCTGTGGCTGTCCAACATGACAGACAGCCTGCGCTCGGGCATGGCGGCGGTGATGGAGGCGGCGGAGGTGAACTACTCGGAACCGGTGCTGGGCGCGCGCTACGTGTCGCGCCTGGACTTCGACATGCGTGCCATGGGCCACCTCTACAACTCCTCGGACAGAGTCATCGACCTCATCGCCAAAAAGGACGCCTACCCTGAAGGTGAGTCTTATCATCATTTAGCAGTCTCCATAATATTTATTTACATATGCGGCTACTCTAAAAATGAGTAGATCTATGAAGTTCAATGTGTAAAACTGAGTAGTGTGTACCAATATCCCTCAGCAATATCCCAGTATTTAATTTAAGTGGATAGGCTTAAATGAGTACCTAGAAATATTATGTTCAACAGGTTTCATTTAAAATCAAGGTGGTCATAGTGATAGTTTTATTACTACCTTACATTATTGATTATACATTTAACACAATAGAGATGTTGAAAATCCATTGTCAGTTTTTTGGCTCCAAATAACTCCTACTGCCTACCTAGTGTAAGTTTTAACCACATGATATTTAAACGCTTGCCTACCTGCTAATTGCAGACTGGTCATAGTGAAAATACCTAAACATGTCCACTTGTAACTGCTTCCTTAACCTAATCAAGTTAATTTGAGATTCTAAATGTACTGTCGTCTCTTCCTCCTTTATAATACAAGTATCGCCGTTAGATACTAAACAACATTCCTAAAATAGCAATTTTCTTGTAAAGACTCATAGCTTTAGCGTTTGTACCTTTCAATTACTGTGAGTTAAAATACATTGTAGTATAATAATGTCTGGACTGACTGCATTTTGGGGTATTTAACTTTTATTATTACAATTAATATGCCTTTTTGTTCTCTAATTAAAGTTATGAATATGTACCAAATCACCCTCATTTTAATTGTTAAGTTAACCAAGAATACTGTTGTTCTAATTGACTTTTGAAAAAGAGAAGAATGCAAGTACCTAAATAGCGTTTATGTATGGAGTAAAGCGTTAGTACAAATCTTATTTGCTATAATACTCAAAAAAAATTACATGGTCGTTTGCCCGGTGTTGATCATTTTTTTTCTTGTGTGCACAGTCTCTCAGAAAGTTTTGAGCAGTGCAGACGTAGAACAGATAAGTAAAGTTAAGAAAAAAAAAATGATTGCTCGATTTTCTCAAGAAAACTATTATATTATAATTTTTGTACCCAAATTCTGTTAATTGATTATAGTATTATATATTCCAAAGTGCACATTCTTATAGATATATAGGTTTTTTAAACCATTTTTAAATTAGTTAAATTGGCAAAATTTTGTACCATTACCTATGTTCTGTTTTAAAGTAAAATTGAATGGGTTATGTTGGGGGGCGTACACCAAAAACTAAAGAGGGCAGTGAGAAAAAAAAGTTTGGAAACCTCCAATTTATAGGGACGAATGATTGATCAATGAATTAAGAGGTCTAATACAGACTATAATTACCAACTAAAAAATGAACTTAATGGTAAAACTACAATCTAGCTTACTCTACATTAATATGATATTACTATAAAGGAACTTACACACTACAAAGAAAATCATTTATCTATATATATATATATATATATATATATATATAGATAAATGATTTTCTTTTTTTTATATATATATATATATATATAAGGCAGAGCTGATTGACTGATGTATCAACGCACAAGCCAAACCCATAAGGCTAGAAATTGAAATTTTGCACACGTATTTCTCATATGACATATGCGTCCACTAAGGAAGAATTTTTCAAAATTCAACCCCTAAGGGGTTATAGTATTTGTAGGAAACTTTTAATTCCTTGGACATATTTGTATGATATTTCGTATGAATTGAGCACGGAAAAAATAATGACATATTATGTATTTCAGCGTTTTCTAAAATTCAGCCCCTAGCTGGGTAAAATAGGGAATTAAAGTTTAAAACCTAATTTCACGCGGGCGAAACCGCGGGCCATCGATGCTAATTTGCGGATACAAGGGGATCCCTTTAAAATAAATTATTTACTTAATTGACTTAAAGTCTTCTTATTTTTATTTATTAGCAAGTTTTTTGTGTTTTCGTAAGGACTAAGATTAAAATATTCCGTTAAAAACAACATGATAAAAATATAAGGGTAGGTATTCCTATTAATATTATTTATTAGGGTCGATCTAAGATTATTTCCCGTGACCTGATAAGGTGGCAATAAGTGACCTCGGCTACTCGACCTAACCGGGGACTGCCGGCGGGCGTCGACCCGCGCCGTGCATTATGCATACTGATACCGTTACACTTGACCCCCAAGTAAACGCTCGTCGTCGTCGCTCGTGGTCGTCGCTCGTCTCAGACGAAATGCTGGTGGGTTGTACTAGAGTCTAGACAATGGTTCGAGTTTAGACTCTGCGATATTCGGTAATCGTTGTAGTTTCGGACATGAGTCGTTTTATCTGCACCAGAATAGCTCTGAATGCATCAGGATTCTGGAATGCATTTATCATTTTGAAACCCCTTTACTATTCTGATTTCTGACTAAAGGTGTCTTGACTTAACGAATTAATTTGTTAACGACTCAATTATAAAATCATGCACCTATCGAGTTCTGTGAACGCATTACACACTAGCGCTGTAGTAGCTACTTATATGTATGCAGTCAATCGTCATTCCTACGCGGCCTTTACGGCTTTACATCCATTTACATGATGTTAGCAGTAAACGGCTTTTAGACCATTACTGGAGACCAGTCTCCAGGAATGGCTCCAGCAATGAAGCCCAGAAATCAAAATCAGAAATAATTTAAAAAATATCCATTTAACTCATTGAATTCCCTCAGATCTAGGTAATATAATGCTTTATTTTGGCCCTTAGGGTCTCCTACCTTCTTTTAATGATAGATTTGAAGACTTTCGTAAATTGTTTTGGTTCATAAGACTACCTCATCGAAGCTATAATAAGTGATAACTGTCGACGCTCGACTTGATGAGCTAATATTTTAGTCTGAAAACAATGCTATGTTTCCATAACGCGATACCATATTTTATATTATTAAATTGATTGGTAATAGTCCCTAAGAGAAATAACTATTCAGATTTCATAAGCTTTCAGGTTAACTGATATAATCATGAATTACATGTTTGATATTTACATTTAATGGGCCTGTTTCACAATCTTCTAATAGCTAAGTGTCAGTAGCCCAAGCAGGAACAATGAGTAACAACTACCAACGCACTCGTAACGTTATCGAATGTCAATTGTGCTCTGTCATCATTTTCATATATACATAGATTTATAACGCCAAGATCGATAGTCTTCATACAAACGCATCGTACAAAGTGAAGCAAGCAACAGATGTAGGCGTAAGCATTACATACCTACTTACGATCGCCGACACGCACACAAACGAAACTTTAATGTTGTAGTTAACAATGTCGTGGAGTATAAAATATAACTTATATTTTACTTTAATATAATTAAAAATTAAAAAAAAAATATTTTATATTTTATTTTAATGCGTTTATATTAGTATGAAAATAAATATCTAGTACACTTATACACTTCTAAGCTTTTTAGGAACTTCTCGTTTATTCATTTATTATGTAAGACGATTTAGGGGAGGAAGGGTGTCAACTATAGTCTTTTCGCGTTAAGATGTATAGTGAAGATGTGAAATGTCAAAAATTTATTAAAAATTATCCAATGACGCAAAAGTTTTGTTCACATTATCCAATAACTTCACACAATGGTCACATTATATATTAAATAATAATAAACAAAACATACTATAGTAGGAACTGCGCCTCGACGTAATCTGCATAATCCACCTTTTGTAGTATATTTTACTTGGCAAAATTGTATCAAGCAAATTGTTGAGCTTTAAAGCTTTTAGACGGCTTCCAATAGCTCTCATTGCGATTTAATCTTATTTTTTCGAGCAGACACAATTGGGTCATATGGAAATCTAAATAAAAAATAAGAATATGCCATGGTCTAAATAAAATATTATCACCCCTCCCGTCTAAACCGTCTTACGTAATAAATTAATGATCCCAATACGTCTCATTGTATACCATTAAACTTTTAAACTGGTTTTAAGGTGAGGTAAATATTAGGGATTATCTTAATACTGTTAACACTTTAAATTAATAGTTTAAAAAACAAAATTAAAAATCTTTGCCTAATACCTAAGTTGCAAGTTGCAACTATTAGTTAGACCAATTGGGAAATTAATTTCTTATTACTAGCAACACTTTCACAATAACAATATGGCATCAAGAGGGCAAATTATGCCGAATTTGATTTTATTTTAAAATGTTGTAAATATTATTTGCACAATACAAGTCAAATCGTAGTCCTTACAAATTAAATGTAATGCCCGAAGCTTTATTATGTTTTTCCGATGTATTGTGACACCCATTAACCACACAAACCGTCATAATGTTTATAATTGTCGGAGCTGTATGCACTAGCGCTTGACCTTGACGACTGACGGGTCGTTCAAACAAACCGTACTAATACAGCTTGGTATGATTTACTTCATTTTCATGCGCGTACCCCGTTTCTTAGCGTATTTATTCTATGCATACAATTCTCTTTCGATAGTGTTACGGATACGAAATACGTAGTTGTTAATTGTTCCTGCTAACCCCATTGATAGCTTAATAGGAAGTATTGTCGCCGTTTACTTTATATGTCGAGCGTCAGACAAAACATGCAAATATCTGTCTCGTATCGGTAGATTATGAAACCTTTGTGCCCTTACTCACACCTACCAAGTACCAAACTACCAACTTGTATCGACCTTATCGGTCTAAGAGAGGAGAGGAGGCAATTCTTGGAAAACTTAATGCTACTATGTATTTGCAATAGTATAATATTATGATGTTACTTCAGCTCTTTCCTCAATCATTTATCATTTTATTTGTTCATTTAACCTTTTGTAGTTCTTGACTTACGGAGTTAGTAGTTTCATTCACAGCGGGACGAACTATTGCCCACCATCAAATTGTGATTAATACAAATACGATATTATAGTGTCTGCACTTGTTGTTGAAATCAGTTAAATAACACAGCTTTTCTCATTCACATCTATCTGAGATAAATTTTGTTTCTGACCAAGCCCATTGACGAAAAATGCATCAGACTGTCTGGAAAATACAGCTAACAGCGCTGATCGTTGCGCGCGGCTTCGTGTGATCGATTTAGATTTTTTTATGTCTACGAGACGAGGTGTATGGCTGTGTGTAGGTTTGTATGTGTAAGCATGTTTGTGTTGGATGGAGTTAAGAAGCTTTAAATCGGTGGATATCCGCCGAGTTATTTAAAACACATCAACTTCATGTCATCTGCACTTATGATGTTAAAAACATATTTTGTGTAGTTTACATGCAATAGAACTAAAACTTTCAAAAACGTTCGGTTGTATCTCAATGATTCCGCACCCTACCTTATTCCTAACCAAGATATACAATTCGTGTTTGAGTACGGTAATACGGTTCAAAAACCAAAAGTGGCTACACTTGCCCCTATTGTACCGATGTGGTTGTCTTTTTATTACTATCGCTTTTCATTGCGTCGAGATTTCTCTCGAGATCATATTTCAATTCACAAAGTCGATAATTATAACTGGCTACCATTTTATTCGGTGAATGGTTTTAAGAATTGTACAAGAGTATGGTAAATAGAACAGTATCTTATCTCCTCATTAAACTATCATTAAGTGCCGCGATATGGTCATAAGTTCCGCGAAATCATGGTGTTATAAACATGACATGCTATTGTGAAGAATTAGAGTGTTGTTATCTGTGTGATAAAGAAATTTATACCACCACTCAGGTTGTTACGTAGCAAGCTTTCTCGACTGCATCAGGGGATTCACACTTTAACCCTTAACCACCTACTCCCTATTTTTGTCACGTAACCAGGTGGTGGTACCGCACGTAGGTACGTGCGGTCCTGGAGACCCCTCAAGGAAAACTACCTTTATCTCAGGTTTTACGGTGGTAACAAAGGATTTAAATGGGAAAAATACTTATTTATAATTTTATATTACAGCTTCAAATAACATAATTAAAAATAGAAGTGATTTTAACACAAAATTACACTCTTCTTAGATTATGTGGACCTGTTAATTAGAAACTAAACATATCGACCACTTCAGATTGTTTTCTTAAAACTCAGAATATTAACTATGAAATGTAATAATATAACTAAGAAGTAAGAATTATATAAAAACTTCAACAAAATTGCAATCCCCAAACATTAATAATTTTCCACCGTAATTTCAGCATGTTTTATCTTATACTCCAAAGAAATGTAAATTATGAAAAGAAAAGAAGTAAGAAAAGTATTTTTAATTTTTCTAAAAAAAAAACTGCATACCCAGCACTAAATTGGCATAATTATTGGCCTAAATATCAGACTTAGATGCAAAATGTTAAACCTGAACTACATCCTTAGTTTTATGGGATTCAACATAACTACAAACCAAGATTGACTTAGGATAAGATTAGTCTTATCATCTGTTATCTTTGCAGCCACAATTTTTCTAGATTTTATTCGGTATATTTAATTTTTCATAGAAACATATATATGCGAGTGCAAAAAGTCACGTAACCCCCTACCAGCGGTCTCGCAGACCGCCGCGCTGGCGAAATATTTTTATCTACCCTGCCCAAACGTCTGCTCGTGTAAACTCACCAAGTGCAAGGGCGATGCTGATGGACGTGTAGAAAAGGTATATAGAATGTACAATGGTCTACAATACATACATAGAGAAATATTTAAATTTGAAAATGCGTTGCGGTCTCACAGACGGCAGTCCACTGGTAGGTGGTTAAGGATTAAAGTGATGTCACCAAAAACAAACAAAAGTAAGATGCAAGTGGTGCAATCTGTGAAGCTAAGCACGAGCAATATACAACGTATTCGTTACGTTATCGAATGAAAATTATAGGCGTTGTCATGATTTTCATATTCAATTCTCATTCGATAACGGTACAAAATATACGTTGTTGTCAATTACCCGTGCTTCGTGCGTGCTGTTCCTGCGTGTTCAACGCACTAACAATAAATTAACACGTCTTTGTGTGATTAAATGGTGTACCTAGTTAAAAACAAAATATTTTTTTTATGAAATCCCCGAATTGTCAAGCAGAGACACTCATCATGTCACCTTTCAAAGAAAAAAAAAATAGTTCAAAATCGGTTTATCCGATTTATTTATTTTTTATTGATTCATTTACACATAGACACGTGAAACTTATGACACCCCTCTGTCTTTATCGGGGGTTAAAAAGAAGTGTATTAAGACAATCGGTTGTAGAATATTCTTCATTAGCAAGTATGACAAAATCAGCATCGAATTGAGTTTGTCACAGTTCGAGGAATTTGACGAGTATCATACCGTTTTCTTTGTTTGTAGTACATGCTTGTTGCCAATAGATCTGGTGAAAGTTCGCCGCTCCGAAACGACTGAGTCAGCCTGTGACGTCACACGTCCTGCAGCCTGCTGCACTGATGTCATGCGTCGGTTATGCAAAAGCATTCCAGTGGAATTCGTGCCGAATGCTACCGGGCCCAATTGCAGCCCAGGGTCAACTACTAATCAATTCGCGTGCTCTATGAACTTCTTAACCAGGACATAATTTACATTGGCCCGCCCGAACTAATTTGTAACATCCAAATGTTTGTAAAATATTCGTTGCGCAAGCGCCCACCAAATGCAGGATTTACGTCGCATTGCCGTAAGCCATTATGCCTGAGATGATTCATACGTAAATGTCAAACCAAGTATTCGGACGTGCCGTTGCAGTTTTTGATATGTTTCGAAGTTCGAAAGGTATTTTGAAGTTTAAAATTATAGGATTCGATAATAATTAAGTAGTAATGTAGGTAGAAACTAGATTGGCTAGGAAATTAATATTATAATTTAACATTTAAGTGAAGATCTTGCAACAAAACGTCTAAGATAAGGCGGCGCGAGCGACCTCGTAACTTGTAAGTTTGTGGCTAATTATAGACATAATAATAAACACACCGGCATATTTAGCGGAACACAAAAAAAAGGTCCATAATTAAAAAAAAATTGGATTTATTTTAAAATCTACTTACTACACTTCTTTTGTTATTTAAAGTTTCATTTGTTTTACTTAAAATGAGATCACATTAAGAACAGATTTTGCGAGTAAAGGCTATTTGTGAAAAATGGTACATTTTTTCACAAATAGCCTTTACTCGCAATGGTACAATGGTACATTTCATGTAACCGGGAAAAGTGAAAATTAATATTAAAATAACAATTAATTAAATTAGAAAAATGGTGATTAATATCGCGTATTTCCTCCACGTGCTCTTATTAAAGTTTCTACCCGTCTAGGCATACTGAGAATGATGTTATCGATGGTCTCCTGGGATAGTCTCCCCCATTCCTCAACTACGGCGATTCCCAGTTCACCCACGTTGGCAGGAGCTGGAATTCTGGACTTAACTTTTCTTTTCAGCAAGTCCCAAACGTGCTCTATTGGGTTCATATCCGGTGATCTCGCCGGCCACTCCATAACAGTGATATTCATATCATTAAGATAAGCTTGAGTTACCCGAGCGGTATGCGGCCGAGCATTATCCTGCATAAAAACAAAATCGTCACCGATATATGGGGCAAACGGTACGACATTTTCTTCTAAAACTTCTCTGATATAGCGGTCTGCAGTCAGACTCCCTCTGTCAATCACTACCAAGTCTGTGCGAGCTCCCAAACAAATGCCCGCCCACACACAAATGAACCCAAACCAGCTTCTTCGAACCTTCTTCGTACCGTGCGCTCACTTACGGTTACACCCGCACTGCTTCTAACTCATGTCGGGCTTGGACGGCCGTCAAACGGGGGTTCCTACGTACACGAAGCCGAATGAAACGATCATCCCTACTCGAAGTGCGTCTTTTTCTGCCTTGTCCTGCTCTTCTCACATAAGTACCGGTCTCCCTGAACCGTTGGATACTGCGATGGATCGTTGAAACTGGTCGACGAAGATCTCTGGATATCACTCTGTAGTATTGACCATTTCTTCGCATTTCGAGTGCCCTTGCAATCTCCGTTGGGGCTAAGTCAGGCATTATTCAGTCCTCAACTCCAAAAAGATACGCGATTAAAAGAAAACTAACAAAAAACAGTATTTCAATGAAATTTTAAATCAAACTCAGAAGGAAGAAATACTCCACGTTCGCTCCAGATAAGGTGTATTTGAATAAAATTAAAACAATTGCATAAAATGTGATGTTCATTGTTTTCTTAATTTGAAAACATTTCTTTTTAAATTAAATGACGTATAAACCAGCCAGCAACCTTATATGATACTGATATCAAACCTTTATTTTATGTTCCGCTAAATATGTCGGTGTGTGTATATAAGACCATGTTTTTGTCTTTCTGGTCATAGACAGATGCAGTATTCACTTAAATGTTAAAACTTATAATATGCCTACGATACTATAAAAATGCTAAAGAGTGGAGGTTGAGTGGAGTATACTGAATATGAATTGCAATTTTCTTGCAAATTAGCACTTACACTTGCCTGACAAATTTCAGTTGCCAATTATTTTGGTATACTTATTGCAATAGATAAGTTATTGATTGTACTGTAGGTTCTTGGTGGAAATTCATGTTTCACAGTAATAACACACAGGACTTCTTGCACTATTTCCACTTTAATAAGTATTTTACATTAATTTTAATATATTACACGACCGGTTTCGACAAAGTAGAAATCCACACCTGATGATGACTTTGTCGAAACCGGTCGTGTAATATATTAAAATTAATGTAAAATACTTATTAAAGTGGAAATAGTGCAAGAAGTCCTGTGTGTTATTAGTGTGTCTTATTGCAATAGTTTTACTAAGCATTTTTGTCACAAAAAACCGGATTATCCGGACAACCCGGATTTTTTCCGAAGATTTATATAATATTTAAATTTTTTTTTGCATATTTATAAAACTGTGTTTTTTTACTTCCGATGTTTTAGCAATGAAGCAATTTAAGAAGTAATTAAAAATATTTCTAAAGTCAAAGTCAAAAATTTTTATTCAAAATTAGTATTTTTATACACTTTCTGAACGTCGGTCTACAATTCTACATGATTACTTCTCTTTCTCTTCTCTACCGGTTCGGGAAATGAAAAATAAATAGAATTATTGTGTTTTTATTTATTCAGATTGTAATTATAAACTTTTTTATGGTTAAATTATAAAAAAGTTACTGTTTTCTTTAATAATGAGTATATCTCATTAATTTCTTCTTTCATTGTTAGTTGTTGTTCAGTAATGTTCAGTTTCATAGTTAGTATTTTATTTGGAACAAGGTACATAATCGTATCTATTAAAAATATTCATTTTATATGCATAGCTGATAGCACAATAAAATGTAACTTAGTGTGTAACAAACAGTTAATTGTGTACTCAGGTATTATTATTACACCCGTTTAAAATCTTAAAAATCATCATTATAATAAATATATTGATAATACATACATATATTGAAAATAAAGTACTGGAAATAAGGTACTGTTCTACTACTGTACTAGCTTACTGTTCTATAAGAATCGTGATCTTGAAAAACATAAAATCGTCAAGTCTTTGTTCGCTAAGGTGAGATCTAGTTAGATACTAAATGCTAAAGAAATATAAAAAAGTGGAGTAGCCTGTGATGTTTTCAAAGTCTCCATCACCACCACCGTGCTCGTAAAGTGCCATTTCTGTGTGAAACTAACGCAGGCAAGTTAGTACAGCTTAGTGTGTGGGAATAGTGGAAGCCCCCGAGGGAGATCTCCGACCGAGCGCCGATTTTAGAAAACTTCGATAGCGCGATTCAGGATTGTGGCGCTAATTGGTCCGCCACAAGTAAAACGCAGGAAACTGAAAATCCTTTAAATTGAGATCCGGGGAGTGAACACAAATAATTTGAAGCCCCACATTATGTATAGTCGAAAATGGACCATCTTTTGATTTTAAAAAGTTATAACTTCTCCTGTTTGGGTTATAATAAAACACCTAAATGGTACTTTTAATTCCCTCGTTAAGTAACAAAAGTACAATTAACAAATCTAATCACAATTTAAACTTGATAACAGTTTTAAGAACTTTATTTTAACATTTTACTTACAAATCTTCAACAGTAACATCTTACTCGTCATTGCACTTTGAAGTTTCCGCGACCATAGTATTTTTTTAACCAGTGTATTTTTTTTAGTATGTAGTATTCATTAAATTTTTTTAGTGATGTAGTCACTAAAAAAATGTACACTGGTTTAAACAAACCTATTTTTAACAGGTTAGTGCAATTTTTAACACCTACATCTTATCTTTATTGTATGTTAAAAAATAATTACTTCCACACAAAAACTGGCGCGCAGGATTCGCGTTCGGTTTTTCTACTGACCGGTTAGGTTAGTTTAATCGAATTAATTTTATTTATAAAAAAAGTATTTTGTTATTATCTCTATTCATTCGGCAAACTCTCTCTAACCAGCCAGTCAGTAATTATTTCCCAAAATTACTCCAAACTCTCCTCCAGAGAGAGAGTGCTCTTGTGTACTGCGCACACACTTGGGCACTATAAAATAACTCCTGCTTAGCTAGCCTGGTTTCAAAGAAACCGGCCACCGTCACCGAAATCGGTGTGGGGAGCTATTATTAGGTTAATTATATGGAACCTTGGAACATTGACCCGCGGTGGCTGCGGCATCACATGGAGATGTGATGCCGCACAGACAAGGCGCAATCAGTGCAGTGGCCAGAACGAATGTTACTTAACAGTCAGTAACGGTTCACTGCACGCTGCGGCTGGGAGCTCGTTCTCACTGCACGATGCATCTGTAGCCTGTGCCAGGTGCCAGTATACTAAAAACGATCACGTGTGCAGATTTAAGGTATCTACTGATTTGTGGTATGATCATAGTATTGCGATACCCTATGCGATGGTAATCGCTTTACACCAGGTAATTTGACAATCGTTCGCTCGCTTGTCCCCCAAAAGTCATAACTCCATAACATACAAATGCTTGTAATATATTGGAAATTTGCTGTGAGGATTATGATAACGAAGTTATCAATATTTTATGGCCTTTGGGATGCGACAACCTACACCTTCGCTCAAGTCCCGTTCTTCACAACAGCAACGCGCAATGCGCAACGGTATTTCAATCTATATATTCACAGTTTACGAGTTTGTCTGTTTATATCTCGACACTACTCGACAGTCGACGCTTCCAGCTGGAATAGTTTTATAACTCAATATCGTTCTCCTCTATAAATCATTCGTGAACGACTTCTTCGATTGCCGTTTCTGTTTTAATAAAAAAAAATTAAATCTTTTTGAGGATTTCCTCTCCCATATCACAATAAAAGTGATTCTTTTACAAGTAGTTTTACATGAAACACGTCTATAATTATATTATGTAATAACATCATATTAAAGACTTGTCTCGGCTGTTGATACTTGATGTTGATGAAAGACGCGTTTTATGAGAAGTATATTGGAGTGCATCTTGGAAGAAGAATGATAACACATGAAAGGAGTATTAAAATCGAAGCCGTAAGCAGCTATCTGTCTCACAAAAGACAAGGTATCAATGGCAAAAACCCATAAGAGTAAAAAAGAAAGCAAATCCACGTTTTTCGTTTTTTTCCATGGTTATCACGCCTTTAGTGATCTTTTGGTAGGTAACCTTTTTTACGACGTTGGAGTTACGACTTTGCACTCATAATAAGTGTTAGCATGTGGGTTAAAGGAAAGATATATTATGTTTCTTTTCTTACTATCTATACTATAGTCATTAGTCTGAGGAGTGCATTGTGTATTTTGGCAACACTCGTCAGGGACGCCGCGCCGCCGGTCGACTATCGGCGATTGGAATGTTCTCACATGTAGGTCAAACGAAGGCGCATTCATCTGTTCAGTTTCAAAAACAAATCGTTCAAATATAACACACTGATAATAATATTGTACCTGGGTAACCGAGCTTTGCTCGGAGTTCCGATCAATTAAAAAAAAATAAGAATCGCAAA
Organism: Phengaris alcon alcon; assembly: GCA_037179445.1. NCBI lineage: Eukaryota > Metazoa > Arthropoda > Insecta > Lepidoptera > Lycaenidae > Phengaris > Phengaris alcon. The sequence goes on along the minus strand of JAYRCH010000154.1, from coordinate 781,897 downwards.
CATTTTTATATGACCAGTATTCGAACCTACCACATTCAGAATTTTCAAATCTGTTTGGTACATGACCTGCTACGTTCTATGTAGGTTATGCCAGAATATACACAAGCTTCGGAAAGGCTTTTCACAAATATAAATATTATGTAATATGTAGGCTGCTGCTGTGCCGCGAACGGCGAGGCTGCGGCCGGCTGACCTACATCGTGGTGCTGCGTGCCAAATAGGCTCTTAATCAAACAACATTCTGCTTTGCCCCACATAAAAGTCTCCAGCTTGTTTGTCCACGTACAGAAAATGAAAGCCAAAAGTATGACAGTTGAAGTGAAATGCAGAAATGTTTTGGGTTATGATTCAATAGCGGGTAGTAGTAGCGGGTATATGAATTGTATGATGAAGACTTAATATCCAACAGAATACAGTATAATATTTGAATTGAGTTTGCTAATTTTCTCAACATTGCGAACTGTTTGCTAAGATAACAAAAACAGTTTCTTGTGCTGTGCTGTTCTCACTTCTCTTTACTACATTAAACCACATTTGGTAGTTCATCGCACACGTGATGTATAGTCGCAGATATATTTCACTTTTGATCCTTATCCCCATTGTAATAGGGTGTAAATGTGGTTCATCGGGGTCGGCGACCCCTCGAGCGGCTTCAGCCCCGCTGCCGCGCCGAGTGCGACACGTGTCGCCTCACCTCCTCTGCCTGACAGCATACGTTTGCATTTTTTACGCCATACACATACCACTTATGCCATTAGTCCTCTCCTTACCAGCTTGGTGAGGAGAGGACTAAGGACCAGGCTCGAATAAGATGTCTTTCGTTATAATGACAGACTGAAATTTTGAATTGTTTATTTTTATCAACTTCCTAAATCATAAGTTATGATAACTCATAATTATCGCATCAATGGAGCTATTAGTAATGAATGATGATACAGATTGTCGTTACTGATAAAAAAGAATACCCAATTTCCTTTAGATAAATTATCGCACGGTAATAGTTATTTAATATAATATACTTATCAGTGGCGAAGGCTGGTTCTCATTAATTGGGAAGCCCTAGCCTGTATAATAGGTAAGGTAATAAGGTAAGTGGTAAGTGAAGCCGATAGAAATGGAGTTATGGAAACTCCACGCCACCACTTTGTAGTAAAGTGTAAACAAACTCACTCGCGAATCGATCACGACTAGGGTTACCATTTAGAAATTTGAAAAGTCCTGATTAAAAGTCGGACAATTAAAAATAGTCCGGACATTTTAGTTGTACATAATGCAAACATTAGATATCCAGTATACGCTCGCTCGGTGATCCCGGTCGACGAATCGTTCCGGACGAGGTGCGGGCCGCCGCCGCGCCGCGGGGAATCACGTCAAACATTTGTTTTGTTTTAACATGAGTGGGATTAGTGGGCAGTTAATAAAGATTAAAGACTCATTTAGTATAGCTTATGTTAGTTTTATTCCTCTTATTCCATTAAAATAAAAAAAAATCCGGACAAATTATAAAGGGGGTCAAAGTCCGGACTAATCCGGACGGATGGTAATTGGTAAGTGGTAACCCTAATCACGATCGGCCTCATTCACCACGTAATTTTGGCAACATTATTTGTTTATTTTGGTTTTTATCACACAAGCGATAAAAACAAAAAGTAAGCGTTTGCTATTACGAAAGTGGAGATAGTGAATAATCCGTTAACCTTGCGTTAGTTTGTACAGCCGGGGAACACCAGCGGTAAACTGTGAACATTATACAGTAAACACCACAGTATCTTAACCGCTATAAATCGATGGAACGACATATCATGCGATACTGTTACTCCATTACCCCACTCTCTCACATTCTCAGATTTCACCGACCTTTTTAGGTGGAAACAGGCATGCGCTCGACATAAAATGTAAACTTTTATATCTTACGGCAGTATGGCACACGAGACAATATTTTGGGCACGTAACTGATCTCAAAATTTTGTAATTATGTACTGCGAAAAAAGTGTTAAGTAGGTATTATATGGCAAACCTAACACAATGGACGTTATTTGTCATCTATTTTGCAACATCAGAAATTACAAAATGATCCTATTTTCATAGTCTATTAGGGTATAAAATTTGAACAGATTTAAATTGTTATATATAGGAAAAAGTTTGTTCGCTCGCTTGCGTTTATTATAAACAATATATTATATTATTTAGTACCGGTGTTTTTCCGAACATCACCGTTTTTTATTTGAACAGATTTGAACTAGTGGAACAGGTTTGAACTGAAAAAATGGGAAACATTTTTGATCGCTCGCTCCGCTCACTCGTGTTTGACTTAAAGAACATATTATAATATTTAGTACTGACGTTCAGTTTTAGGCTATTGATATAATTGTATTTTTCCGAAGTACGCAGTCTTTTAGGGTTTAAAGTTTAAACAGATAAAACAGAAAAAGATAGCGCCAAATCTTGAAACGTATTTCAAATTAAACTAAATTACAAACAAAAATTTAATGGCACCTCCATGACCTCATTAAACATTTCTTTACAAAAATGGCACGTTAATATATAAAGGTTCGCCATCACTGTCTTACGGCAATGACCATGCCCATAACATACGGCATACGAATTACGGTTTCCTTCGACCTTACGCTGCGTGAATTAGGCGAATCTTAACTTTCTGACACCGTGACTTGTGCTGCAGAAGTTTATTAAAATCTTACATACATCATAATGTAATATGTATTATAATATTATGTACCTATAACCTCTATGTATATCCACTACCCATTGGATCCATCAGCCGCAGACTGCACAAACTGTTATTCTTAGCTCATCTAACTTGTCATAAACCGCAGGTGGTCTCTGTCAATGAGTTGACATGATAATTATACGCATTTAGTATGCATGACTATTATTTTAGGTTATTCTCGCCGGGTTAATTCCCGAACAGGTGGTAGGCATCACGTAGGGACATTCCATAAGTGATATTATTACCCTACAATATAAAACTTTTTTAATTTGAATTACAATATCACATAATATGTGATCACAACAGTTACTTCGGTCTTTATTGATTTTTAGACGTATCTAAAACAAGAGCAAAGTACCAGGTGCTCATAAGGCAGAGGATGTTCAACGTTCATCGCCCATCCTTATCATTGATAACATGTCGCTAGTTGCGATCTGGCCTTGCACGCTTCGCTAGCTCCGTTGCACTTTAGCAACGCTCACGATAACTAGCAAAGACCTATGATTGCCTAGTACATATTTCAGGAAGGAAAACTATTATGTTCTAATGGAAATGCTTGTGTTAGAGGAAAAATTATTACTATAGTGTACCTCCAGCGATCAGTCATAATACGGGATTTATTTACATGGGTCGATTTACGCCGTGCGGCTGGTTGCTTGACAAATTGCCTTGTCATTTTTGTTGCCAAAACTGCCTAGCGTCATTTTAGCCTTTAGGAGATCATTTATTTTTGGCCCCAAACCTAAAAATCATAAAACCTAGAAAGCCTTTTTGTTCGGATTGACTTTTGCTTTTGGACCCAATTTTGTATAGTGTGTGTTAAATGGTCTCCTTTGATTTTGACCCCCTTAACACAAAAGATAGTAAACTGCTCTCGATTATTTTCCTTTTGTTTGCGGTGTTCATAGCGTGCTGACTGCTGAGCCAGGCACTACTGCTGGGTCGGCGATGTGGGTCAGGCTGCATTGCGGCGACTGGCGAGGTTCAACGCCACTCTGTCGCATAGCAACGCTCAATGTTTAGCCAGTGTAACATTCTCGTTAGCACTCGCTATACGTAATACGAGCTTGTATTTACCTCGCAGCTACCGCATTCATTCCATGTCCTTGACCTTACGCTTTATGCAAAAGTTTGAAAAAGTTTATCGTAGGCCAGCGTATACAAACAAACAACTTTCGCTGGATAAATGTAACTATTTGTTTAGTAAATTGTCATTATCATCTGCGTGAGCTCGGGACACTAGTCTGCGTGAGCTCGGGACACTAGTCTGCGTGAGCTCGGGACACTAGTCTGCGTGAGCTCGGGACACTAGTCTGCGTGAGCTCGGGACACTAGTCTGCGTGAGCTCGGGACACTAGTCTGCGTGAACTCGGGACACTAGTCTGCGTGAGCTCGGGACACTAGTCTGCGTGAGCTCGGGACACTAGTCTGCGTGAGCTCGGGACACTAGTCTGCGTGAGCTCGGGACACTAGTCTGCGTGAGCTCGGGACACTAGTCTGCGTGAGCTCGGGACACTAGTCTGCGTGAGCTCGGGACACTAGTCTGCGTGAGCTCGGGACACTAGTCTGCGTGAGCTCGGGACACTAGTCTGCGTGAGCTCGGGACACTAGTCTGCGTGAGCTCGGGACACTAGTCTACTTACCAACTTGTAAATTGTTGTACATATAGCTTAAATTTATTACTATGTACTATCGCGTATTTGAAAGTTAACATACACAATAACGGGCGAGCAAATGTGAACGAATCATATCGTCTTTGTTGCCCACGCGAATGTTATAATTAGTAGCGCACTCGCGGTAATTATGAGTTTTATTGGGAGTAATTACCGACTCCCAAATAGGGAGGCGCCTATTTTTATTTGGAGTTTTCAGCTGTTCACACTATAAAACATGTGCAGTTCTGAACACGCATCACAATCACAAATCAATACGAGAAGTTTCCATTTCAATAACCTTGGGGATACATTATAAGAATTTTAACCACGAAAGAAGATTACATAGATTTATTCAAAGATGATGATGGTGATATGCAATTGGTGTGGTGTTGTTAAGACTTGTTGGGTTATAGTGCCTCGTTATATACATGTAATATGTGTGCGTGCGGTTGCGGGGTCGTTTGCATGTCGTAAGAGATAGGCGTCGCGTCACTCGACAGTCAGGGCCGACAGGGGAGACTGCAGAATTACACGCATCCTCTGACCTTTGCGGACTCGCCTGATGATAATACCTAATATTATAAGTATAGACTATAGGTCTAATACTCTAATCATTCCGTTTAGATCTGGGGATTGTGTTTCTGAAACAGTTAAAATAGGAATTATTCAATTCTTTATCAAGCATAGATGATGGTGTAACAAATTATATAAAAAAAAAGGAGGAACATAATGTCGATTTTTGCATTTATGCACTTTTGCTATCTCATAGGTAGTTCATTGCTTCCTTTACTAAAAAAACCATTCGGACAGGAATCAATAAAATCTTTGAAGGCGCTTTGGCTGGTTCGCCAGGGTTCAGCCATTGTGATGAGCGTTTCCGATTATCGTACAGGATCCACTTTTCATCACAGGTAATGATCAGATTTGAAATCCCTTCATTATTGTGCCGGTTGAGTAATGTAACGCAGCAATCGACGCGCGTTTGTCGGTTTGCTGCACTCAATTCATGAGGTACCCACCTTTCGAGCTTTTTTACGTTCCCAATATGCTTCAAGTGGATTAAAACAGTTTTATCACTAACACCGCAGCCTGCAGCTAACTCGGATGTGATTTGCGATGGATCCGCTTCCACAATAGCCTTCAACTTTCATTATCAACATTGGTCTCCGGCCGTCCACGGGGCTTGTTCTGCAGGTCGAAATTTCCAGAACGAAAACGTTGGAACCAAAAACGTACTGTGTTTTCTTTAGCGACACCGCCGCCATACACATCATTAATCCTTCGAGTGGTTTCTGCAGCACTGGTGCCACGGTGGAACTCGTACTCGAAAATAATACGATATTTCAAGTTTTCCATTTTATAAACAGAGTGACGCAAAGAAAAAACCAAAATATGAAAAAACAAATGAATTAAGGTTTTCGAAACACAAATGCATGAGTTTATAGCGGTATAAATATGAAATTGGAATTCCTAACCAAAGAAGATATATTTGAGATTAAAAAGGCCAGTACGATAAAACGCCAATTTAATATGTAAGGACCTAATATATAAATTACTGAACATTTTGCCCCATAACTTGTGAATTATACAATATGAGACTTCATATTGTCAAAGCGATTTAAACATCGATTATTTCAACTCAAAACATGAATTATTTAGTTTGTACGCTAGGCGATTGTTCTGCACCAGGTGTTCAACAGAATCACCGCAAACAATCGCTCTGCCGATTGTTTCGTTAGAACTGTTTTCAGCTTCCTCGATGATTATGCTCCCCTAGTATTTATGGACTATTGATTCTGCTTTAATAACAAATGCAGTTAAAAATTAAGGTTCACTCGCATTCAAAAGTCTGTAAAAATGCAAAATTTATTTTCGATAAAGATTTGGTACAATACCTGTAATAGGAATTCTTACAAGTATCAGCTAAAACGTGTTTTAATTAGAAATTATGTGTTTATTGGTTCTTATTTGAGTAAACACAGTAACATTGTGCTTGTGAAACATTGATTGGGCCATGAGCATTACGACTATTGAGCAACTGGCCCAGATTAGGTAATAAATAGTAACGTATCGAGTGAAAGCTAACCAAAAATAGCCAGATATGTAAAATTATGACGCACCCTTAACTGATAATGTCATGTCCCAAAAAAATAGCAGCGGTGATCATCCCGCTATAGAGTTTTTATATACATAATACAATATTATCTGGTTGATCATCTTAATAGATTAGTGAACATGAGATTTGAATTATTCATTTGATAGCTTTAAGATCTCCACAGACGAGAGGCCGATCGTTTCAGTTAGAACTGTCGTCAGTTCGGCCTGAACGGATTCGAACACCACACGGAAAATAGCATCAATTCGTTCTGGTTTGCCGCTAGCTACGGTCGTGTTTATTAATTGTAAACTCACTACGCTTGTACTCGATACACGCCCGCACGGCCGCGGCTCTGGCGGGAACTGAAGCGATTTGTCACACATGGTCCGTTCAGTCCAGAATTAATGTTGCCTTATACATTAAACTTAGTTATTTTACAAAGTTTTACTACTAAATTAGGTATTTTATTCCCTCATTAGTAGGAATTTAGTTGTTAGTAGTGTTTTAGTAGGAAAGAGCCAGACAGTAATCATATGCAAAATGGCCTAGGTTAGGCACAAAAAAAAACAAAAAAAATATTTGACACCTTATTATAATAATACATCGTAGCATTCGTCCGTAATTTGCTTAAAACTACCCGTTTAATTACTATATTTCCGTAATATTTCCTAGTTTTTTTTTGTATTTAGCGATAAAATTTATAGTATAATTCAATAAATAACAAAATATTTTAATGTAACAAAACATAAAATGCAGTTGGTTTTTGGGGGCTTTAGGGATTCCTAAGTTGATTAGCTTTTTTGATAGTCTTCAGTATTATTTTAGAAGCTTTTAGTAGAAATCGACGCAATTTTAAGAGTTTCGCAAATACAGAGCTGGTAACACTGTAACGAATCGCTTACTGAAGCGGCCTTACCATCCGGCCGACTTATGCGATCTCGAAATTGCACACAGATGATACGATTTTGGATCCGTTCAGGCCGAACTGAAGGAAAACCGGACCGTATATGGGGGCCCCATATACGGTCCGGTTTTCCTCAGGGAGGCATTAGAAAATCTGTCGCCCAACCTAGGTAAGTCCTCATATTACCACGCTGAATAGAGGTGGATGATATTGACAAATGTCTATAAAACGTGTATAATATGGCACAGCGGCACTTGTAAGACTCTTCAGTGTGGCGACAATGTCGGTCAGCCGTGAAGTCGCACCCCGAGGGCAGCGGTAAACGGATTACCCAAATTCCGCCTTTGACTTGCCCAACGCTCCTAATAGACGTAGGGGCCGCTGTTATGTCGATATTTTGCAGAGTTTTACTCATCTTTGTCGGATTTTTGGATCCCTTCTAAATGTAAACAAATGAGTTATACTTGACTATAATATTATTACAAAACGCTACATGTTAAGGCAATTAGAATGTATTTGCCATTAGTGTAGGACCTATGTAATATTTTCCTTCTGTAACCAAAAAGATACATTCCATCTAGAGTTGCTTTTAGTATTAATTTATTACTTTTAGTATTACATATCTTTCAATAAAACGTATGATCAAACCTAAAAATACATACTTGTTAATATTGCACGAGAGCAATTATTTGTTACAAGTTACATCACCAAATAAACCCTCAAAACATTGCTCCACGCTTCGTCGCATTTGAAGAACAAGTGATTATCGAGCACTTTCGAAGATTAAAGTCTCAGTTGTTTTACCTTCTCGGTCGATTAGCAACGCTCCGTGACAGCTAACAGCAGGTAGACTATTGTAGTGTTTGTTCCCCGATAGCCGGTATCCGGGCATGCAGCTATCAGCTTATCGCTGGCTGGTTGTTACGGTTCAGATTGGCCATGGTTTGTGCGCAAAGGCCTGCATCAGCATCACCGCGCTGAATGAACGAGCTTTATAAAATAATTGTCACTATAAACAAATTATACACTGGTTATTAAAAAAAAAAGTGTTTTGTGAATCATTTTGTGAAAATATCTCTAAGAGCCCAGTAGAACCCTTTTTCGGATCATTATGTAATTTTGCACACACTTTGTCACGGGTTGTGATAAAATAACCCGTATATGTATGATGTGTTAACTTTCACTTCTCTCCCTTTCTTTATGTCTATAATTTATTTATCACTTTGTTATTTTGTTTTATTTTAAGTGGCAACACTGTAATATCAAAGTCGACCAATCAGAAAGACGTTTGGCGGGTTGTTGGCCGGGTAGAGTAGGAGAGGTGTGGGTCGCCAGGCAGATGCTTTGAGCTTTCATGCCGTTCGGACGAGCAGTCTGATGACAGCTTCAGATGTGAACAGTTGTAGTAGCATAGCAGTGAAACTATATTTCAGAGTTTTAATTTGGTTAAGCTCAAATATTTTAATAAAAGTTGAGTGAAAAGTTTTATCCGCGTATTATTTCTACACAAGTTAACAAATGTTTAACACTTTCTTCTTCGACAGTCGGGTAAAAAGACCCCATGCAGATCGAGTAGCGAGTGAAGCTTGTGAGTGATAAGAATACCATTAGCCCCAGTGTTGTACACAATGGCAGGATCCTGAACCCTGACATCATGTGCGCGTGCACCGTGCGCCGTCACGTGTGCGGTGACTGGTGAGTGGTGAGCCACGAGCGGCCCATTGTGAATTGTGAACGACTTCAATTGTATTTAAACTAGAGTCTACACGATAGCCACACTACTGCCTACACTGTATACTTAAATAGATATCCTATCGCAGATAGGGGATTACATTTAGAGATACTCTGTTCGGCAGGTATAAAAAGGCCGCTTCATGTGTTTCGTATTGTATATATTATGTTGTTAGAAGTTATTTTAAGAGCAACTACTCGTATACAAACTTCAATACATAGTACGAGTCACTTAATGTGGCCATTTTAGACAAGCGGCCTTACCATGGTGTCTAATAGCAGTCTTAATTTTACCGTTACTTTTGGATTTCCTATTTAAAACGAATATCATTTCTATTTAGATAAAAAAATATTTTTTAATTTGCGTGAAATCCAAAAGTAATGTTAAAGTAATACTGCTATAAGACGTCGTGGTTAAAGCCCCTGAGGCCTCAATCATGATCCAATTGGATCTAAACGTAAACATAAATATTACATTACTAGCTGGTGCCCGCAAAACCGACCCTAAGATAAAGTAGTCTATTTTAGACCTAAGTTCACATATAACATCAGCTATCTGCCAGTGAAAGTCCCGTGAAAATCGGTCCAGCCATTTCAAAGATTAGCCGAAACAACAGACAGACAGACGGACATACAAAAAAAATAGTGTTTTTTTATTGTATTAGTACTTTACATACTTTCATAGGCATTAAGTGAAAAGCTGTTAATTGGGAATTTGAATAAAACTTATTTATTTTTTATATTTTAAACTTTATTAATAATTATATTGATATTATTTAATGCGAACAAGTTGATTTTTTAAATTTAATTATAAACAAATAAAAATTTATAACATGAGAAACAAAAGTCACGTGACTATGAACGCGCCACGATCAATCACCAAAGTTGTCATGTCATAATGATAAAGCGCTCTATTTAATGAAAAGTCAAGAAAACGACTATAATTTTGAATTACGAACGCCAATACTTACGATCGCCAGTTGCAATACCCTAGAGCAGGGGTCTCCAAACTACGGCCCGAGGGCCACATCCGGCCCGCGGACAGATTTTGTCCGGCCCGCGGAGAGCTAGCATACTTGAAAACTCCTTTTAGAGAACATATTTTTTATAGCAAATTAAATTTAGTTTACTGAAGTATTCTAATTTTATGTTGAATAATTATTAATATGACATCTACATTGATATGGTCATGGGCTAACTACTCATAACATTGTTGTAGGCTTATTGTTATTGTTTTTGTGATAAGTTGGATAAAGAAACACAGAATTGTAATGAGTAAAGACATGTATAATATGCAGAAAATTTAACTAGAGTATATAATAACTAACAAATTATTGAAATGAATCCAACTAACATTTTATACATTTTAAATAAAAACATAACTTAAAACAAGCATAATGACATATGAAATACTAATGAGATTTATGTAACTGAGATTTTCCACTGACAATAGTTTGTAGTTGTGGACTAATTTTACTTGTACCAATTATTAAAAGAGATGTAAGATGCTCATCAGTTAATTTAGATCTGTAAACATTTTTTGTGTACTTCATTTTGGAGAAGGTCTTCTCACACAAATAAGTAGTACCAAAAACAGAAAACAGCCCACGAGCAAATTTATGCAAATTTTCAAATTGTGTCAGTGGAAGACCCTTATAAAATTCCAACAAAGATGAGTTTTGATATTTGTTCTTAATTATATCACTGCACTGTTGATCAATCATTTCCATTTGAAGTTCCGGGGCTAGGGTTTCAATGTCAGTATCAAAAGGATTCTGAAAAATATTAATTTGATTCGCAATGGCATCAAAGTCCGAGAAACGAGTATCAAAATTTATTATCAAAGCACTCAAAGTTTCGATTGCAAAATCGATAGGAAACTCAGTCTCAGTGGTGTGGCTGAATATTTCACATGTTTTAAAATGTGAAAAACATTTACTTCGTAGTTGTGATTGAAACAGTATCAATTTATTCCGGAATGATTTGATATTAGTGTATAAATCAGGAAGATGCTGGTTTACTCCTTGCAATCTCAAATTCAGTTCGTTCACATGTTTTGTCAAATCAACATAGAATGCTAACTTCCAGCCATGCGTTGTTTTGTAATTCAGTAAGAGGGCGATGCTTTTCATTCAAAAAAAATTCGATTACTGCTCGAAGTTCAAAAAAGCGCTGAAGGACTTTCCCACAACTAAGCCAACGTACGGCAGTATGATAAGGTAAGTCATTTTCTCCAATCTCTTCAATAAATTGTCGGAATTGTCGGTGATTCAGCCCAAAAGATCTGATAAAATTAACAGTTGATATGACTGGTTTCAGAACTTCAGACATATCCAAACATTTTCCGCACAAAGACTGTTGATGAATAATACAATGTAAGACGAATGGTTTTGAACCACCGTCATTTTCTACAGCCTTTGACACAAGAGCGACCACTCCTTTATCTTTCCCACTCATGTTTTTGCCTCCATCAGTTGTAATACATTTCAAGTTTTTCCATCGAAGGTTCTTTTGATTAATGCCCATTTCAACTCCTTTAAAAATATCTGTACCAGTAGTTGTGCCATGAATACTATACATATAAAGAAGTTCTTCATGCACTTCATAGCTTTTATCTACTCCTCGAATATAAATCAACACCTGAGCAGTATCTGACACATCCGTTGACTCATCCAAGGCCAAAGAAAACCACTCAACATGTCCATTTTTGTCGAACAGTTGAGAGGATATATTTTCAGCGATGTTTTCTACCCTTCGAGCCACAGTGTTTGCTGACATACTGACAGTTTTTAATAAATTTACCTTTTCAGGGCACATTTCTTCGGTTACTGCAATTATGCATTCTTTGATCATTTCTCCATCGGTGAATGGTTTTCCACGTTTTGCAATTTCAAGAGCCACACGAAAGCTGGCACGAGTTGCAGCCCCTTGTTCAGTTTTGAGTTTTGTAAATGAAGATTGCTGCGATTTAAATCCGCGCTTCATAGCTTCGAATTTTTCTGTCCGCAAACTTCCTGTATATTTTGAGTAATTTTGAAAATGTTTTGTTTCATAATGACGTTTAATGTTATATTCCTTGAGAACGGCTATGCTTTCATTGCAAATCAAACATAGCGCCTTGTTACTGGACTCAATTACGAAATACTGAATGTTCCACTGATCTTTGAATTTTCTGCATTCACTATCAATTTTTCGCTTCTTTTCCATACTACTAAATCACACACAAAAGCAACAATTCAAATCAAAATACTGTTACAAAGATGTCTTAAACTTAAACACGCACAAACACGTTTTAAGGAGGTACGCACTATTTTATTTCACAACAGTGTCATAGGAAGTGACTTGTGGTTGCGTCACTAGCCTTCTTATATATTCCAATTACTGCCATCTAGAAGTGAGTGGAAGACACTAGAACTTTCTCGAACCAACGAGATTATTCTGTACGTGCTATTAGCGCCATCTGTTAGCGATAGAAGGTACTACCTATTTCCGCTTGTGTCCACCAGATGTCGTGTCACGTTACTCCTCATGGCTCGTACTCTTACTCTACGACTAATCTAGAAATTACAGATAATGACAGGAAAATTAATAATATGCAGTGTTGCCGTTTTGCGGACTTTAGTCCGATTTGCAGCCTTTTTTAAACGTTGCGTACTTTTTCGGACTTTTTTTTTTCATCAGTGGACTATTTCACTCTTTACCACCGGCAACAATGATAATATGGTTTTGGCCCTCGGAACTTACTGGAGTAATCAGTATGGCCCTAAGGCTGGAAAGTTTGGAGACCCCTGGACTAAACAATACCAGTTTTTTTCACAGAATATTCCAAACTGGCAGACAGATATTATTTTAGCGAACAAATAACCATCTTGGCGACAATTTGAGAGTACACGTTTAATTTAAGAATAGGCACATAATATATTTTCCCTGATGTAGGAAAAAACATAATAAGCAACAAAACGAGTGCACATAAAAAAACGTAAAGGAGCGTACAAAATTCCCATTTTTAATTTTTCTCGGTTTCGGGGGGTGTAGATATTGTGTAGATTCATTTTGAAATTACAAGATGGCAGACGTACTTCATTTTATAAAAATTAATATGGGTGTCCTTTTGTAGGTTTCTGGGGGTAGGTAGCTGATTACAAAAAAGTCATCCAGTTTGAATTTCCAAGATAGTAGACATTAAGAAAATGGATATAGGTGTGTCCTTATATAGGTTTCTGGAGTCCACTGATTATAAAAAATCATTTATATTGAAATTTCAAAATGGCGAATATTCATTTTTCTGTAAATCTATATGGGTTATACTATGTAAATTTATATGGGTCGTCTTCGAGATTTTTAGGGGTGCTGAATACAAAAATTAAACAATTTGAATATCAAAGATAGCGGACATTTATTTTTAATACAATTATAGATAGGGCAAGATGGTATAGGGCCTCTGTGGGTGGTTTTCGTTACATCACTACTACCGTAGTATACCGTAGTAGTAATTAATTTTTAAGCATGTGAATGCAGATGCGAATGCCTCGAATGCGAATGAATCGATATTCGCGAATGCGAATACGAATGCGTATATGCGAATATTCACTTTTGAATTTTTGCATTCGCATATAAATAGCGCCCATTTATATATGCCGTCATTTTGACAGCTTACTCGGCGCGCGAGACTCACGCACACTTTTGTCATTGTTTGCATCTAATTCCGAGCAGTGTCGAGCCGTTCCGAAAAAGGCCGATTGGTTTTGTTTGTTTATATTTGCTTATCGAAAGATCGTTAATCGTTAGCAAAAACATGAGAATTGTGAGGTTAGAGTGTGTTTTGTAATTTGATAAGATGAGTAAGTTATAAGTGAAATATGAACTTATTTAACGCTTTGTGATGCTGAAAGAGCCAAATGCTAAATGCAAATAAAAAAGTAGACAATTTATGTAAAGACTGTTAAAAGTACCTATGTATATCTTTTAGTTATATATTTTGTTTGGTAAATTCTTATGAAAAGTTGATTATTTACAATACAAAACCGATATATACCAAGTATTAAAGTGAAGTCTGGTTACTAATAATATAATAAAAAATTGATAATTATAATTACAAGACTGCGTAGGTACTTAAATAAGAAGGTTTAAGGTTTCCTAATAAATATTACAAGAAATTTATATTTCTTCGTTTAATTTACCTTTCTTATATATTTTTGTGGATGTTCATATTCGCAAAACATTCGCATAAAATTTGCGAGTGCGAATGCGAATATTCCTTACATCACTAGCAGGCAGCCAGTGCAATACCAAATGCTCCGTTTGACCCGAAGAGGAAAATGAGGTATGGAGCATACTTTATATTGCCCCTTGCCTGTCAAGATGATTCGAATGGAGATCTCTGGTTCTCCTCCGAGAGATTGGCGTGAATGTTAAATCAGTAATTTGTATTGTTCAAGCTCTAACGTGAAACATGTGTAATTTCAACTGATGTTGATCAACCATCTGTGACACGTGTAAACAAACATCTGAACAGGGTACAGATGTGCTGTAGTGTGTTGTACGGTCGCTGACTAACCCGGTGTACCACTTGTGAACCTTATCGCCACAGTGATAAGATCGACAATTGGTACCGGCAAGTGTACGTGACTGAACGCGGTTGTCTCCTAGGAAGCGATAGGTCGCTACATCTGTTCACCGCGATGCCGTGACTAGTTCAGCAGGTTAGCTAAAACGCGACACGTAACGGACACTGTCTTCTGACTCATCCGCACCTGGCCCTGCGAAAATGGCACGTAACACGTGGACACAAGGTCTAGAGTCCTGTCCACGAGAGTACTCTCCTCCCGGATAGTCCGCCTACGTAGTTAGCATATCAAAGGGAAATTTTAACGGCGTGTCATCACTCATCAACATTGCACTGTAGTGCTTCAAACTCTGTTGTTATGTCCGTCCTACTCGTTGGGACGATAAACAAGAATTTATCAAAGCCCAAATGGATCTAGTGATATACTAGTTAAATATAATAATTGAAAAATATTTGAAGTATAATCAACAGAACTAGCAACTGTAGCCGCTAGTGTTTTGCTTGAATTTAACAAACACCTTTCTAAGCACCACATTTTAATATTCCTGACGTAAAACTATCGTAACAAATATTCAAATAGAGGTAGCCCTATCGGTCCCTCGCTGGCGGCTGGACTGCCGCGGCCGTCGACAATGACTCATTTGACTCCGTGTCCCGTGTCCTCACTCCCCAGCTGCATTGGTATACATCTGTATTGTAATCTGTAAGTATTGTAGCGATGTACTTGCATATTATCTTTGAATTGGTTTATGGGTCGTTCTTCCCGGCGGTAAAGTTGATAAGACTTCCATTTACTAGCTTATGTTTACTTAGTAACTATTATTTAATGAGACATGAGCACATCATGTCAAGAAGAAAAGGAAGTCAGTTGTTCCAAATAAAGAGGTGACAAATTGACGTGCACTTTGATGAAATAGTTTGGCCCTGGCCCGTAACCATCAATAACACACGGGCATCATGAACCCGTAGAGTCCAGCCTTTATTGACGACGATGAGTGTTTTAGTTTCCGTAATCCGTATACATAATACCTATCGCTAGTACTGTTATTCGTACAGTATAGCACATACATTTGAGATTTTCCTCAAGGTCGTCATAATAATTATGACCAAAATAATTTTATTGCAATGTCACATTAATATAAAGTTGTAACTTGTATTACATTAACTCCGCTCCTCTGCATTGTCCTGTTTAAATAACACTTGTGATCCCACTAATATTTTAGATTTACCCTGTATACAGTGTACACATCTTCCGTATGGTCTAGTGGCTTTCACCCAGGAGGCTCAGGTTTGATTCCCGGTACGGGAAAACTTTTTGTTGGAGGATTGGTCTGATTTTAAATCAGCATGTAAATATTTGAATTATTTATGTATTATACATTATGTAAATGGGTTTCCTGTGTCGATGACGCGATTTAATGTCCATCTTCTAGCTGATACCTATCCGCATCTCATGCGATATGTATTCGAGTTAAACCTTTGCCTAAGAAATGTTTGTAACGTCCGTCCTAATCTTTGCATGCTACTTGCGGAAAGCTGTAACTCTTTCTAGTCTTAAGGAACGTCTTGGTCTTTGTCATGACGAAGATTGTAAGACGAACCCAATTTTACACGTCCCTGGTTGGGTTAAATCAAGTCCATTATGTATACGATACGAAGCGCACACTTAGTCCTTTCCACACACAAATATCAGACACTGCCCAATGTGTCTGTTTAAACCCTTTACATTATCACGTGATATAACGACACGCATGAGCGTGTTAGACACAATCTCCCCCACGTTCATTTTCCGCTCGTCTGCTGATTATATACCAACACGTGTGGGGGGAGGCGCGGCACACCTCAGCCCGCCGCCGCGACGCAACGGGACAAGCTCATCGCACGCTTCAACGGACGTCGATATTAATATCGACACCCCATGAGTTTAGCTGAAAATGGTTATTTGCTGTCGCAGTCGCGGGTATTGCCGGACCATTACGATTTACGACCTTCAAACCTTCAGGAAAAGAGCGTATTCCGGCAACGCACTTTGATCCTCCGGTGTTGCGTTTGCTCGTTTGCCCTCCCATATTTTTATAACAACCAAAACTTTAAAGGTTGAGTTACTATTTAAATGATAGTCCATACGACAGACTTGTGGTAGCATCACAACGACTTCTGGGAGTTCAGACACAATACCACTGACGTACAGAATACCCTCAATATAATATTTCGTGGAATAGCTACTTCTGCAGCTACTTGGAAAGCACAGACTGTATGTATGCAATATTGCTGTGTACTGTATGTAACACAGCAATATTGCATTTACTACGTCAAGTTTGGTAACTTGACGTAGTAATTAAGTACTTGATTCAATCAATCAATCAATCAATCAATCAATCAATCATTTATTTGCGTTAAAAGTGGTACAATAGATGTTCATATTATATAAGATACATTTCTTAGATCTAGCACTTTTAGCTACACAATAGCATGCAAATACTGTTAAATTGAGTCTAATTTATAGTTATGTCATTTACTGTTAATTGTTTAAATATAATTACCTAATACAATAATATTAAACATTTCATCATTACCAATAACTACAACTTCATTATTACGTCAGTGACAATAATTATGTCTAGCAAATATAATTAATAACATAGGGATTTAATGTCAGCTTAAAACTAAAAACAGAATTCATATCAAATTATTTTCTTTAATCTAGTCCATCTAAATTAATCGATTAAATTATTATTATCATTATTCTCGTTTCTTTACAAATAATTCTAGGTTTCTAGCAATTCATTTATGGAATAAAAGGTTTTACATTTAAGCCACTTAATAATTTCCTTCTTAAATTTAATATAAGGCAACTCTTTTATCATTTTTGGTATAGCATTGTATACTTTAATGCACATAGGATGGTATTGTTTTTGATATAATGTTATTCTTGGAATAATATCAAGTACCAATCTGTCAGCTTTTCTATTGCTACGCGAGTAAATATCACGTGCTTCTGAGAAATTTTTATAGTTTAGCTTTACAAAATTGGCTAGCTCAAATATATATAAGCTAGGTAATGTAAGTATGCCTAGTTTTTTAAATAGAGGTCTACATGACTCATAAGGTGGTCTACCACAAATCGCTCTGACACATTTCTTTTGCACTATGAACACCTTATTAATTTCTGTGGAGTTTCCCCATAGCATCAGGCCATATCTAAGTACTGATGCTACATAAGCATGGTACGCCGAGAGAACAGTCGGTAGGGCGCATACTTGTCTTAGTCTGTAAAGAGCGTAGACAAATCTATTAAGTTTGTGACATACATACTCTACATGTGCCTTCCAATTTAAATTTTCGTCTATATATACTCCCAGGAATTTTGTTTTACTTACTTGTTGTATTACGTCATTATTGTACTTAATACTAAAATAAATTATTTTATTTCCACGATTTTTAAATTCAATATAATTAGTTTAGGTTAGATTTATATTAAGATTATTGTTTTGCATCCATTGTATTTTTTTTTTATTGTTTCATTCATTTTCTTGTCAATGCTAATGTTATTAGTATTCATAATTATTGATATATCATCAGCAAATAGTGTGCACGTATCATCCGTGACGTCAGGAAGGTCGTTAATGTAAATCAGAAACAGTAGTGGCCCTATTACACTCCCCTGAGGAACCCCGCAATCATTTACTCTAGACTCCGACCTATGAGTCGAAAGTATATTTAGATGGTTTATTGAAGTTATTTCAACTAATCGTGTTCTTTGATAGAGATATGATCTGATCCAATCTAGTGCCTGACCTCTAATACCTAGATTTTCAAGTTTTTGTAGTAATAGTTTATGCGATACGAAATCAAACGCCCTAGACATATCAAAAAATATGCCAAAAGTAGGTTTTCTGTCATTTAATTTATTTATTATGGCACGAACAAGAGTAGAAGCTGCTAGAATAGTGTTTTTGTTGTTTTGAAACCCATATTGCTCTTGTTTTAGTATATTATATTTTCCCATAAATGCAGTGATTCGTTTGTGCATACATTTTTCAAAAACTTTTGATATCACAGGTATAAGTGTTATAGGTCTATAATTTTCTAACAATTTTTTATTGCCTTTCTTATGTATCGGTTTCACTAACGATATTTTAAAAATATCTGGATATTGCCCTGTTTCAAAAGACAGGTTTATAAGGTAAGTGAGTATGGGTGTTATAACTTTTTTACAATGTTTTAAGACTTTTGTAGAAATACCGTCATATCCTTCTGAATTTGTATTTTTCAATGATTGTACGATACTGCTTATTTCAGAAAAATCGCAGGGTGTTAAGAAGATACTACCGTGTACATTATTTTTATTTGTGTTGGTACATTCTCTGTCGTTATAAGATGTTGTCAAATTTATAAAATAGTTATTAAATTCATTTGCAATGTCAATAGGTTTAAGTGTTAGTTCATTATTTTTGTTTTGTATTTCTGTTATAAAGTCAGTACTATGTGTTTTGTTGCTTATTTCATTGTTTATTATTTTCCAAGTTGCTCTACATTTATTAACGTATTTTTCAGTATATGGCCGATTAACGGCCATATACTGAAACGCTAATCAAAACTAAGAGCCCTCGTATTCACAGGCTGTCGTTGTCTCTACATTTACTTACATTGACATTTTACTATCGCTCCAGTATTCGGCCGTTAGTTAAATCGACGTTTGCAACGTCAGCAGATGTTCACTGAACATCTGCTGCATCACTCTGACGTTGGCAACTCCTATTACAGGGAAGGCTATGCCAAAAAAAGAAGTTAAATCGACTAACGACGATACACTCTTCACTGCTTACTTTTAAAAACGCCTTACCTGGAAAATGTGATGCAAATTAATCTTTCACAATTTTATAGACATGTCCATACATGTCAAATTCTTATCGCTTGTGGTTTGACCCTGACGTCAGATCTCAGTGTCCATTGACTCACAAGTCACAGCTGGGGGTCTAAAAAGGACACTTTAGGTGTTTCATATATTTTTTTCAACTTATATTGTTTTCGCCATTTTACGCATTTCTATTAAAACCTGTCAAAATTGATGTTTTCCAATATGATGAAATCATGAAAAAAATATATGAAACACCTAAAGTGGCCTTTTTAGATCCCCAGATAAGCTTCTGCCAATGCTAATGTAACACAACAATATTTACATTTACTCAGTATGTAGTATCCAAGTGCGTTGTTTGGACACTAGACAGTGTATTGTTTGGAGAGTTGCGGTATAGACAGTGAAGTGGGACGACGACCAGCTCGTGGTCGCCGCTCGAGTTATCACGCCGCCCGCAACCCGCTGACGGCACCCGGCGGGGAATGCATTACACGAATTACCTGTACGTTACTGTCACGCAGTGGCGAGGAGTCTCCCTCTCCGGAACGGTCGGCTTCCGGTTTTATTTAAGACTCGTATTTTATTTAAGATTCATATTATTAACAAAATATACAATCTACTAACTGCTGCCCGCGGCCCGCGTCATGTGTTGACGCGGGCCGCGGGCAGCAGTATCCCAAAGGAACACTACTTTTTCGGAATAAAAAGTAGCCTATGTTTTAATCCAGAGCCTAAACTACTACCATACCAAATTGAATCAAAATCCGTTCAGTAGTTTTTGCGTTAAAGAGTACATCCATACATCCATCCATACATCCAAACAAATTTTCACATTTATAATATTAGTAGGATTGATCAAGATCTAAGACCTGCCCTCGAGTGGGCAGCGAATGTCCGCTGTACTGCAGTGAAAGTGAAACTCCAGCGCAGGGTTGGCAGCTTCTCAAGTTCTGTGAATACAAATACAATCATTTACTAGTGGAACTAATTGTAAGCTTGGCAGCCCTGCGCCAGACACACCTGACTGGTAGAAAGTGACTCCAATGGGACACATTTGTTCACAGCCCATTTGAATAAAATTTCAGTTTTAATCGAAGTAAACCAGAAGGCTGCAGAAGAATTTGTCACACAAAATAAATATGAATGAGTTTTATGCCTACACGTAGGTTGTAACTTTCAAGTGTGGATTAGACTTTTTCATGAGCTACGAATCAAACTTACTTGAAAATATAAAGAAAACTGCCATATTTGTAGTGAAATACTGACAGATATTGAACGAAACATTCAGTAAAACAAACGCGACGTCAACAATAGATAGATAGAGATAAGATTAATAGTACCTTATTGATATCAATCTTTTTCATCAAGTTTTGCTTTCAATGCATAGACGTATATATTATAGACGAGGCATGTTGAGGCAAAAAATGTCTCCAGTCAAATGGCCCTACTTTTGGAGATTTTTGGGGCAATTTTGACATTTGAAGTATGGTAAAAACCAAGATGTCGTAACTTTTGACTGTATGAAGATTTGTTCTGTCAAATGTACGTCATAGCCTATCTTGAGTTTTAAAATGTTGTTTTAATGTGTCGAGCTCTCGGAGGGTTTATTCTTTGTTCAACCCCTAGATTTTCAATTTTAGTGGAACGACGTTACGCAGACCGAGGATTGAAAATCTAGGGGTTGAACACGGAATGATCCCCTCGAAACTTGAAAGTGAAACCTTTTCCTCACTGCAAGAATATTCAACATTTATGTCAATTTATTCACACACGTTTCGGAGGTTGTCCGTTACCTACATACTTGTATGTACTGGTAACAATCGCGTGCTGACTGCTGACCGTGGCCTAGCTCGTTCCACATTAGAATCTGCAAACGAATCAGAATACCCAACAAATAGCTGAATACGTGTTAATTATTGCATTGACCCTGACATTTGGGTTCGCCAAATGGAATTAAATCCATAATCTAATCCTGTGAAGTAGGTTTTATAACATTTAATGACACATTGTATAAGCAATATATTATTTACTAGGTAACTAGGAGGTTCCCGTGACTTCGTCAAAACACATCGTACAATTTGTGAAACGGCCAATGATGATGATGACGTACAAGCCTTATGTGAATGCAACCATGCAACATTTATAGTTACTAGTGTATTCATAGATATATTATATAAAAAAATTAACAGGAGGAGTGTATTATACAAACTGCAGTTACCTTCCTAAATGTTGGTACAAAGTTCTGAAAAGTCGATGAGTGTAGCTGTGTCTGTATGGGGCCGCGCCAGCCGCCAGCCGCCAGCCGCCAGGCGCCAGGCGCAGGGGCAACAGGTGCGCTCATAGAAAATAAGCGTAAAACTTTGTCGAGCTGGTACGATCGACTGGGAATTGAAAGTTTGCGGCTTTATTGGCTTTGGCGAAAGGGATGTAGAGTACGATTCCATATTACTGCTGATGATATGAACAAAATTAAAATTTTATAACCCCCCGAACCCCTGCGACTCCCGTGACCCCCGTGACCCCCGAATTGACAAGTAGTGAGCGAGCCGCCGATGATATATTATAGCTAAGTCCACTCGATCATGTCATTTTTTAAACAAAAAATATAATAAATATAAATCGATTCATCCTTTTGGAAGCTACCTGCTACGATGCCACGGACAGACACACAAACACGTCAAACTTATGTTTTGTCGGGGCTTAAAAATGATCATAGGGATTAATTAGAAACATAAACCGACTTCGTGTGAGTAGCCTGTAGCGGGCATACACACACCGCCATACTCTCCTCGCAAGAGTAGGTAGAGCCAGTGTTCGGGACCCCACCCCAGTAGGTATTGGGGACGTTACTGGTCGGTGATGCATGATGATGATCACTAGGCACCAGCTAAATATATCTTTATGATCCTTGGATTCTTTACCTGACATTTTCATCGGTCGCAAGTGTTAATCTATATTTATTCTATATAATTATATAAAAGGCAAAGCTGATTGACTGATGTATCAACGCTCAGGCCAAACCCTTAAGGCTAGAAATTTGAAATTTTGCACACGTATTTCTCTTAAGACGGAGGCATCAACTGAGGAAGGATTTCTCGAAATTAAGCGCCCAAGGTGGTTAAATAGGGGATAAAAGTTTGTATGAAACTTTTCATTCCTTTGACATATTTGCATGATGTTTCGTATGAATTAAGTACAGAAAGAAATAATGAGTTAAGTATTTCAGAGTTTTCTAATATTCAACCCCTAAGATAGTAAAATAGGGGATGAAAATTTTAAATTATTATAAAGAAATCGTTTTAAAACCCAATTTCACGCTAGTATACATATAATAACCAAGTACTCTGTGTTTACTTTTTTTGTCTTTTACTTTCATTTATTTGAAATGAATTATAAATGAATCGTCTGGAAATCATGACCAATCAAAACGGGTTTGACGTTGGTTTGACGTTTATGAGAATACCATTTTGCAGTTTCAACATAACGGTACTGGATCGATTTGATTAGCAGGATCGAGCTCCTGAAAGTGGTAACATAGTACGTTACAGATAGATTGTGTGACATAAATTTAACTCATAATCCCGGTCGGCGCGATTATGATCTAAGTTCTATATTATAAATTATTAGGTCATTGTCGCCTGCACACGTGCGTACGTGTGAGAACCGCTGTTCACGATAGTATTGTTTATAAGTAACACAATATTTAACAGAATGCACGTTCGCACGCTCGCATTCTTCAATTAAAATCTCATTATGCTGCGATTAGGTTTTGATTACATTTTATAACACCTGATTATATTATTCAACTAGTATTTATATTGTATTGTTAACAACATCGCTGCCGGGGATTTTCTGGTAAGACAGATGGTTTAGGGACGTCTGATTACTGTAACGCTAATTAAAATCGAGTGGCACACAAATCGCATTCTGAGGGTCACTCTACGGAGCCCAGACAGTGACAGCCTGCAATTTATGAAGCGTCTAATTTTAAGTAGGGTTTCAGTCCAAACTCCAGGTAGATATTTTTAAAGTCCATTACAGTTTACTAGTTACAACCTCAGCTCAAACAAAAAAGTGTAGACAGAGTTCTGCGACTCAACAACCACACAGTGAGGCCGGTCTAAAGTACGCCTCGCCGTGTAATTTCATTCTTCATTTACATTGCATTAATTACACAGTGTCACGCACGAACATGTAACGTAACTACGCCTTACGTATTTGTATAGTGCGCACCTACTAGCTACACGCGTCCTGCATACATATAAAATCTGACCAGTAGTTTAGACGCTACGATGGAACAAATATATATATATGTAGACTGCCAAAATCATTACCCTTCCTTTTGGCCCTTCCTTTTGGCTTCGCCTAAGTCGGATAAAAAACTGGCCTCAGTTGAATGAATGAAATGACAGTTGAATGACAAATTGTTACTATAATAAACTACAATCAATTTGGAACCTATTTCAAAACTTTTCTACCCATTACAGCTCGTATCGCTTAGTGTAAACAATATCAATACTGCTTTCTCAGTAACCGATAAGACTACAAAAAAATGAACTCTACTACATTGTATTAGTATCGTTTGTCGATAAAGTAGGCTCAAAAAAGGTTCATTTTTTTTCAAAGCGGGTTCGAGCGGGACCGACCTCAAAAGCCTGTCTTGACTTTTTTATTTGGTCTGAGATTACAGCCGGCTAGACATCTGGATTAAGAAGGTAAGTTTTCCCCATCTATCTGCAACGACCGTGTCCACAGTGCACTTGGCCGGTGTGTCCCCACTCCCCACTCCCCAGTGCCACAACACTCCACCGGCTACTGTATGTGATATGTCCGCTGCATTACCTACTACCTTCGTCGCGTCTATATGCGCGGTCTGCATACAAATTACACTTTTTTCACATTTAACTTATTCTAATATCGAGAAAAGATTTAAATGCTTTTTGCAGCCTGATTAGGAACTTGTAGAATCACATGTTGTAATTTCACAACGTTACTGCATATTTTAAATGCTTTGAATACATAAGCCTAATTCTCTTAACTATTTCAGATTTCGGTTCGGTCAACGCCAACGCGCTGACTGATTCGCATACGCGTCAAATCGTGCGCGCGCGAGCGAGGCAGCCCGAAATCCAAACGATGTTTAACCGATAATAAAATTTACTAGAATTTCTCCCCAGATCAAAATCCCAGTCACTAGCGTACGACTCACTAGTCATTTACATTGATATTGAAACAGCACAAAGCGTCAGTGTCTCAGATTATAAAAACCGGACAAGTACGAGTCGGACTCGCACACGAAGGGATGGAACCCAAACTTATTTATTGCTATGTATTAGCTAGTGAGTAGTGACACTGTACAGTCGGATAGTATGCACATACCGTGCATACAATACTAACACATGATCGTGCGACTGGACGTGGACTGGACGTGCAACTGTTTGCCTGAATTAAATCAGTAGTTTTATTCTTGTAAGCTGCTCCTATTGACCGCGCGCGGTGTGTGTGAATGCGACGAATGATTAAATTCATTTATATTAAATTACTAGCTGGCTCCTGCAACTTCGTTTGCGTGAAACTGTAGATGGGAACGGAACCCTAAGATAAAAGTAGCCTATGTTACTCCTTGTAATATCAGCTATCTGCCAATAAAAGTCCGGTGAAAATCGGTCTGGCCAGGCGTTCCCAGTCTTTAAAATCCCCAAACCCTCATGGGCATCCGGTAACCTCACTCGCTCGGCGAAACACAACGCAAGCGTTATTTCACGCCGCTTTTCTGTGAGGCCGAATATTTAGCCGGTCGAGCCGGCCCGGCCCATTCATGCCGAAGCGTGGCAATCTCACGTAAAAACGTTGACATATTGCAGTGGAAAGCAAAGAGGTCTGGCAGATGTGAGTCATGGAAATTACATAATATTTTGTACAAATCTTTTCATCAGCAAGCGAGGCTACACTGTCTGCCGCATAACGATAATACTTATTACTCGTATTAGTAATGATTCCTCCATGTTATTACTTAGGTCCGTAAACGTGCATTTGGAAATACAGAACAAAGTGAACCACGCCGGTGGCAGCCCTGATAGCCCTGCACAGACAGAGCGCGCGGCGCCGATCGATCGCTGCACGCTCACAAAGGTCTGCTGTGCCCCACCTCCCCCCGCCCGCCACCCGCGCCGCGCCGCCTCCGGGGAGACCGGGCACCCAAACGTACAGGCTGCAGGCTGCAGAGCGTTTCAGCGCCCAACACACTCTTGTACTGGGAATTTCATGTAGATTTAAATAATAATAATATGGATCCTAAAATAGCTAGCTTCGTTAGGTAGACGATCGTGAATCGAAAAATAAAAGTATTGTTAATACTATTTATATTTCATATATTAATATATATATTTAAAAGTAGAAATCTCAAATCACATATACAATCTTTCTATCTACATAATATTTTGTTTTGATTAAAAATACTAATAATCTTGGGTTATTTGAGAATAACTTTTATCTCCCGTATGGTCTAGTGGCTTTCACCCAGGAGGCTCGGGTTCGATTCCCGGTACGGGAAAACACTTTTTTCCATTATTATGCTTTTTCGATCATTTTGGAAATGTATTTTTTGGGATAAAAGGTAAAAGGCCTTTTCTGACGATGTGGGTGCAATATTTCATGATGCTTGTATTCGGTTCAGTAGGTAAGGCTGGAAAACGTAACTGTCAATCAAACCAACTGACATTCATATTTAATATTAGTCACGATGTTAATAATTTATATGACGGATATATTGATCATTATTATATTAATACGTAAAGCAAAACTTTCAGTATGATTTCACGAGAATTGTGCGAACGGAGGAGTATGATATTTAGCACAGTTAAAGTTTTTGTGGATGAAGTAGTGCAGAAAGCTAATATATTTTAATAATACTTAGAAATACATAAAATTAATAAAAATAAAGTTACACACACACACTACCCCACTCACACTACCATGCGTTTGTATAATAACAGTAGGTTGCACACAATTTGGTCAATCTTTCTTTCACATTCCATAGACAACATTGACAAATTTCTTATTGCTTATCTAAGATGCAAAAGACCCCTAAAAAGTTGAAACTTGAAAAATTTAATGTGAATAATGGTCGAATTTGGGTCAGAGGGCTACCTCTAGAACTAATTAAATATGTAATCTACCTACAGCCGCTGCCGACAAACCGGGCTGGAAAGAGGTGACTCCACTTACCACTATAATTTAAATTTGTATTGATATTGGTTATCAATTCCCTAGAGACAAGCATTTGGAGTTTGGACACAATACACATGCTGTTAACTGTGGCTAGGGTATGTTTGGAAATGGTGCTTTAAGATATAACAGGCTAAAATAAATCCACATAGTTACGTACATAATTATATTTTTGTATAGCACATCACTTGTAATTTATTTCGGAAGCCTCTTCGTATGAGAGGTCTCGAAGTTGCTTTGTTCAGTCTTTTGGGACGAGAACCCTCGATTTTGACTTCGCGGAGTTCAGGAGTACTCTAGCAATGTTCCCGATTTTGAGACTCCTCGAAATGTAAATTAGTACTGGGGAACTCGGAATATCGCACGTCCTCTGGTCTTCAGTCTCGAAGGTCGAGGACTCGAAAGATTTTGTAACATCCCGACTACTTACTAAATTTTACATGATTTACATGATATATAGATTAAAGTATGTATTATGACATACAACATAAAAATACATATATGAAATAATTCTCGATAGTATCGTCCCACTGCTGTTTTTTTTTGTGTCCCACCACCAAATTGGAAACTTTAATCTGGACGCCAATTCATTAACTTTAACTTTCAATTTACTTTCAATGATATATAAATAAATCCTCTTGATATCATAAAATGATTTTTGTAGTTTGGATCACTCAAATTCAAAACGCGTTTGACGTTGATTTGACGTTTACCAGAATAACGTTATGCTCCAGCGGAACCTACCAACTGTGTGAATAGTCAATTGCCAATAATGTACAAATAAGGTAAGGCTTAATACGTAACTCAGTGTAATTACCTACTTTAAAGCCTTTATTGTGACTTATGAGCGTTTCCGCTACAACCTCAGCCTCACCGCCCCGAGTTCGTGCCGGACGCCAATTACTCGAAATGGCCGCCCCAGTTACAGCTGCGGCCCGCGTGTGATATGGAATATACAAATTATTACCTACCTACTCTCTATGCGTTGTGCAACCAAGGACTATCCATATTTCTCTAATGGTGTTAAACAGCCTCGCGAGTTAACTGTAATATACTTCGGTCAGTGGGGTAAACGTATCAGTTACGTTTTCGAAATTTGTATAAGCGCTGTCATGATTTTCATACAATTCTCATTCGATAACATTCGTTGTTGTCAATCGTTGGTGCTTACCCCACAGATCCAATTAAATCCAGACGTAAACAAAAATAATAAATTCGCCCAAATTAATTTGTTAATATATTTCTTTATCGCACGGTAAATAAGTAACATTTAAATTTGTAGCAATAAAACGTGCTATCGTTTCTTTGTTTACGTTTAGAATCAATTGGATCTGAACCTGAGTAATGAGTATATTATATTATAGATGTTCAGATATAATACGTGTTCGGCGTCACGACTCACGCTACATGCGTAGCTCCGAAACAACAACGAGGGTAAACAAAGAGCGAACCGGCGCGGCTGAGCGTGACGGCCAAGGTGAGGTCCGCACCTTGCGGCATACTTGCGGCACACTTGCGGCCCGCGGTGCACACCACCACCGCCACGAAAGGCAAGAGGGCCTGGTACACCTAGGGGTAAGGCTGGGACTATATTGTCCGGAATCCAGAAGGCTGGGGAAAATTCAGAGCATTGAAAATAGAATTCTGGACTAATACAATAGAGATGAAAATTGAACACATGAGTGTCGAGTTGTTGACACTCGTGAGTTCGATTTTCAGCTGTATTGTATTAGCCCAGAGTTCTATTTTTGGTGCTCTGAATTTTCCCGGCCTTACGGATTCCGGACAAAAAAGACCCGTCTCCCTAACGTGTGCTGACGATTTCCACGCTAACCCCGTGTATCTGAGTTTTGGATGTTTAGTACTACTAGGTTACAGCCCCCGTGGTCTAGTGGTTAGAGCTTGGCTCTCACCTCGGAGGTCGTGGGTTCGATTCCCGCATTGGAACAACAAAAAATGTTGTTTCCAAATTTGGTTAGGACAATGCAGGCTGATCACCTGATTGTCTGACAAGAAAAATGATTCATGCATCGGATAAGCATGTAAAAATTCGGACCTGCGCCTGATACTACGGACGGACACTAGGTTATGAGGGTAATGGAAGACAGAGTGCTCTAGTGAACTGTTGACAAACTTGAGCACTACAAAATTGCTCCTGCGTTCCTCGTTTCAATGAAAACCGGCCACCGTCACCGAAATCGGTGTGGGGAGTTATCACTACTAGGTGAGATCGTTTGGCTGCCTCTCACCGTGCGGTGTTATCACAAACTTGCACATTATTAACAATCGCCACGATAACGCCATCCGCTCGAGACAATCAATTTTATTGCGGCAACTGACTGCTATACTGTCCTACATGGCCGCCGCCAACGCACTAGCCACCCTACCACTTTAATCATAGAGACTATTATCGCTAAATGAGACGGGTTTTATTGGAGTGGACCTAATGAGAGCCAATTGAAGATCATAAAAACAGTCGCTTAAGCTGTACACGACGAACGGATAACTGCACATGTGATGGCTATTAGATTAGTTCTAGATTTCGGAGAAATGTGTATTATGGCAATAAAACAGCTTTTTTTATTAGGGAAGACTTATCTAGTGTTAAAGTTGCTGGAGCGTCTCGGTTGACGGTGTCAATAATAACCAAATTTTGTGACTTAAGACAATATCTGTAATTAGTAATAAGAATATATAGAGCTGATCTTCCGTGTCAACGGGTACAGGTTGAGTGAACCTGATGCGGTTTTACTAGTCCGTTGTTATTTATGAAATGTGAACCACATTAGTCGGATCTCAATATGAACTTTACCGTAAATAATAAGTCGCACTGCCATAGTCTATCTAGTTTTGTTCTTGCGTGTGTGATCCCTGACGGTAAAACAGGAAACAGATGCTAATGTGTTGCATCCCGCAGGCGTGGTGTCGGTGTCGGACGGGCACGTGGAGTTCTCGCGCGAGCAGTGGCGCGCGCTACTGGCGCACTACGCCGGGCCGGCCGCGGTGGTCGCCGCCGCGCTGCTGCTGGCCGCTCTCATGCCGCTGGCCGGCCTGCTGTGGTGCTGCTGCCAGTGGTGTCGCAGCTCGCGCCGCCGCCGCCCCTTCGACCGCAAGTACGACAGCTGCCTCAAGGCCGTGCTCGCCATCCTGCTCATCGGCTTGTTGACGCTGCTGCTGTTCGGGGTCGTATGCGCCTTCGCGACCGACGCGCAGCTGGAGGCGGGCGTATCAGAAGCGCCCGACACGGCGGCGGCGGGGCTGCGGGACGCGCGCACGTTCCTCAACACGAGCGCGGCGCACGCGCGCCACCTGCTGGTGGACAACTACGGCGAGCTGCGTGTGGCGCTAGCGGCGCTGCTGGACAGCGGCGGGCGCACGGTGCTGCAGAAGCTGGACGAGTGGACGTCGGCCACGTCGGTGCGGCACCTGAGCCGCATGGTGGAGCAGCTGGCACGCGTGCCGGGCGACCTGCGCACCGTGCACAACCACACCAAGGTGCTGCGCGCGCGCGCCGAGCGCCTCAACACCGGCCTGCGCAAGGTCAAGTCGTCGCTGCTGCGCACGCTGGCCGACTGCCGCGAGCCGCAGTGCGTGCAGCTGCAGGACAAGTACAAGATCGGCCAGCTCGACACCGACATACAGTACAACAAGGTACGACACGCAATCAATCAATCAATCCTTTATTGCAAGAATGTGGTATGCATAAGGTCTTAAAAATATTATAATAACTAGGATCCAACATTCTGCCATCACAATGGCGCGCAAAATATCCTTAACATGCAAGGCGTTAGGTGTGTGAAGTTAACATTTATAAATTGCAACAGATTGGAATTAAATAAAGCAGTGGAGACAGAACGAATCACACAGTTCAGACTTCAGAGTGTTAACCTTAAGAATCCATATTAGACCTTTGAATTATTTTTCCTCGATTATATCAATAATTTTATAGGCAACTGCAAATAGATTAAATATAATATTTTGTCTGATAGATAACCGAACTTTGTGTATGTATCTGCTGTAAAAAATCTAATAAATAAATATGTTTAACGCTACCCAAGGATTTGGACAAGTATTTTCCAACAGTAAGTATGTTTTATAGCAAGACGTAGATCTGTTACTGGTAGAAACCGGGCAAAAAAACGTCCGGAATAAGTCAATCTTAATTCCTAACTCTTTATTTTTACAATTGGTTTGTGTTGAACCTGTTGTAGCTTTTTCTGACTTTCCGAAATAACTACGTAAGATTTTCTTGGAAATAAAGCCAATTTGATTTCATTTCATGTCACTTTATTTGAATAATATTCAGGCTGATATCACACACAATCGACGATATCACAAAAAAATATATATATGCTATGTATTTGCGAGCTTTGGTATTCGAGTCTATCACGATATGACGAAACTGTTTTTTTTTTCAATTTGATCGAATGGTTACGACTTACGAACCGATGAATGTTTGTTTATAAGTTTATTCTGGTGAACTCGACTACAGATCCCGGACGTGTCGGAGCTGCTGCACAACGTGTCGGAGCTGGTGGAGGGCACGATGCGCGAAGACGTGCTTGGCGGCCTGAGCGTGTTCGACGGCATCAAGCGCACCGTCGACCAGCACATCCCGCGCGTGCGCACCGCCATCGCCAGCACCGGCGAGCAGCTGCGCGAGGTCGCCGATCAGGTGCGCACACACTGACGAACGCACTCATGTACGCTCGCACGTAAGGACATACGTACACAGACTTCACCACTTCACACATACATAACTCGTTCTCATATACTTATAGAGAATGTATGTTGATATCTTACTTTAGTGTCACTCTATTTATTGAGATTTAAATTACATAGATGCTTAGTGAATTTTCACCTCTATAGATCACGTGGGCGGCTGGCAACCAAAGCGTGAAGCTAGCGGAGTACGAGCGTCGCACAGATGACCTGCGCGGCTGGCTGGCGCGGTACGGGCCCTACCGCCGCTGGCCCACACGCGCCGCCGCCGCCGCGCTGCTGGCCGTGGTCGCGCTGCTGGCGCTGGGCCTGCTGTGCGGCGTATGTGGCAAGCGCCCCGACGCGTACGGCGCCGCCGACTGCTGCAACAAGGGCACCGGCGCCACCTGCCTGCTCTGCGGCGTGGCGCTGACGTTCGCGGTGGCGGCGGGCGTGGCGCTCGTGCTGCTGGCGTATTTCGCGGTCGGCGTGGCGACGCAGCGCCTCGTGTGCGACCCGCTGGCCGAGCCGCGCGGCAACCGCGTGTGGGCCGACGTCGAGCGGTTCGTGCAGCTCGAGCGCGCCATGTACGGCGAGAACATCGAGCCCGACTTCAACCTGACGTCGGTACTGGTGGAGTGCCACGCCAACCGCACGCTGTACCGCGCGCTGCACCTGCGGCGGCGCTACGACCTCCGGCAGCTGCAGGAGCGCGCGAGGGCCGCTCTGGCGGAGCAGGTGGCGGCGCTGCGCACGGACTACCCGCCGCGCGGCCGCCCGTTGCGCATCCTGCCGCCCGCCGCGCGCGACAAGCTCATCCGCCTCGGCGACACCGGCCTCTCTGAGTTCGACTTCGACCGCATTCTGCACGCGGTGAGGTCCGAGCCCTTCCGACACCTTCCGAGGGGCGTGACAACAACAACTCGAACGTTATAACGTTAAAATACTAATAATTCGTTTGGCGCTTGCAGCTGGAGACGAACATGACGTCACTGTCGCTGGACGGGCTGGCAGGCCAGCTGCGCAACACGGCGAGCGCGCTGGCGGGCCGTTCGGGCTTTGGCGATGTGGCGCGGGAGCTGCGCGCCTCCGCCGACGACCTGCAGCGCCTGCACGCCGACGTCGTCGCGCCTATGCTGCGCCAGGTCGCCGAGCTCGACGTGAGTGCACGCACACGCACGTGCGCGCGTAATACATACAAACTTTGTGCACGCACACCAACATACATATCAACTGTCACAATTTATATCATTTTTTTAAATATAATATTGTTATTTCAACGGAAACAATAAGTTTTTTTAAATAAATACATTTATGGCGCAACTTTAGGTCATCATGGCCATTGGCCACTTAAACTAGAAAGCAACGATGAAATTGATATATACTCCGGTGTATAACGTTGTAATTTCAGACGATCGCGACGGAGCTGCGCGACGTTTTGCGGTTCAATCAGTCGTCGCTGAAGGAGGCCATCCAGTACCGCCTGCGCGACGCCAGCGAGGTCGAGCTCTTCCTCAACACGCAGGGACCCGACCTCGTGCAGAACGTAAGAGAATATGCACCTAAACATGTCGTTCAAAAGACAATAAAGGACTATCAGCATCATCCACCACTAACGTTAACACGACTAGACCACTAGTACATAAAAATATGCTGCAAAACGTGTAATTAAAAATCAAAACTTACGCTTAGTATACTTTGTTATAGCTATGAGTGATAACGACACTTTAGTAAGTGTTACATTGTAGTCAACGCAGGCTGCGTTTGAACAATTCCAGCTGACGCGCGAGTTCGCGGAGGCGGTGGGCGCGCGGCTGCAGGCGTACCTGGCGCGCGTGGCGCACGCGGCCGAGCACGACGTGGCGCGGTGCGGCCCGCTGTCGCACGCCTTCAACACCACGCGCGACCAGGCCTGCAAGGCCACGCTGCTGCCCGTCGTGAGTTTTACATTCCCCTATACTTATAATGACTCGGCACACATGGTTCTGAAATAAAAATATAGCCTAGTGTAAAAATATTTTTATTAATCGGCCGATTTTAAGATCCACGATATAGACGAAAATCTTCATGACAATAGGTCAAGCCGTTTCGGAAAAACATGATGTGACACTAGACTTTCATATATTAGTTTTAAGGCAAGCGTTCGATTTGGTTAATCACCACCTGCTCTAGCCCAAAATGGCTGCATCCCTCTTCTGCAGTGGTTTTAATGATACTTTCAGAATCGGACGCAAAGTGTCGCTATAAATGGTATTGTATCTATTACATACAATGCTGAATCGGGCCTCTGACAAAGCTCCCATCTAGGCCCTGTCCTGTTTTTATTGTTAATTAATTATGTAACATTTGGAATATTGTAGAACGGTTTCTGGATGTCGGTGGCGTGGTGCGTGCTGCTGTGGGTGCCACTGCTGCTGCTGGCGCCGCGGCTGGCGCGCCTGTACCGCCACGCCGACCCCTACCCCGGCCCGCTCGTCGAGGCGTACGTACCCCATTCAGCCTCACTGTCGCTCACACCTGTATTCACATTTAAATCTCAGTCAATAAAATGACACAACATCTCTGCCTCTACTATACCTCAAACTACAGAAAGAGGAGTCAAGTGATGCGTGAATAATGTCATTGTAGTGGTTGAGATAACAAATCAGACTATACGCGTAATGTATAGAGTAACGACAATGTAAATGACAGTCGTACGACATGCTTTCTTGCAAAGACTCATTCTCGTTATTAAAAATGTTCTATTCGCAGCAAGGCTTCGGTTTCACTATATTTTGTCTCACTCGCACGCGCACTATTTGACGCGTATGCAAATGCAACCGCTGTACTTGAGATTGAAACCATACTGCAATATAACTATTCTTAATTACGAGATTTGGTATTCGGTTAAAATACTTTTAAGAGAAACTGACGTCATATCTTACTCGTTACAACTTACTTAAACTATATGTGAAAAAATATGACAATCAGCTGTGCTATTTACACGGTGTTTTTTTATCTGAAACAGCACACTTATACGTATCACGTACGCACGACCAAAATATACAATAATATAACACATATAGATGACGAAATGTTGAATGTTGTAAACAAAAACAACAAAATGAATCGTTAGCGTTTGGCCAAAGTCAAAACACGACAGCGACGCTCCACCGCGGGCCCCTTTAAATAACATTAAAAGCTATTAGGTTCACAATCTTCTAATAAGTGTTGGATAGCTTATTTGGGAAGTTTTTTCGCTGCTTACTTTATATAGAGCGACAGGGTCAAAACATACATTTATCAGTAAATTGAGTCCAAGTGGTAGTAAATAATCATATTGAGCTATCCGTTAGTTAAATATTATGTGAGATTTAACAGTCTCCGTATTGCTCACATAACACAACAGTCAACAAGCACACATAAAGTCAATCACACACAAAAAAAAGAGTGCGTCAGGTGTTAAAACTCACTCGATTGTCACATAGTTCGACACACGAAGCTTACATATATAACGTATTGTAAAATTAATTACCACAGGACACGTGATTTACTGCTTATGTAAAAACATTTCCAGCTTGGCAAAAAAGAGTATGACGCGGTGACAGCAGAAACCAAAAACATTTTCTACTTTCTAATTTAAATATATTATAATATAACAAATAAATATAATAAAAGGACACTGGCGAATCATGGCAATTCATGTGCAAAATACGTGGTAATGTGTCATCAAACAAACGTCTGTGGCAATCGCTGTCGTCATAATATCAGCTGCCCTATTATTCACGGAGAATAGAAGTGAGGAGTACAATCTCCATACATGAATAGTGTCCGTAAAATAGCGTTAAATAGGGGGCGCTACAGACGCAGACGGGAGTAAAACGGCAAAATTTAAACGGATAATTAAATCTTAGCATCTTCTTCGGTTTTATATATAAAAATATTTTCGACTATACGAGTAATTACAATTTTCATGATTTACTGAATTAACTACTTTTAATCTACTTAAGTCGTCAAAAATTTTTCAATAACTAAACTCAACTCACTTTACTTCATCTCTTATTGCTAACTTCATATCACACACCCTTGCCACTCTACCGCCATTATGGCCAGTTTTGGATCTATTATTTAATTACTTTTGTCGGACACTTTTTAGCTTTTCTGCCTTAGAGAGATTGTCCTCCTTACCTCTTTTCTCCATGCTATTATTAAAGCTCATTTCCACTTGTCAGTTGAAGTTCATAATATAGCTGTATAGACTGTGGTTACCATGCTGTAAATTGACAATTTGAGGCGTAAAAGCTCCATCTAGTGGCCCAGTAGATAGATTTATTTTAATTGGAGTATAAAGTTATTTTCTTTTCTATAGCTCAGCAGTTTCGTAATAGTTTGTGAAAAAAATTCAACTTGGGGTGTGAAATAGATTACTCTATACTATTTACAGTAATACCTATAATAGTAATACAGGACTTACGCGGTAGGAGGGTCCGAGCGATTGTCGTGTAAGTCGAATTCGCATAAGTCGGGGTCAACTTTGCATATAAATACATATAAAGTAAATTAAACATAATTGGGACCAGAGTTTAAAGAACACAATAATTTAGAAAAAAATGTTTAATAAAGTGTAAGATAATGAAACAATTTACATTGTTATGAATAAAGTAACCTAAACCGAAGTTATTTTGATGTCCAAGGCTTCATATATTCTAACAATGTTGCCTGACGAGTTAAGTTTTTCTTCTTCTCACGCAAAATTTCCTCGTAGCATACCAGTAATTTTATTCCCCGTTTTGTAGTAGAAACGCGTTCTTGATTAGAATCTATTTTTTCTAAAATTTGTAACCCCTTTTTAATTGAATTGAGTCCTTCTGTTAAGTTTGCAATTGTCATTTGATTTACCG
This sequence comes from Phengaris alcon alcon, assembly GCA_037179445.1. Taxonomy (NCBI): domain Eukaryota; kingdom Metazoa; phylum Arthropoda; class Insecta; order Lepidoptera; family Lycaenidae; genus Phengaris; species Phengaris alcon. The sequence goes on along the minus strand of JAYRCH010000154.1, from coordinate 745,546 downwards.
ATTCAACTGGGTCTAGCGAATCAGTTTGTTCAATGTCTTGCTCATACTTACGCATTTCTATAACCTCGTCAATTGTTAGCTCTTGATTGTGTGAATCTAGCAATTCTTGAACGTCATCATTATTTCATTTTATCATCATCATCATATTTCAAACAATTCCAAGCGGAACACGTTTAAACCTGTCGCAAACTGAACACTGAGATGGCGGAGCGAGAGAGCCGATGCGCGCGGCAATCAAAATGAAAAACCACGTATCTCCGAATTAGCGTAAAACGGGGTAGCGTAAGTCGGTGTATTACTGTTTATTTATATACTAAGAAAAATAATTATTATATTTTTGGTTTTCGTAACGTGAAAGGGACATCTATCATTTATCTGCGTATTGCGTTAGCGTATTGCGTTTCCAAAAAACTAGGTATTAATTTAATTACGTAATTGATATCACCATTAATAGATATCGCTTTTCCACAAACCGCCACTAGGGCAATTTATTGAACAATAGGTTAGTAGTTTAATAAATTATCTTTTATATCTGATGTATAATTATTGTTATTTTTATTCCTATGTTCATGAAGTACAACTTATAATAAATACTTTTTGTGACCTCGTATTTTAAATTACCAGGCAGTAAATGTATGGCGACTTGCCGATCTCCTTTATTCCAATCTGTTAAGAATAAAAGATGAAACAATCGAAAATGTTTTTAGTTGTAACCACATTCATACTCTTCGTCTATTTTTGCCAAGCTTTAAGTAGTTGTTTTTTGAAAGTGAAAAAAAAAACCTTATAATTAAACAAATCTTTGCCACTTAGGCCCTTGACCTCATACTATCAGCTGATTAACCACACAGATGATTTAAAAAAAATTACAAAAAAAATGTTTTAAAATCAGCTGTGGGGTGAATCAGCTGATAGTGTGAGGAAATGGCCTCATTGACAAAGATTATTTATCTTCATTACTAGATAATACAATATTTTCGACATAATTTTTTTTCTGTCTAAACGGCTTAACTGTAATTTATTTTATATAACGTTATATTTTTTCCTGTAATCGTTATTATTATTACTCGTTTGCAAAAGGACAGGTATTTAGAGAAATGAAGTCTGCATACGATACGTCACTGATTTGAATAGTATGTTGACTTCACTTGTCTTCACATAAACGAGTACCTATGTACCGAGTGAGTCTTACACTGGCGCCGCCATCGCAGCAATAGCCGCGTCCGCTGCAGAGAAACTCCAAAGACCCAACTAGAACCGGACTTAAACTTGTTATGCTCCATAAAGTCAAAATGATATGCGAGCGAAACGGCAAAGCGAAATGATAATCCAGTATAAATCTATCCAGTGGAGACCACAGGAAAGGTAAGGCTCTCTAAGGCAGAAAACTTAAAAAGTGCCCGACGAAAGTAATTAATTAATAGTTCCATAACTGGCCACAATGGCGCTAGAGTCAGACGGGTGTATGATATCAAGTGGAGTGTAGTGAGTTGAATTTCGTTATTTAAATTTCTGGCGAATTTTGAAAACTTGAGAAGTTCATTCAGAAAATCATGAAAAATCTAATTACCCGCGTAGTCAAAAATGATTTATAAATATAACCTAAAAAGATGATTAGATTTCATTAACCGTTTGAATTTTGCCGTCTTCTTTGGAATTCACACCCTTGCTATAGTAACGCCACCCTATATTAACGCTTTTCGACGGACACTTATTCATGTATGGAGATGTGCTGCTTTCCTCTAGTCTATAGCTACGATGAACGGTTTTGAAGTTTTACTTTTACATATGGAATTGTTTTGTTTTGTCGCGACGTACGTACAGCAAAGGTAATGAGTGCAGTACTTACACGTAGAAAAGGTCGCTTGCGATTGATTTTCTAGTTTTTTCACGATTAGTGAAACATCCCCTGCACTTAAGACCCGCCGTACCGCGCTCTGCAGCGGGCGCCCTAGTGTAAGTTCATTCATCTGCCATTGTTCGATTTTGTTTTATTTCATTGTAGTCGGAGCGATTTGTCCTCCCCCAGCCGTGCGGCAAACCGACTGCATTGACATTTTTATTTTTGTTTCGTTCCTTTAATTTCGTTAAATGATTTGAGGTTATTTGTTCTAACGTTCCCTTGATTTCTATTTCGTAGGTCGTTTTCTAATTTGGTTTGTTGTGCACCCCATCCCGCCCCGTAGCCGGCACGCGCGGTCGAGGAGCCGACGTCGCCGCGCCTCACGCACGCAGTAGCATACGTAGCGAACGAGTTGCAGATTTTAGTTTTCGAATTGAGTTTGTTTGGTTATCACTCACCGCCATCCCTAATCACTTCGGCGGAACGCTCGAGCAGGCGATTCGGGAGTAGCGATATAGCTTAAGTACCCGGGTGACTCGCGCGGCGGGTGGTGACGTGTGGTGACGTGTGGTGTTTGTGCAGCGAGTATGAGCCGGTGGCGGGTCGGCGGCCGGTGGCGCTGGCCCGGCGCGGCGCCCGGTAATGTCCGCCCCGCCGCCCGCACCGCCCCGCCCCTCCGCCCGCACGGTACTGCGCCGCCGCGCCGCACGCCGCACGCCGACCGCTATCGACACAGTTTATACCCGATAGACAATTTATCGCGAAAATAACGATTGACAATAGCGAATTACAATTTACGGCAAATAGTTCCGAATAGGCTACGTGCGTGTGTGCGTGCGTGCGGCGCGGCGGTACGCTCGAGTTGGCTCGTGACGTGTGCTCTTCGACCCCTCTAGCGGCTTGCCGATCCCACTCACATTGTTTAACTCACATGGCTTACCGGAATGTTACATTGTTTGCGAAAAACCATAAAAAAATCACACTGGATATAATAATGTATTTTATTCTTTGGTAGACAAAAATATTTCAATTCAATTCATTCAATTCAATTCATTCAATCAATTTATTCAATTCATTTCATTCAATTCAATTCATTCAATTCAATCCATTCAATTAATTTTTTGATCACCAGAATGTAGTATAATTACAAATTAAAATATTATAGTTCTAGTACATTCTGCCATTATAATGGCGTGTGACACTTGCATGCTCTTATCATTTACTACATTTTTTATTTATTTCATTATTTACAATTAAATAAACCATTGAAATCACAATTATTACTCAGTATTATTGAGAGTCTTGGTATAATAATAATATAAAAGAAAAAATCATGAAAATTAATTTTTTAATTTTTATTTCATCATTGTTTTTGTTTATTAATGCATAGTAAACTATCAAGAATTCTTTTCAATTGTAACTATCATAGATTTGTGTATGTTCCGCTGAGCCGCCGTGTGTAGTGCCCCGTAGTGCCCCGTAGTGTCCCTGTATGCAGACCGCCTACCCGTCGTTAACGTCGCACTTGGAATGTAATTTATTTAGCAAATTCTACTACATTTACTAATAGAAACAAAATCATTTGACTAGATTTATTTACTTACATTTCAATACCTTGCAGCACGGAGTCTTAACTCGGCCTATCAAAGGTCCGTAACGTTGAAGTAACATTAGAAAATATTTAGTGTTAAGAGAGCTTGTGAGATACTAGTCTTGAAATAAATGTTGCTTTTAAAGACGATAACGATTGCTAGGCGTCAGCGACAATCGGCCGCACAATAGACCGTGTGGTGGCCACACAACTATAGCTCCTATTAGTAATGCAGTTGAGACGATTTTCGTTTTGTGTTTCTGTTGTTCATTCGGCATCCCGCATCGCGCACTCCCGTCAGCTAGACTCGACATGTAGCGATATCGTAGCCAACATTCTGTCATCGTGTCATACGTCGAATAGACCCCTTAGATACTCGAAATAGAAAACTAAGTAATACTAGAAGTTTTAATATCACTCTCGAGTACACAAAATTAAGTATTGAAGTAAATATCGAGTAATTTGATGTTGGATGTCTAGTTACTGTGTACAGCCGCCGCCGTCCGCGACAGCGCGTTCGTCCGTGAGCGCGGCCGCCTCGTGTGTACTATCACGGCCCTTACCTATCGAGACCCTCTCCTTTGTCATCATTTGGAATGGAAACCAATGACCCTCATGATAGAAGAAAAGAAAGGTCATATGGAGGGCGTGAGGTCACGGGGCGGGCGCGGGCGCGGCGGCGGCGGCGCGGCTGACTGACCGTTTGTTCTGTTGCAGCGAGTATTTGTATGACGCGTACGCGGACCGCGATAACGTACCCCTCGCCAAGTAAGTGTACACCCACCCCCTTTCCCCCGCCCCGCGCGGCTCCTGCATGAATGCTGCATGCAGGTTCGATTCGGCTGACGAAGCAAGGCTGGTGTATGGCTTGGTATTTAACGAAACGGAATGTATTCACAAGGTGACCGACCGCCCGCATGCGACCCCCACAACAGACTTAAATTTTTTATTTTTGGTTCGGTTCAGTTTGGTTCGTCCCCGCCTTAGGGTCGATAGCTTCGAGGAATTATGAGTCCTCGTAGTTACTTGACGCGCTCGTTGTGGCCGCAGCGGCTCCAAGCGCAGCACGCTGGACATCGAGGGCAAGATCGCCGAGTGGCGCGGGCCCGCAATCGCGCGGCGGGCGAGGAGGAGGACGGCGCGGACGGCGGCGTGGCGGGAGGGCGGGGGGCGGGCACGTGCGTGGTGCTGGGCGCTGCGGGGGGCGGCGTGTGCACGATGCTGGCGCCGCCCACCGCCGCCGCGCTGCTCGACGGACCTACAAGACGCGCCTCGATGCCAAGGACGAGGACAACGAGTCCGGAATACACGAGGCCGACTAAGCCCGCCCGAACGCGGCCCTAGCGCCGATGTTACTGTGTAAACACACTAGACGGAGATTCCGCGACGAAACTTTAACACCGGAATTGATGAAATGAACAAATTCTGTCACGAATTTCCGCCTAATGTGTTATACAATTAGGGCTCGGCCAATAAGACACTGCTAGTTTTGCAAATAATTGACGCCGGTGGTGGCGCCACCGTCTTGTTCCTAGTGGTTTCCAACCAAAAATTACTCGATAGTCAATAAAATTGTATATCGACTAAAATGTATCCATATCCCTAAATCGTAAGTAAAGTAGTTTTTTTAACGTTTACGTGTGCGTGTGACGTACGAACTTTTGTTTACTGGATTTTGAAGGTATACCGTATATGTATTGACTTATTTTAAGACTTACTTTATCGATGTCCGCTGTCGAATCGACCAATTTTGCAGTAGATGATTTTTGTTGTAGTCTTCCAATTGTTATCTACTGCCACGTGTCGGCCGGCAGCTCGAACGCTGCCGACGCACCTCAACTGACCCACTCACGTATGATCTACAGCCTAAGCACAAATATCTGAGGACCCGGTGCGACATAAGTCGATATAAGTATCTCGCGCGCATCGAGCTATTATTTGTCGTACAACTCAATCGGCGCGTGGATCTATTGACGCGACATATCTCGAGCTTTGTCTACAGGCATGTGTGCTACGTCAGTACGGTAACCTGACGGCTGACACGTACGGGGGGGGGGGGGGGGGGGGGGGTAAGCAAGAACAATTGACATTAACGTATTCGTAACGTTATCGATTGAGAATTGTATGAATAGTCAATTGTTCCTGCTAGCTAGCCTGCAATTATTCTCACTTGTTTCTACAACTGTGAGATCTAAAGATCGAAAAAGAAAGAAAGAAAAGATGTAAAGGTGGGATCGCTCTAGGCGGCAGCGGAGCGACACGATGCGGACACGTCCCTACTACTAATACCTCAATGGAGTGACGCGTCGCGTAGTTCCGCTGCCGAGGAGCGAGTTGTGTCTCATACCATTTCATACAAAGAGTATTTGTATGAAAATGTATGAGAGAGAGTGCAGTGCACCCACCTTAAACCTCATCAGTAGACTATAGCGTGTATGGCGTTATTTATCACGTGCAAATGTACTGCACTATATTTTTTCACTGCGCTTCCAGATCAGTCTCACTGAGTTTACGCGTATCGACGTAACTTATTATGAGTAATATACGGCCGAAGTCTGAAACGTAGCTTATATATTGGCGGCTCCTCAAATATTTCAGTGGCTCCTAAACACAAAATTCGTTTTACGAGCTGCCCAATGAGGAAGCGTTACCTAACAATCGGCCGATAATATCATAGGCAGCTCATAGCTAAACGTAAGAGCTCTGTAAGCGCAGGGATTTGGGCTAGTTTTGGCCCGTTAGGATAGCTTAGGTTAGGCTCTAGGGTACTGTAACCCATACGTCCGCTTGCCGCTTCCGCCTACAGATACACAAACATTCTCAACCGGCCCCTGGATTATTCCGTGTTCGGCCCCCAGATCATCTACCCTCGTCCTATGTAGCGCCGTTATAAGTACGGGGGATAAAAATCCAGGGGTTGAATACAGAATAAACCCGGGCATCTTGGATTTTCGACCGATCTGTATCTTACTGTATTACATATACAGGGTGTATATATTTTAGAGAATTATTTCGTCCGATTTGTGTGTTAGGATGTTTGTGGTCGCCGCATTTCGCAACGCTTATACAACTGTACAATCAAAGTTATATCCATACTGTAGCAGCCGTTTTTTTGAACAAATTTCGACATAGTTTTGATACTAAATGTATGTAGAAAAATTGTGCTGTGTAGCTTATTTTGTACAGAGGATGGATCTCATTGCAATTGGTAATGGGGTAAGGTTTTTAAAATGTTAGTATTGTCTATGTACTTGAAATTATTACAAGTATAAATAAGTATTTAAAAAAATACTATCAATTCATACTTTTTTCTTAAGTGTAATTATATAGGTATTAAAAAATGATATTAATGTGTCTTGTATCACGTAACATAATATCTCTGTATTTAAGGAATTGTACTGTACTCTGTTCATATCTAATCCTACTACTACATATTATAAATGTGAAAGTTTGTGAGGATGGATGGATGTTTGTTACTCTTTCACGCAAAAACTGAACGGATTTCGATGAAATTTTGGTATGGTAGTTTAGGCCCTGAATTAAAACATAGGGTACTTTTTATCCCGAAAAAGTTAAATATTCCCGTGGGATACCCCATACTATATTTACGTGGGCGGAGCCGCGGGAAAAAGCTAGTATAACGTAAACGTAAGCAAAGAGACCAACGCCGTGTTCTAATGCGACCTGTCACATGTTCATTGTGCAATAAAGTAATACAGAGACACAACATTTGGTAGAATAGCTCTTTTGTTTCAGTTTAGATTGTTTTGGATCTTAACAGAGTTTATTTAACATTTATTTGTAACTAACACGCTTTACATAGTGACGTGCAACATCCGTTGAATGTATACCCGTAGGTACTCTCTTATATGCAGTGAATATAGGACAAAATTATGTATCTTGGGGCCGAATACTGGCAGGACAGTTAAATTAAGTGACGCTCAAGTCGCATGCTGTCCTTGTCATTTCGGTTAGCAGAGACAGGGACAGCCTGTGAATAGGAGGGCTCCTAATTTTGATTAGCGTTTCAGTATTCGGCCAATAGTGACTTAACAAACAATGTAATATTCGCAGCTACTGTACTCCAAAAGCAAGTCGAACTGCCAGTGACTTTATGATCTGATACTCAGTGCTCAAAAAAATATTTTAGAAGCTTATAATATTTTTTTAATTGTGTTAGGTTAACCTAGGTTTGCCATCCGTCCGGGTTTCCTCGGATTTGTCCTAGTTTAGAGGGCGTCCAGGGAGCGTCCGGACTGGGCATCATTTGCTGTCCGGGTTTTTGTAGGCAGATTTAGAGGCGCAATTTTTTTTCGAATTTGTTTATTTTGATTTGCAGAAATAAGAAAAATTAGGTAATTATTGTGTAACTTTGGATCTAATTCATTAGTTCATTTTATGTCCATTTTGTAGTTACAGATCTTAAAAAAAACTGCATTGACATTCTGATGCAGTTTTCTAGCAGTTGAAAGAAATAAATAAGGGAAATAATTTGTCTCAGTCGCTTCGCTCGCTCTGTGTCATTATTATACTCAACTTTTTTTCTAATGTGCACAATCATAGACATTTTACAGTTTAATAAAATAAAACAAATTTTGCTCGCTCGCTGCGCTTGCTGAAGTCGGAGAAGACATTATAACAGTCAATATTAGTACACTACTACAACTATCTAATTATTTTATAGGATTTTGCAACGTAAATAGCGTTTCATGAAAAAATCCTATTCATATATCCGGGTTTTGGTCTCTAAAATCCGGGGTTTAACGCGTCTTGTCCTAGTTTTCAAATTTTAGAGATGGCAACCCTAGGTTAACCCAACCTAACATTGAACTTATTTTGGGTCTATAACCCGATTCTGGTTTGGGTTTGAACCCGAGTCTGGAGGTTGGAGAAGGGAGAAGGGAGCGCTTCTCGTGTCTACCGGCACGCTTGTAATCGAGATAATGTTAAACATAACTATGCACGCGTATATACTTGAAAATAGTATTTTTAATATATTTCTTATGAATTAAGTTTCTTAAAAGTCCCATTACAGTAGTAACAACAAAGCTGTCATAACAATTGCCGTTCCAATGAGGGGTTTTAAATTCGTGACATTTGACAGCTTTTACACGACAAGCGCCGCCTGGCGACAGAAAAATAATCGAAAATTCTTATTGTCCGTTTTTGATACCACTTACGCCACCAGATGACGCTCTGTGTGAGTTGGACCTGCACCCTAGCGGCGGAAAAAATATCAAACACCCTCATTGCCGTTCCAATATTTTGATAACACCTGTCCAACGACATACATCTTGTCGCTATTGGAGTCTCTCTCTCTCTGCCTCTCGATCGATCTGCCGTTTCTCCAAAATTTTCGCTATCAAAATCTTTTTAATAACGTAATTCAAATAAGTAATGACATTTAACTACGTTGCATATTATTATCTTAAAGTGTTATCATATGTCCGTAAACATTTATTACTAAGTCCAGTAATCTAGCTTAGGAGTACAGAAGCTGCCATCTGTAATCGATATACAAACTTGTACCCGTAGATGTAAGAGTTGCACTGCAGTGAATTGACATACATGTATACTTTATCGTGTCGGAACTGTAAGTGATATCTCGTATGCGGTAAGACATATACCTAATATTTTATAACTTATAATATGTTGTATGGCATATGCCGTGTCTAGTATGCCTTATTCAGTATCTATAACTTATATCTCGTTATTGTAACTTATCATATTGTATGCTCGTATGTCAAATGCCGTATCTATAACTTATATCCATATGCCATATGCTAAGTGTCAATAATATGCCAAATATGTTATGTACTTAGTGTAAGTGTGTAGTGTAGTAGCGGTGGGGTCTGGGGAGGCGGGCGGAGTCGCGCGCGGTAACTACCTTGTGGCTATATTCTGTACTCCTGCATGCCCTGTTGTAGATGTTCGCTGTTCACTAGACAACCTGCCAGCTCCTGCGCATAACAGGATTAGACAGAGACAGTAGTACACTATTGCACGCACAGAAATATATTAACGTTTCTAAGTATATTGATATCGGCTATCGCACGAATTGAAGGATCGTCTCGTAACAAATTATTACAAAAAAAAACTACTTTTAACATGGAAATTTGAAGTTATGTGTGGGATTTGAATAAGGATATTAATTTAAAAATTAGAATACTTCAACCACGTATAGTTTTTATGTTATAGACTTTAGAATTTTCATACCAAAAAGTATTTTTCAATACAGTCATTATGTTATTTATGTACTGATACTAGCTTACATACCAAATTTCAGCTTTCTAGGTCATGTGGAAGTACCCTATAGGTTTTGACGATCATCAGTGGATCAGTAACAAAATCAGGGGTTTTTAGATATCAATAAAATCTCAAATATAAGAGCTATGCAATTAAAACTTTGTATGTTTAATAAGTCCGCTACTGGGAACATATTCCGAGAATTTCATTCATCCGGTATAATCTAAACCTGAGTTATTAGGGTTCAAAAATCGACAAAACTCTTCAAGAAAAGGTGGTTTGGTAGTGTAGTGCCCTTGCGTTTCGCTTGGCTAATCTTGGCGTGCGCACTACCGAGCCCCCAGATGTTTTGGAATCGAAATAAATATAAGGATTCAAGGAGGGTAGGCAGTTTATTCAAAATTAGTAACTATATGTTTATGTGTTTCACATTCACACATAATATACCGTAACTGTTATCTTATGTCATGGTTATTATCGGCACGATAAGCGATATCGTATCCCGTAATGTGATAACGCTCTTACACGGTGTTATCATAATATGTAAGAGATAGGCCAAAAGGAGTACCTTTTATTCATAGCCACAATATCATCAGTCATCAAAAAAAAAGATATTTATGGTAACTAAAAAGTTGACACTTTCAGGATTTCAGTATACGAGTATTAAAAAATGTTTTTAAAATTGTTTATCTGAATTTCTTTCTTTATCTATCAAGGGGTCAATATCTATTTCAATCCTATCCTAATGAGTAACTCGGCTGAGGTTGGTTGGTCTGGGTATAATTCTTTAAGTAGTGTAAGCTATTTCTTCCGTGTAACTCAAAGGCACAAATATTGAGAAATATTGGTAAATTTAGTTTTTTATATTTACTTAATTCTTCTTAAGCACCAATTGTTCATTGGTGACATTTCTATCCTAAATAAAATTCAGTCAAAATCCAATTCAATATACGTACCTAATCTTTTAACTATCCACGGCTTATCTTCTTGGAACTTTTCTTTTTTCAGATTTTATATATATATATATATATATATATATATATATATATATATATATATATATATATATATATATATATATATATATATATATATATATATATATATATATATATATATATATATATATATATATATATATATATATATATATATATATATATATATATATATATATATATATATATATATATATATATATTAGATATTTTTTCTTCTCAAAATTTTTAATTTTCAGTGGTAGTGTAGTTGGCTTGATACATGCATGCGCGCTTTTGCAGTTCCATTATATTTGAAGCAGGTTCCATGTGATTTCACTGAGGTTTACGCTTTCACCTATTTCTCTTATCACCTGAAATCTGCTACTTTAAGGCTGGGACTATATGTTCCGGAATCCGGAAGGCCGTAGAAAATTTTGAGCATTGAAAATAGTACTCTGCGCTAATACAATACAGTTGAAATACAGTTTAAGTTACATCGAACACATAAGTGTCGAGTCAAATTCAATGTCATAAATAACAGCACGACACTAGAGACTTCCATTTTAAACTCTGTTGTATTAGCGCAGAGTTATATTTTCAGTGCTCTGAATGTTCACCGGCGTTCCGGATTCCGGAGCATATAGTCCAAGCCTTTCCCGGGGCACTGGATGTGGTTACGGTCGTCAGTCATATGGCCGCTACAGAGGCAAGTGACAGTAATAAATTAATGCCATGGAGATAAGAGGTCAGGAAGATCAACTCTTGAAACTGATAGTGTATTAAATAAGGAGGCGCCACTATTGCAATAAGTTATATATTTCTAAGGGAGTGACTGGCTAATCTATTATCAATAAGTATGTGATTGGCTAAAATTTTCAGCGATTCGAGTGCCTTTATCACATCGACTCTTCTCGGTATATCCACCTCAATAAATGGCCTCCTTATCTCTATTCTCCATGACACTAAAGTTCCTAAGAATTTTTTTTTTATTCTAAGTGAAATGACACGGCCGTAAGCCACATTCAACCCACTCTGGTGTCCACTGACCTGCGGCGTGTTGCAGCGCGTACAAGGCGGAGAAGCGGGCGGGGCGCGGCGGCGGCGGGAGCGGGGCGGGGGAGGGCGGCGCGGGTCCCGCCCCCCGCGCTGCGCTGGCGCCGCCTGTCGACGCACACCACGCGCGCCGATATAACGATATGGCACCCAAGTGAGTATTCGCACCTATCCTTTTTACTTGCACTTATATTATTTAATTTCAGTCAGTAAAATAACATTTCATTGCATTTATTTTCACCTATCTTTCTTTCTTCATTAAACAGAGACAGAATGATTTTTTCTGATATGAATATATTTCCAATTTTCCAATGATATAAATACGAGGGCTGCACTAAAAGTATCGGGAATGGAATATTTCCACTGTTCCTGTCATATTAAAATCTTTTTAATTTAAAATTCCTTGGTTTTAAAAATCGAATACCGTTTATTTATTTAAAAAAAAGATTCTCGGTCTTGTCACAAGGTCTTGTCAAACTTGTTTAGTCGTTGAGAAAATGGAATTGACTCGAGAAAATTCTAGAGCGATGATTAATTATTATGACTTTCGAAGTGGTTTAACACAAAAAAAGTGTGTTGACCGGATGATTTCTGCATTTGGTGATGAAGCCCCATCCAAAACCACAATTTATCGCTGGTTTGCTGAATTTCAACGTGGACGTGTCAAGCTCAGTGATGATCCCCGTCAAGGTCGTCCAAAAACTGCAGTCACCCAAGAAAACGTTGATGCTGTGCGTAAGCTGATTGAGGAAGATCGACATCTGACATACCGCGAAATTCAGGCAACTTTAGACATTGGCATGAGTCAAATACAAATAATCTTGCATGAACAATTAGGTGTAAAAAAGTTGTTTTCCCGATGGATACCGCATTTGCTCTGTGAAGAGCAAAAAGCGGCTCGCGTTACTTGGTGCGTCAGAACTCTCGAAAGATTCCACGCAGGATCCTCAAATGCTGTATCAACATCGTATCAGGTGACGAATCCTGGATATACGCGTACGAACCCGAAACAAAAAACCAGTCACGAGTTTGGGTGTCCGAAAATGAGTTAAAGCCAACAAAAATTGTTCGTTCACGGAGTGTTGCAAAAAAATGGTGGCCACGTTTGTCTCCAAAACCGGCCATGTTGCGACTATTCCTCTTGAGGGACAAAGAACGGTTAATGCAGAATGGTATGCTAACATTTGTTTGCCACAGGTCGTTTCTGAACTCCGTAAAGAGAACTGCAACCGCCGCATCATCCTCCATCACGACAATGCGAGTTCTCGCACCGCGCACAGAACAAAAGAGTTTTTAGAGCAAGAAATCATAGAATTATTAGACCATCCGCCGTACAGCCCCGACCTAAGCCCTAATGATTTCTATACTTTCCCTAAAATAAAGAATAAATTGCGTGGTCAGAGATTTTCATCACCTGAAGAAGCTGTGGACGCCTACAACACGGCCATTTTGGAGACCCCAACTTCCGAATGGAATGGTTGCTTCAATGATTGGTTCCATCGTATGGAAAAATGTGTCAAATTTCGCGGAGAATACTTCGAAAAGCAATAAATACATTTTTAAATAATAATGTTGTGTCACTTCCTTGATTCCCGAAATTTTCAGTGCCGCCCTCGTATTATTGGAAGTATGGGAAGTATTTACGCATGATATAGGTATAATTTAAGCGTTGTAATACGTCTAATTAATTAATTCAATAATTATGATGACTGCCATCTTTCGGTGGGTGGCTGTAATATAAAAAAGCCAATAGATGGCGCCCAAGCTGCAAGGGTCACAACATTATACTGTTATTATTATTCATTATAAATTGAATGAATATTCGCAGGCACTGGGAAGAAGGGCCTCCCCGCTACCACGGACCCACCGAGTATGAGCGACCCCCGCCATACTACTATCCCGGACCGAAGTGAGTACGCAACTTCATCAGGGAAGTGTCTTTATTACAACGTTTTCATACATTACAGAGGCTTTATGGTTTCATACTAAACAAATTATAAGAGGTTCAGATGTATTGATATGAACATTTTATAAAATGAAACAAATACTTAAAATATGATGTATAGGTGTATAAGTTTATAGGTGTATAATAGGTGTATACACTAAATAGTACGCAGTTGGAAAAACACAACATTTTCTAATACTATTTATTTGTTTTTTTTGCAGTGATAGAGAGTAAACTCGCGCTCGCAGACCTGGACGACGACCTGCTCAAGTACTGAGGCGGCCGAGCCCAACCGTACCGACCGTACCGACCGTACCGACCGTACCGTAGCAACGCTATCCGACTGTCCTCTAGAGTATTTTTTCATTGCAACAATTACTATCTTAGAGGGCATATTTTGTATATAAAAATAAACCGATCACATACTACACACATAAAGATACAGCTGGGTGCTTCATGGCGCTAAGTTTCATATACGGATTCACATTGTTGGGTGCTCCGTTCGTGTGTGTGTATGGCCGGTGAAACACAAAAAGTGTAGTGTAGTCTGTAAGTAGCGACTCGCGGCTCGAGCCGTCCCCGCCTGGGCCACTGCCACATGCTTCGTTAGGGCACTGCACTGCACTGTTGCACGTCAGAGACGGCACATTGTAGTGTCCAACATATAATAAATAAATTAAAGTTTACATTCGTGCCACTTATAAATACCATCTCGATTGAAAACGGAATGTAGTGCTGTCTCAGGCGTCTGCGGCTCAAGGTCAACGCACGCGTTGGCTCCAGTTTCGTGCTGCAAGGCGGATCCGCCGCACAAATGATTATCCGAGGGATTCTAGTGTAGTTATATAAATATACAGTTAGGTAAGTGTAATGTAATACTTGAGGTGCGGGGCGGCAGGTGACGATCCAAACGAGTTTTAATTTTATTTTAGTCAATGTTTTCGTGCTTCCTGAGTTCAGTGCCCCGCCCCGCCCCGCGCCGCGCCAGGGCGTTGTTACTAAACTATGCCGGTACTACTGGCCAATGTGATTCAACGTCACGTCCGGTCGTCATGTTGTCCATACTGAACTGGAGTGCCGCTATTTTATTGGCCAATAATACTGGTACAGTTTAGGAACGCTAGCCAAGGTGTTGGTGTTCTGTCGAGGGAATCGCTCGTTTTACTCCGACCGAAGTCTAAATGTAGCGTACTTTTTACTTGAGATAAAAGTACAACAAGAGACTTGAATACATAAAATTAATAAATAATTCTAAACGTTTGTATTTCGATACATTTTGCCTTCGGTGTAGAAATGACAATGTTTTGTGAGACTTTGTTTGTTATCTCAGGAGAGAAAACGTGTAGTGATGTGAGCGCTAAGGTAACGTAGACGGAGCACGCGGGCTCGGACGGAGTAAAGCGACCGGGCCGTACATCACTTCAGTGAAAATTTAATGCATTTAATTCTAGTATTATAATTAAAAACTACTCAATGTAACGTAATTTAGGGTAATGTTACCGGCGTGGCCGGGTGCGTCGCGCGCGTTTTGGCGCCAAAGGGGCGGCCATTTTGCTGAGCCTCCGTTTTGCGGCGCGCCCGGCGGTCGCGAGGTAGGAGTATACCGTCGTGTGTACTGTAGAGTTAAGTCGTACTCCTGCGGGCGCGGCGCCTGCCGCCGGCGCAGGCGCCGCGCGGGGGCCATACTGCTGTAATGGAACAACTGCCTTATGATTTTTATACTCTTTTCTCTTGCGGTTTATATTCGTTTACAATTTCTTATATCTAGGGAATTGTTTTTCGCGTCCGCGCTGACTATGTCGATGCCGGTCAGCGACGATCTCCGAGAAGATTTTTTACAATCTAGTTTTAATTTAAGATTTTTAATTGTTGACTATTGAAGCGTAGCGTAAATCTTGTAACGCGAATTATCGTAATGCCAAATATCGTGTTAAAGCCTCGAAGGCGCCCTCCGGTTGGAATTCTGTTGTCGAGTATTTAGAGTAAAACTGTCGCTTTATCGAATTTATCCGACCGCGCGCCGGCGAGAGCCCTCGACCTCTCGCTGGCGACGTCTTCCTCTATTATGAATTACTGGAACGCGTTCCGTCTGCTCATTTTTAGTAGTACATTTTTAGCGAAATAAAGAGTGTAGGGGCGTTGTCGCCCCGCGCGCGAGATTCGCGATGGAGTCACAAGTTTATGTCAATATAGATACATAGATTGGGAAAATGTGGAGGTAGTTTTCATCTTAAAATTAAAAGCGGTGGCAGATGGTTTTCGTCGTAAGATTTTACATCTGTAAGAGGGTAAACATTTTATGGAAAAACCACTTGTCTCCACTTTGAGGGCAAACGAAAGTGGTGAGGGCGACATCTAGTGTCGAGCGGACGTACCGCACGCTTCAGTTGTGTGCGGTCAGAACGTCACGGCTGTGCTATTGCAGATCTGGCGTGTGTCAATGTAAAATAAATATTCAATTATCCCAGCAATGAGTTTTATTTATGACTTCAAAACATGTCTTTGCATTCGTTCATAATTATGAATTACGCTGGTTTAGTTTAAAAAAAGTTTGGAAAATGGAACACCTATATTTTATTTTTATACCGTGTAAAACATTCGCAAATTAAAATGTAACCTGTAGAAAACCGGCACGTGCTTATTTATTGGAATTTCAGAAAGTGCATAGTAGTTTCCCTCTGGACAAGTGGACAAGGTCTACCGCGGAGGCGACGCTGGGTAACGTGGCTCCACGACAGACAGACCTTACAGAGAGCTAATCGCATAATGTCTAGCTGTCTACTGCTGAAGTATATAGTACTATTTATTGAGGAAGGCGTTAGTCTATAATATGTAAACACCCAGCGTGGAAGCAGTGGAACAGCTAGGATTATAATTAAAGACTTTGCCAAATCTGATGAATGAAACACGAAAAGTGCTGGTCATTGTCACCGATCATCTCGGTTCGTCGCCAGGCGCCAGGCGCCAGCAGAAGTGATGATAGATAACTGATAAATATAAACACATATAAAATATTTGCTGGTACGAATAGGCATGTTGCCTAATAATTTTTTTCGTCTATTCGATGTTAGATAACAGGTTAACAAACAATCTAGAACCCATTTTCGTATATCATAATAATAACGAAGATACAAACAATTTAAACTTAGAATATGAAAGAGTGATATATCAGCCTGTGACGTCACGAGTTGCTCCTGCCTATATATTTAGTCAGGCGCATGTTTAAGAAAGGTAATAGTTATTTGCGTCAACGTAAATACCTATTTCTTGTTAGTTTTATGTATCCGCTATTCAACAATTTTAAATTCAATTAGTAAAAATGTCATATTCCACACTAGGCAACATAACATTATTGTTACATTTTCGCGTTTTAAACATGGATGGGCACAGAACACCTTCCATCCTGATAAGTAAAAAGTACTTTCCCGTACCGGGAATCGAACCCGAGCCTCCTGGGTGAAAGCCAGGTATCCTAGCCACTAGACCATACGGTAGATATTATATTAGATCAAATAACTGATCGCAAATTATTATATTTGAGGATTTTTAGAATACTCAACTTAGTAATAAATTAGTCATATAATGGCATTTAGAATTATTTATAAAATACCATACTTTGTTTGGATTAAATTATCTAATTAGTTCTTAGTGGTAATAGCAAAAAATATATTATGATATATGCGAAAAAGTTGTTGCGGGCTCGTCCGGGATTTGAACCCGGGACCTCTCGCACCCTAAGCGAAAATCATACCCCTAGACCAACGAGCCGGTTACAAATTTAGCAAAATTTTCATAACAAAAAATAAGTGTAATTTGTATACGGAAAAACTTAGGTATTTTGCAAGAAACTAATAAAAACATTTATCACAACCTTGCTACAATATTGATAAATGCCGCGCTGTCCGCTTACGACTATAGCGGTAAAGGCACAGTATATGCCACAGCCACACGCCGCGCCCTCCACATTTACTTAGTCGCAGCCCGTGTATAACTAGTAGGTCGTGTACTAGGTCGAAAATAATGCATAATGTTGTTCTTTGAAAAAAAAAATGGTTGTCTGTTAAGTCGGTTTACGGACGACATTTTACGTTATAACGTCATCACAATTCACAAGCCGATAATCGGCGTACAAAGGTGTAGATTGTCTTTTTATAGTTCCGTACCCAACGTGTTAAAACGGGACTCTATTAAGTCTTAACTGTCCGTCCGTCCGTCTGTCTGTCACCAGGTTGTACCTATCTCATAAACCGTGATAGCTAGAAAGTTGAAATTTAACAGGCGATATATTTCTGTTGCCGCTATAACAACAAATATAATAATATTAATATTTATGTTCCGCCCCCATTACCCATTAGAACAAACGTGATTTCTTACCATGAGTGAGTCCCAATCGCAACCGGCCGGTTATTTTCTTCTACTGCTTAATTCAAATGTAGTTTCCTTATTATGGAACGTAAAAGTATAAAATGTGATAGACGTTCAAAATAGGATAGATGTGTCGCATTGTGGTTAAAAGACTAGATTATTAAAACAGATTATAAATCAGTGTGTAATGTGTCGAACTAGCGAACGGGCGCGCTCCGCGTTATACACATGCCGAAAATATTAATTATTTAATTAATATTTTTGTGAATCGCGCGGCTAATTGCCGCTGCACGTGACCATGGCGCTCGTGGCCAATGAGTTGCTGGCCACCGCGTTCGTAAACCAAAGGGAAGAAGGAAGCCTCTACAAAAGAGCGTCCTCTTTCTAAAGAGGACCGAACGTGCGATGATGACGGGTTCATCAAAGTCGAGAGGAAGAAGAAGAAACCCGTTGTCCGCAACCATCGCGGCACCGCACCCGGAGGACCCGAGCAGCTGTTGTGGTGTGAGACTCCCGCGACACCGCTGTACGTGACCAGGCTGCATTGGTCTACAGTCGGTCGAGCAGGTCGTGGACCACATCAGGAGCAGAACCAACTTCGCCAAACGCTCGAGGGTCGAGCGTTTGGCGAGTTCTGACCCACCATTTACCGACCTTCGAGAAGGTCGTAACAATACGTGTTTAGTGTTAGTTTATTATACAGGTGTCCCAAAACTCAACGATAATATGGGACCGGATGAATGGCCAAGTAACACCAGTTCCGGGAAAATAAAATAAAAATTCCATATCACTCAGTTCAGCGATAATAGACAATTTTGTAAAAACGTCGAAATTCGACACCCTTGGTCGCATTTTCAAGTCCTGTGATCACCAATGTCACAATTTCGCTGTGATTTTTTTAATTTCGAGATCTTCATTAACGATGCTATTAATTGCAACTACGAATTAATGCATAAAACATTGTTAATTTAATAAAATAAGTTAAGTTTTAGTGAGTCATGGTTCACAAAAATATTGTTAGTTAACTTTGACACTTCATTTTGAAAAAAAAATATACTACACTACCTTTGGAAAGTTATTTCAAAAGATGGCGCATTTAATCAAGATTTCAAAATGGTGCAACACTAGCCACTTTTCTTACCATTAAAATTTTTATTTTTCATTTTTTTCAAATTGAGCTCAATTTGAACAACTCAACATTAGGAATTTTTGTTACTAATATTTGTTATTTTTTTGTTTCTGGTCTGAAATAAAATTATTATTTTTAGTAAAGAGGTAATTGAGTTAGTTAATAACCAATCTTATTGTAAAAAAACATAATAATAATTAATTAAAAAATGAACGAACCGTCGTAAAACTTTTTATTTAATTATTCTCCTTAAACTACAGTAAATGTTCGAATTGTTTGCCTCCGGCACGAATACAGGCTCTGCAACGCCTTACAAAAGACCTTTGCACCAGTTGTGCCAAATTCCTTGAATTTATTTCTTCTGACGCTGCATCAATTTTTTGGCGAAGTTTTGATAGGTTTTTTATTAGTTTCGAATAGACTTTTTCTTTTATGCATCCCCAGTAAAAAAAATCAACTGGATTTAGATCGGGGGAACGAGGAGGCCATAAAATTGAGCCACCGCGTCCGATCCATCTGTCAGGATAATCAGCGTTCAAATAATCCCTTACAGCCCGAGCATAGTGCGCCGGACAACCATCTTGCTGAAACCACATTTCTCTGCGAATACTGAGCGGAGTAGTAGGTTTTCACCGGGTCTGGCTCGAAGGCAGACCCGGTGAACCCGGTTTGCTCCAGATTTTCGGCGTTCGATGGGCATCACCAGCTAAAAAAAAAAAAAAAAAGTTTGCTGTCAAATTGGGGGTTTTTGCCCATGCCCGATCGATTGCGCTTATCCGCTTTTCAATATCTCTAACGGTTACAAAGATAGACTTTTGCAATCACTAGGTTCATTAAGCTCTATTCATTACTAGTTACGTCGTGGACGGTGATAAGCTTAGGGCCATTAGTGGTTAAGTGAAACAACAATGGTATTGTAAGTGAGTCATTTTATTAGTTATAAAATAACACAATTTCAAATCGTTGTTTTGTCAGGAATCGAGCAGATGGATCGTCTAATGTTAAGCGATTTCCGTCGCTCATGGAAACTAGCAACACCCTACTCTGGTGTTGTAACCTGCGTTCCCAGTCATAAAAATCCCCAACCCCTCTTGGACCTACGGTAAATCCGCACTCACACAGCGATACACAACGTAAGCGTTATTTCATATCGGTTTTCTGTGTGGCCGTGGTATTTACCCGATCGAGCCGGCCCATTCATGCTGAAGCGTAATCCATGACCAGGAACACAGAAAAACTTTATGTTCCTTCGGCGGGATTCGAACCCGCGACCCCCGGCTTGGGCACCAACACATTCAATCAACTGAGCCACAGAGGTCGTCATTACACTTTTGTTTACACACCTGTACCCTAAAGTGTATCTACGTAGGTAACACTGAAAATGTTTAGAAAATGAAAAACGGCCTAATGTTGAAAGTTGTCAATACTTTTATTGTTTTTCGAAGTAATCTCCGTTCCTCTCTACACATCGTCGCATTCGATGGAACCACTGAAAAAAGCGGTGGACCCATTATTCCTTAGGGGTCTCTTCTATGGTATTTTCGTACTCTTTCACCGCATCTTCAGGGCTCGTAAAGCGAATACCTCTGGCTGTATGGTGGATTACTCATTATCTCGACACCTGCCATAGTCAAATATTCAACAGTCCGTTTTGCGGAGTGCGCTGAAGCATTGTCGTGGTGAGGGAGGATCCTGCTTCGAGGGCACTGCTGTCGAATTTTTTTCCAAGACAACAGGTAAACAGCGATTGACATACCAGTCTGCAGTAACTGTAAATAGTGGCACGAGATGAGGCTTCATTAAGAAATGCTAATCGCGGTCTATCATAGCTTTGTTGTTGAGTAAGCCCACAACGAAAGTCATAATAAATCATTGACCGAAATTTTTTTCGCGTTAGGTTCATTTTCACGTATAACAAGAGTTTTAGATTTGCCGCCAATTCATAAAAACAAATGACAAATGAATGCAATATACTAAATACATTAGGTTACCAAAGAGTTCTAAAATTGAAATTAAAAAAAAATAATTCATTAGCAATGTTTCTAACTGGCCAGTTCTAAACATTTTCAGTGTCACCCACGTATTAGGAAGCACTACACTGGTTTTTAAAAAGTGGATCTATAAGGAATAAAGGTGAACTTTTTTTCAAAGTGTATCTACGAGGAATAATTCTTTAGCAGAACCTCATAAAATCTCCAGTTTTAGAAGAAAATTAAATAGAAAATTTATATATTTTAAAGCAAACCTCATGTATATTTGACGACCTCTGTAGCTCAGTGGCCAATAGTTGCAAAGTGGAGGCGGTGCGAGTTTTCTATGTTCTTAGGTCGTGGATATGTATTCAATACTAGTATTAATTGCCCGAGATTTCGCCCGTGTGAAATTAGGTTTTAAACTTTCATCACCTATTTTACTCACCTAGGGACTGAATTTTAGAAAACGCTGAAATACGTAACTAATTTTTTTTTTCGTTCTCAATTCATATGAAGTATCATGTAAATATGTCCAAGGAATAAGAAGATTTATACAGGGATAAAAATTTTACCCCCTTGAGTGTTTAATTTAGAAAAATCCATCCTTAGTGGTTGCATACGCTATACCAGAAATACGTGTGCAAAATTTCAAATTTCTGGTCTTAAAGGTTTGGCCTGTGCATTGATACATCAGTCAATGAACTTTTCTTTATTAAACTTTTCGATGTGCAGGTCCTTACTGGCCCTACAGATATAAATGTATTATTATCGATAGGATGTTGTTGCCGAAATAATTTCCAGCGATAGTTAGGAATGGAATTGGTGTCCCCATTAATCTAATGATAATAGTCGTGATGAAATACAATTAACATTCTCTAAGTTTTGTTGTTATAAATAGTATTCTCCACTAACCACGGTATATTCATTTTGTACTCTCAAGATTTCAACAGTTTATTCACGGTCACCGAGCGAAGCCGGTGATGTACTAATATTAATACTAAAGTACTAAATAATTTAGATAGAAATAAATGTTAAAGGATATCGTCGTGGGAGTAGAAATCGAAAGGGACCAAGAGATTCCGAATCAGAGAGCTGCATATTTTCTCATACTGAACAACTGTATATTTGAATATAAGCCTTTGAACAATATTGTAAATAAGACATCATGAATAGCGATACGGTTATCGTTGACCTTCAAGGATTTAAGGATATCAAAAATAAATTTATCGTAAAAGAATTTTCAATTGCAACCAAAAACTACACACAGACGTTTGTAATTAATCCACCCATATCCTTATAATAATCTTACAAGTGAAGAAAAGAAGCAAGTTCGATGGTTAGAAAAAAATCGTGGACTACGTTGGAGTGAAGGATTCATTGACTATCGTGAATTTCAAAGGACGATTATTCCCTACTTAAGCGGTAAAAAAATTCTAACAAAAGGAATGGAAAAGATTAAGTGGATTCATGAGCTATGTCAAGACTGTGAAATAATAGAATTAGGGGAAAAGGGTTGTCCTAAATTTTTAATATTGTATTATAAAGAATATTTTGAGAAAACAAAGAAAAAAGAAAATGACATATCGAATTGTGTTCATCACAAAAATATATGTGCTTTTAAAAATGTACTCTGTCTGAAAACATGGTATTGTGAAAATGCTAATTTGTTTTAATATTTTTATCAAATAAAAAATTTACTTTCTTAATAAAATATGTCTATTAGAATATAATTTTCTTTAATTTCCTTTTATTCTGTTATAATAAATTAAACCAAGGAGAAAAAATCTACACTATTTAGTTTTTTTTATTTGTTCAAAATTTTTTATATTATATTATACTAGCTTTTGCCCGCGGCTTCGCCCGCGTGAAATAGTATTGTTGGAGAAAATCTACTTCGGCGAATAACTCTCTACTTACAGCAATATACTTCTGATACAATATTGAAAATGTTTTTAAGTTTACCCAATGCAGATGGTTTAAAATGGGACCCTATCACATCGACACGACATGCGCGATCGTTTGATATACATTTATCGCGCTTGAATATAAATTTTACGATATCTTAATACATATTAAAGACTATTAAAAAAAAACCCACATCATAATCCGTTGCGTAGTTGTAAAGATTTAAGCATACATAGGGATAGACAAAAAAAGAGACTTTGTAATATACTATGTAATGATAATGATTATACCGACTATAGTAAAGAAAGAAGAAAAGAAAATAACGTTTTGAATTGTGTCCATCACGAAAAGATATGCGTTTAAAAATGTACTCTGTCTGAAAACATGGTATTGTGATAATGCTAATTTGTTTTAAAAATTTCATCAAGTAAAAATTTCACTTTTTAATAAATGTGTATTGAAATATAATTTTATTTCATTTCCTTCCACTCTATAATAATAATTAAACCAAAAGAACAAATCGACATTGATATTTTTTCGAGATTTTTTATTTGCTTAAAATCTTTAGTAAAAATTTTACTTTTTACTAAGTGTATATTTTGAATATCATTTTAGTTTAATTCCTTTTTCTCTATAAATATAATAATGGTAATTTGTTTTAAAAATTTTGTCAAGTAAAAATTTCACTTTTAAAAAAAAGTATAGAGTAAAATGAATTAAAGTACAATGATACTTCAAATATACACTTATCAGAAAGTAAATTTTTTACTAAAGATTTTAGCCAATAAAAAAATATCTAAAAAATATCGATGTCGATTTGATCCCCTTGGTTTAATTATTATTATACAGTAGAAGGAAATGATATAAAATGATACTTCAATATACTTTTTTTTAAAAGTGAAATTTTTACTTGAAAAAATTTTTAAAACAAATTACGATTATTATAATTACAGAGAAAAAGGAATTAAACTAAAATGATATTCAAAATATACACTTATTAAAAAGTAAAATTTTTACTAAAGATTTTAAGCAAATAAAAAATCTCTAAAAATATCGATGTCGATTTGTTCCCCTTTGTTTTTTTTTAATTATTATTATATAGTAGAAGGAAATGATATAAAATGATACTTCAATATACTTTTTTTTAAAAGTGAAATTTTTACTTGACAAAATTTTTAAAACAAATTACCATTATTATAATTATACAGAAAAAGGAATTAAACTAAAATGATATTGAAAATATACACTTATTAAAAAGTAAAATTTTTACTAAAGATTTTAAGCAAATAAAAAATCTCTAAAAATATCGATGTCGATTTGTTCCCCTTGGTTTTTTTAATTATTATTATACAGTAGAAGGAAATGATATAAAATGATACTTCAATATACTTTTTTTTAAAAGTGAAATTTTTACTTGACAAAATTTTTAAAACAAATTACCATTATTATAATTATACAGAAAAAGGAATTAAACTAAAATGATATTCAAAATATACACTTATTAAAAAGTAAAATTTTTACTAAAGATTTTAAGCAAATAAAAAATCTCTAAAAATATCGATGTCGATTTGTTCCCCTTGGTTTTTTTTTTAATTATTATTATACAGTAGAAGGAAATGATATAAAATGATACTTCAATATACTTTTTTTAAAAGTGAAATTTTTACTTGACAAAATTTTTAAAACAAATTACCATTATTATAATTATAGAGAAAAAGGAATTAAACTAAAATGATATTCAAAATATACACTTAGTAAAAAGTAAAATTTTTACTAAAGATTTTAAGCATATAAAAAATCTCGAAAAAATATCAATGTCGATTCGTTCTTTTGGTTTAATTATTATTATAGAGTGGAAGGAAATGAAATAAAATTATATTTCAATACACATTTATTAAAAAGTGAAATTTTTACTTGATGAAATTTTTAAAACAAATTAGCATTATCACAATACCATGTTTTCAGACAGAGTACATTTTTAAACGCATATCTTTTCGTGATGGACACAATTCAAAACGTTATTTTCTTTTCTTCTTTCTTTACTATAGTCGGTATAATCATTATCATTACATAGTATATTACAAAGTCTCTTTTTTTGTCTATCCCTATGTATGCTTAAATCTTTACAACTACGCAACGGATTATGATGTGGGTTTTTTTTTAATAGTCTTTAATATGTATTAAGATATCGTAAAATTTATATTCAAGCGCGATAAATGTATATCAAACGATCGCGCATGTCGTGTCGATGTGATAGGATCCCATTTTAAACCATCTGCATTGGGTAAACTTAAAAACATTTTCAATATTGTATCAGAAGTATATTGCTGTAAGTAGAGAGTTATTCGCCGAAGTAGATTTTCTCCAACAATACTATTTCACGCGGGCGAAGCCGCGGGCAAAAGCTAGTATAATATAATATAAAAAATTTTGAACAAATAAAAAAAACTAAATAGTGTAGATTTTTTCTCCTTGGTTTAATTTATTATAACAGAATAAAAGGAAATTAAAGAAAATTATATTCTAATAGACATATTTTATTAAGAAAGTAAATTTTTTATTTGATAAAAATATTAAAACAAATTAGCATTTTCACAATACCATGTTTTCAGACAGAGTACATTTTTAAAAGCACATATATTTTTGTGATGAACACAATTCGATATGTCATTTTCTTTTTTCTTTGTTTTCTCAAAATATTCTTTATAATACAATATTAAAAATTTAGGACAACCCTTTTCCCCTAATTCTATTATTTCACAGTCTTGACATAGCTCATGAATCCACTTAATCTTTTCCATTCCTTTTGTTAGAATTTTTTTACCGCTTAAGTAGGGAATAATCGTCCTTTGAAATTCACGATAGTCAATGAATCCTTCACTCCAACATAGTCCACGATTTTTTTCTAACCATCGAACTTGCTTCTTTTCTTCACTTGTAAGATTATTATAAGGATATGGGTGGATTAATTACAAACGTCTGTGTGTAGTTTTTGGTTGCAATTGAAAATTCTTTTACGATAAATTTATTTTTGATATCCTTAAATCCTTGAAGGTCAACGATAACCGTATCGCTATTCATGATGTCTTATTTACAATATTGTTCAAAGGCTTATATTCAAATATACAGTTGTTCAGTATGAGAAAATATGCAGCTCTCTGATTCGGAATCTCTTGGTCCCTTTCGATTTCTACTCCCACGACGATATCCTTTAACATTTATTTCTATCTAAATTATTTAGTACTTTAGTATTAATATTAGTACATCACCGGCTTCGCTCGGTGACCGTGAATAAACTGTTGAAATCTTGAGAGTACAAAATGAATATACCGTGGTTAGTGGAGAATACTATTTATAACAACAAAACTTAGAGAATGTTAATTGTATTTCATCACGACTATTATCATTAGATTAATGGGGACACCAATTCCATTCCTAACTATCGCTGGAAATTATTTCGGCAACAACATCCTATCGATAATAATACATTTATATCTGTAGGGCCAGTAAGGACCTGCACATCGAAAAGTTTAATAAAGAAAAGTTCATTGACTGATGTATCAATGCACAGGCCAAACCTTTAAGACCAGAAATTTGAATTTTGCACACGTATTTCTGGTATAGCGTATGCAATCACTTAGGATGGATTTTTCTAAATTAAACACTCAAGGGGGTAAAATTTTTATCCCTGTATAAATCTTCTTATTCCTTGGACATATTTACATGATACTTCATATGAATTGAGAACGAAAAAAAAAAATTAGTTACGTATTTCAGCGTTTTCTAAAATTCAGTCCCTAGGTGAGTAAAATAGGTGATGAAAGTTTAAAACCTAATTTCACACGGGCGAAATCTCGGGCAATTAATACTAGTATTGAATACATATCCACGACCTAAGAACATAGAAAACTCGCACCGCCTCCACTTTGCAACTATTGGCCACTGAGCTACAGAGGTCGTCAAATATACATGAGGTTTGCTTTAAAATATATAAATTTTCTATTTAATTTTCTTCTAAAACTGGAGATTTTATGAGGTTCTGCTAAAGAATTATTCCTCGTAGATACACTTTGAAAAAAAGTTCACCTTTATTCCTTATAGATCCACTTTTTAAAAACCAGTGTAGTGCTTCCTAATACGTGGGTGACACTGAAAATGTTTAGAACTGGCCAGTTAGAAACATTGCTAATGAATTATTTTTTTTTAATTTCAATTTTAGAACTCTTTGGTAACCTAATGTATTTAGTATATTGCATTCATTTGTCATTTGTTTTTATGAATTGGCGGCAAATCTAAAACTCTTGTTATACGTGAAAATGAACCTAACGCGAAAAAAATTTCGGTCAATGATTTATTATGACTTTCGTTGTGGGCTTACTCAACAACAAAGCTATGATAGACCGCGATTAGCATTTCTTAATGAAGCCTCATCTCGTGCCACTATTTACAGTTACTGCAGACTGGTATGTCAATCGCTGTTTACCTGTTGTCTTGGAAAAAAATTCGACAGCAGTGCCCTCGAAGCAGGATCCTCCCTCACCACGACAATGCTTCAGCGCACTCCGCAAAACGGACTGTTGAATATTTGACTATGGCAGGTGTCGAGATAATGAGTAATCCACCATACAGCCAGAGGTATTCGCTTTACGAGCCCTGAAGATGCGGTGAAAGAGTACGAAAATACCATAGAAGAGACCCCTAAGGAATAATGGGTCCACCGCTTTTTTCAGTGGTTCCATCGAATGCGACGATGTGTAGAGAGGAACGGAGATTACTTCGAAAAACAATAAAAGTATTGACAACTTTCAACATTAGGCCGTTTTTCATTTTCTAAACATTTTCAGTGTTACCTACGTAGATACACTTTAGGGTACAGGTGTGTAAACAAAAGTGTAATGACGACCTCTGTGGCTCAGTTGATTGAATGTGTTGGTGCCCAAGCCGGCGGTCGCGGGTTCGAATCCCGCCGAAGGAACATAAAGTTTTTCTGTGTTCCTGGTCATGGATTACGCTTCAGCATGAATGGGCCGGCTCGATCGGGTAAATACCACGGCCACACAGAAAACCGATATGAAATAACGCTTACGTTGTGTATCGCTGTGTGAGTGCGGATTTAGCGTAGGTCCAAGAGGGGTTGGGGATTTTTATGACTGGGAACGCAGGTTACAACACCAGAGTAGGGTGTTGCGAGTTTCCATGAGCGACGGAAATCGCTTAACATTAGACGATCCATCTGCTCGATTCCTGACAAAACAACGATTTGAAATTGTGTTATTTTATAACTAATAAAATGACTCACTTACAATACCATTGTTGTTTCACTTAACCACTAATGGCCCTAAGCTTATCACCGTCCACGACGTAACTAGTAATGAATAGAGCTTAATGAACCTAGTGATTGCAAAAGTCTATCTTTGTAACCGTTAGAGATATTGAAAAGCGGATAAGCGCAATCGATCGGGCATGGGCAAAAACCCCCAATTTGACACCAAACTACTACTGAGCGGTGCGTTTTCTAATAAATTTGGCAAATCGTTTTGAAGAAAATGCAAATAGGTGGCGCCATCTAAATTTTGAGTTAGCTCAAATGGTCCAATTACTCGTCCGTTTAAAATTCCAGTCCACATGTTTACTTTGAATTGGTATTGGGATCGGTCTTCACGCATTAAATGCGGATTTTCGACGTGCCATTCATGAAGGTTGTGTAAGTTTAAATAACCGTCTCTTTTAAATGTAGATTCGTCGGTCCATAAAATTTTGTTTAGGAATTCAGGATCTTCACGAATTTTCGCTAACATTGTCTTGCAGAAATCAATTCTAGGTGCGTAATCTCGTGGTAACAAACTCTGAACGCGTTGCATATGATACGGATGAAATTCGTATCGTTTTAAAATTCGATGAGCGTTACTTTTCGGTACTCCCGTTGCTAGTTCTATCGCACGTACTGAAGTGCTGGGGTCATTTTGAATTTCATCCAAAACTACGTCGTCATAGTCTCTTTGCGGTCTTCCACCGGACGTACGAACACTGGGCAATCGTCCTTCCGAGTATGACGCGTGCACATTTTGGAGTTGTTCACACACTATTTTCACAGCACAAAGTTCAGAAAAGCAAAGCCAATGTCGTCAGTACGAATGCAGTATTAAGTCCAAAGTAACACAAGCCAAAGTCGTCAGTACGGATGCAGTATCAAGTCCAAAGTAACACAAGCCAAAGTCGTCAGTACGGATACAGTATCAAGTCCAAAGTAACACAAGCCAAAGTCGTTAGTACGATGGTTACACGAATACGAGAGGTGCGTAGTAGACGAAGAAACGATGCGTACTAAATGTTGTGAACGGACGACCCCTCAAGCGTCACTATCCGTCTCGCTCATTCTAAAAGTCGAATATCAATCTGTCTCGCTCTAAAGTGAGACAGACTGTCAGCGTCACTATCTATCTCATTCTATCACTTTTGTTCATTACACACACTCGAGACCCCGATCTGTTAATACAAAAAAGTATCAATTATTATTTTTGAAATGAGCTCAATTTAAAAAAAATAGAAATAAATTTTTTAATGGTAAGAAAAGTGGCTAGTGTTGCACCATTTTTAAATCTTGATTAAATGCGCCATCTTTTGAAATAACTTGCCAAGGGTAGTGTAGTACAAATTTTTTTCAAAATGAAGTGTCAAAGTTAACTAACAATATTTTTGTGAACCATGACTCACTAAAACTTAACTTATTTTATTAAATTAACAATGTTTTTTGCATTCATTCGTAGTTGCGATTAAAAGCATCGTTAATGAAGATCTCGAAATTAAAAAAATCACAGCGAATTTGTGACATTGGTGATCACAGGACTTGAAAATGCGCCCAAGGGTGTCGAATTTAGACATTTTTACAAAATTGTCTGTTATCGCTGAACTGAGCGATATGGAATTTTTATTTTATTTTTCCCGGAACTGGTGTAACTTGGCCATTCATCCGGTCCCAGATTATCGTTGAGTTTTGGGACATTTATATACTAATATATGTATGTAGTATGTTAGTCTATAAGGTATATAGGTATATATATAAAATATTATGGGCCTATGCAGCCTGAAATAAACGGTATTTTATTTTTTTAAACGATATTCAAATAATAATTATGATATTTAACAGCATACAATTGTATCACTTATGAACTATAATTTTATACAACCTACCTACATATCAGTGGCGTGCACAGGATTATGACACTCTCGATTATGTACTCGGTCACAAAAACTATTTCGTTTATAGATTTTTAGCATAGCTACAGCCAAGCGACGGATCTTTAAGTCGAAACCATGCCAACAGAGCAAGTCTTAGATGTACTACTATTCATGTACATCTTCTACGGCAACGCAGACAAAACAGCGATCGATCGTCGCGGCGGAAGAAATTCTAATAAGTAAAATAATAAGCATATTTTAAAATTTTATAACTACTCACCAGTCAGTCAGCTTCAATTTTCACATATTCAAGGTTCCAGTTACTTGAGATTACTATATCCTGATGTAAATTACTAAATAATATGCAAGGAAAACAATATAATTTAATCGTGTGTACACAACCACACAACCATACGTTTCATAACTTATAATATGAAATTTTCGAGTTACATTATTTTTTTTGCTGGTTTAATTGTTGTAACTCGGGTACACACCTACCTTTAGACAGAATTTGAATCTTTTCACTGAATGACAATTGTGAGAACTTGTTATTTTTAATTTTTAATAAACACATTTTCAAAACCTCATAGTCAAATAACATTTAAAAAAAATCGACTAACTCACTAGTAAAAGCAAATCACTACAATTATTATAGAAACTCAGTAATAAACTGTTAAATGTACACACTTTCAAATGTTAAAATGAAAAATCTTTTAAGAAAACTATAAATAAACTGGAGCGATTAAATTATAAACAATGCTTATCACATGAAATATGCAATATGGCCCCCGTGAAACACAAAACGTTCTTCTATTTAAACAAATAAAACCTTACTAAACAAAAATGCATAATGTGCATACGTGATTCATTAGATTTCCGTCTATTATTTTTACTCGGATTATAGGCAACGAATAATTTCCGACAAGCCAGTTCGGCGGTTTTCGGAAGCGATCGGATAGCCGAGAGCCATCGCCTGCCGCGAGAGTTTCTGCTATATAATCATGTCGATATTCATGGGTGTGTGCGTTTGCGAAGTATGAAAATTACACATACATGCGATGATATGTCCTGCAGAACGCAACGGCATGAGATGAGTTGCTATTTATAAAATATTAGGCGTTTTTAAGATATTATATTTTTTAAATTTATTTATTTACTATTAATTAAAGTCATCTAAAACGTACGAACGTTTTATTAAAATATCTGTGAATGACAAGTAAAGCACTGCATTTCTAGCAAGCAAGCCTACAAGGAGCGCACGCCCCTGCTACATATTACCTATCGACCTCTGTACTTCTCTTACAAAATCACGCGACACTCGCGAACCCACTATGTAAATTATTACTGGTAACAGAATATCACTTTTGATTTGTTAGTTCCTACTGCCTCCCACAGATGGCGCGCGGCCCGCGTGACGTCAGCGCAGATCCGGCTCTGGAAAGTATGTTTTTAACATGAATGAATGTAGTGTACATTTATCATTAGCGGTTTTACACCGCTAATTTGGTTTGGAAAATATAATTGTTACTTCATACAAATTGAACCTCATAAATAAAAAGTATAAGCATGTCCTAAGTTTTGTGTGTACCTGTGCGCTTGGGCGTGGCGTCCCACAACAGCAGCTCCTATAGCATAATAATCAAGAACATAAACTTAGAGTTCCATAAAGGAACTAATAAAGTTAACAAATTTAAAATCCAAATGCTACAACATAGCGCCACCTAGTGTCTGTCGACACAGGTCTATTTCCACAGCTCTCGTGCCAGTCGTGAGTTCAAATCCTAAGCTTTTGTTATAGCGACATATTTTTAATTTTCTTGAATTACTTAACTGAAGTGAAATTACCAACTTTATTATTGCAATACATTATACGCAGTATTAGTTTAATTTGCTTGCGGTTTTGACTGAAGCCGCGTGAACTAACAATTTCAGAACAAGCATTCGTTATCGAATGAAAATTGTTTAGGCGCTGTCATGAATCATGATTGTCATACAATTTTTATTCGTTGACGATACTCACCTCTGCCGCGGTGAAGTCGGCGGCCTGCACGTGCTGCGCGTCGATCACGAGCGGGCGGTCGGCGGGCGCCTTGGCCAGCGCGCGGCGCACGCGCTCCGCCGCGGGGAATGCCAGCGCGCGGTCCACGCTCGCCAGCCAGTAGGCCGCGCCGCTGGGAGTCACCGCCGCCGTGACCTTCACCACACATTACACATATGTAACTATAGTTCAATGTAGTGAGTGCGAATCCCAAAGTGGAGCTTACATCGAACACGCGCAGAGTTCCTATCCTAGCGCCATCGTGTGGCAATCAGCAAATTTTGTAACTGATAGGGTATCTCCCTTAGATTTCGCTATTCTCAATGAAGTTGTACATGCATTTCAACCCCCGACCTACGTAACGTCGTTATGAGGACGAGGGTAGAAAATATAGGGGTTGAACACGAAAGAATCCAGGAGTTTGAAGCTGACCTTGACGGAGGGTCGCGCGGAGG
The DNA here is from genome assembly GCA_037179445.1 of Phengaris alcon alcon. NCBI lineage: Eukaryota > Metazoa > Arthropoda > Insecta > Lepidoptera > Lycaenidae > Phengaris > Phengaris alcon. The sequence goes on along the minus strand of JAYRCH010000154.1, from coordinate 712,844 downwards.
CGTAGAGCAGGAACAGCAGGTTGACGGCGCGAGCGCGATGCCCAGCTCCAGCCGCGTTAGAAGACACGCGCCGAACGTCACCACGCCCGGGATTATGTCCATCTCTGGAACGCGACACGAACACGTTATAACGCCGCTACTAATTATAACGTAACTTTATTACGGAAACTTTGGGCTCACCGCTCATGTAAAGATGTTCAGACAAATAAAAAGAAATTGGGACTCGAAAGAAAAATATCCAGTAATGAAACGAATCTACTGATCTGAAGCCATTGTCGCACACTGCATAGTTTCAAAATTCAGGATTTTTTCTTAAAAAAAAAAAAGGTACTCACTCTTAGTCTGCCAGATGGGTTTGAAGACGTGCAGTTCCATCATAAAGACGACGGCCGCGATGAAGACGGCCACCAGCGACGCCTTCGGGATGTAGTAGAAGTACGGCGTGAAGTACTGGAACGTGATATTATCTTGATTAATAATAACAATTTCTGTTCCCCGTAGTAAAACTTATAACTTATACATACATTTTAAGGCAATTTAGCATGGACTAGCTTAATATGTGCTAGCACTAGCGACCTCTATAATAACTCTTTAAACAAACTATCATAATTTAAAACACCAACAAGTTCAAATGTGTGTGATTAGATGGCGCTTTGTTATGTGATTGTCCTTAGTTCTCTTGATTGACAATAGACGTCACTTTATCATGGGTGGGTGCGGCGTCGTTGATAGTTCCCACAGCAGCGCTTGCCCTGCTGTTATACAAGGGCTGCACTAAAAGTATCGGGAATGGAATATTTCCACTGTTCCTGTCATATTAAAATCTTTTTAATTTAAAACTCCTTGGTTTTAAAAATAGAATACCGTTTATTTATTTAAAAAAAGATACTCGGTCTTGTCACAAGGTCTTGTCAAACTTGTTTAGTCGTTGAGAAAATGGAATTGACTCGAGAAAATTCTAGAGCGATGATTTATTATGACTTTCGAAGTGGTTTAACACAAAAACAGTGTGTTGACCGGATGATTTCTGCATTTGGTGATGAAGCCCCATCCAAAACCACAATTTATCGCTAGTTTGCTGAATTTCAACGTGGACGTGTCAAGCTCAGTGATGATCCCCGTCAAGGTCGTCCAAAAACTGCAGTCACCCAAGAAAACGTTGATGCTGTGCGAAAGCTGATTGAGGAAGATCGACATGTGACATACCGCGAAATTTAGGCAACTTTAGACATTGGCATGAGTCAAATACAAATAATCTTGCATGAACAATAAGTGTAAAAAAGTTATTTTCCCGATGGATACCGCATTTGCTCTGTGAAGAGCAAAAAGCGGCTCGCGTTACTTGGTGCGTCAGAACTCTCGAAAGATTCCACGCAGGATCCTCAAATTCTCTATACAACATCGTATCAGGTGACGAATCCTGGATATATGTGTACGAACCCGAAACAAAAAACCAGTCACGAGTTTGGGTGTTCGAAAATGAGTTAAAGCCAACAAAAATTGTTCGTTCACGGAGTGTTGCAAAAAAAATGGTGGCCAAGTTTGTCTCCAAAACCGGCCATGTTGCGACTATTCCTCTTGAAGGTCAAAGAACGGTTAATGCAGAATGGTATGCTAACATTTGTTTGCCACAGGTCATTTCTGAATTCCGTTAAGAGAACTGCAACCGCCGCATCATCCTCCATCACGACAATGCGAGTTCTCACACCGCGCACAGAACAAAAGAGTTTTTAGAGCAAGAAATCATAGAATTATTAGACCATCCGCCGTACAGCCCCGACCTAAGCCCTAATAATTTCTATACTTTCCCTAAAATAAAGAATAAATTGCGTGGTCAGATATTTTCATCACCTGAAGAATCTGTGGACGCCTACAAAACGGCCATTTTGGAGACCCCAACTTCCGAATGAAATGGTTGCTTCAATGATTGGTTCCATCGTATGGAAAAATGTGTCAAATTTCGCGGAGAATACTTCGAAAAGCAATAAATACATTTTTAAATAGTAATGTTGTGTCACTTCCTTGATTCCCGAAATTTTCAGTGCCGCCCTCGTACAGCGGCGCCTATAGTTCGTTCAGAGTTATTTTACCTCGCAGTTTTTACGAAAGTGATCATAACGTCTTTGGCATAAAGGTCCTGTTAGAGGTAAAATAACTAACTGTAGGCGCAGCTGTATAGCAGCAGGGCAAGCGGTGCTGGGGGAAAGAGGGTACCGCTGCACAACAGGCAGTGTGTGTACCACGGTGTGTGTACCGCACCTGCTACGCAAGACGACACGATGTTGCATCGCCCGCGCCCTGTGTGTACCTGTAGCGCCAGCAGCACGAGCGTGCCGCTGTACAGCCCGCCCGCGCCGGCGGGGGAGGCGATGCCCGAGGCGTGGTTGACGGCGCCGCGTGACAGCGCGCCGGACACGGACATGGACTGCACGCACGACGACACGATGTTGCACACGCCCAGCGCCACACTCTCCTGCGTCGCGTCCACTGCCGCGCCCTCCACTGGAACAAAATATACATTAATTGTTTGATGAGATGCGAATAGATGGCGCTAGCGCTAGTTATATCGCGCTTTCGATACACGTTTAATGTAGGTAGGTACATAATATTATATGCCGTGTTTTCCTTTCAACGATTTCAAATCACATCGACGATATAGACTTCATAAATAATGTTTTTTATTAATTGTTAAAGCCTGAGCTTTGACATTATCAAAACGGCTGGAGCGAGTGTTGCCGTTCTAATTTGTCAGGCGCGGTAATTAAAGGATCGGACAGCCCCACCTCTCTACGTCATTATCAACGTCATCGAGGATGCTAGGGAAGGGGCTCTAAACATCAAATGAGGAAGCCCGACCTTCATTCGTCCCACCAACGCCCTTAGCCCGGCATCGTTTTTTTTTTGTAACGCGATCCAAATCTCAATACCGATCCCTTGCAATTGTACAGAATAAAAAAGTATTTTGTACGAAGTTGTTTATTTGAAACAATTTCCAAGTCTTTCTTGTATCCAACAAGAAATTTTGGCGACCGTGCCAGGACGCTTAACTGGATTGCTTTTGTTCTCGGGATATCATCGCCGCCGGTGAGAGGTCTTCGCCGCAGCAGCGCAGCCCGAAGCATCTCCAGCAGCATCATCAGCCATCGTGAGGTCTGCAACAATCGCAGGCGACTCACCTGCTATCAACGGCCGGTGGAACAGCTTCTGGAACATACGCCGGTCAGCTCTTCGCACCATATTCCTTTATCATTAATTCCAAAATTCCCGTTCTTCTAGTAGTTTCCTACCTGTGTGGATAGCGGTAGTGTAAATAACGTGGATCAAATCTATTTAATCCATAAGGGATCGATTCACGCAGCTTAAATTTGAATTAATTACATAAATATTACAAAGTTTAAACTAAATCTAAATATTAATTCTACAATATTAAGCTTATATTTAGCTTAAACCTACCCGCCAAACTTGGTACGTAAGTTAGCAAAGTTATTTGTGTAAGGTTCAAGTTAATTTCTGTTTTAATTCAAATTTAACATAAATATTAGTTAAATAATTTAAACTGATTTGGTAAATGCAAATATAATATGTTTGAATGAATTACTTAAAATTATTAAAATATTTAAAATTTATAAAATTATTTAAAAACACTTTTTTTAATTCAATTATATTAATTATAAGTTAAACGGATATCATTTTCACTTGACACTAGCGCCACAGTTTAAAGTCAACTATGGGCTGTAGGGCTTAGTATAATTAATTATTTAAATTTACTATTTTAATTTGGAATAAATAAAACCTAGAAATTATTTAAAATAGACATAAATATTATAATCAATTTAATTGAGATGTAAAATTAAAAACGGAAGTTAGTTTTTAATGCACATTAATGCCATAACCGGAAGTCACACTTTACGCGCTAAAATTGCTAAGAGTAGAGAGGGGACTTAGTTTCTGGGCTTTATTCTAGAGGCACTTGGTGCAGATCCTTCCTAGAGGATAGTCCATAGCAGTAAAGTGTGTGCTCAAGTGATTAAAACATTAATGCCAATGCCAATATAAGTATTGGCATGAAAGTGTAACTGTTATAAACTGTTATAATATGAAGTACTAAAATGTGTTAAGAAGTGAAGTGTAAGTTTAAAAAGTGTTAAATATGAGTGGTTATTGAAATAACGATGTATGTGGTGCTTTAATAAACAAAGTGAACTGTGTGGTTAAGTTTTATTTTACAAGAAGTGTTCGGTCGTCTTACAAATCAGAAAGTGGGGATCGACACTCTACCGGATTATGGATAAACAACACTGTGGAAGTCAAAATATTAAAGACTATCGTCACAAGCTTGTGACCCCAACCAGGAGCCTCGGCCAACGTGAAGCCGATGATGGCATTGGTCGTAGGCGGAGTCGCAGTCCCATCCTTCAAAGCTATCCGGTACGCATTTGCGAAAGTGTCTCCGAACGCCCACGCAGTGGTGGCCAACGACGAAGCCGCACGCGCTCGCGATCACGTAGCCGCAGTGGTGACCGCAGCAACTGGCGCAAGCGGGAAACAGAGCTTGAGTTGGAACGCAGACGAGTTCGGCGCTTGGAACAAGACTTGCAACACAAGGAACGCGAAGAAAATCGCAGGCGTCGCAGCAGCCGAGGCAGTCGGTATGGTGCAAGGCAATACAGCAAAACAAGACGACACGGCGAGCCATCAACCAGCGGAATGTCGCCTCAAAGGTCACGTAGCCCTATTTTTAGTAGTAAAGATATTTTTAATTTGATAGTCTCTTAAAAATGGTTTTTCGTCCCAACCAGCTGCACAGAGCGAACCAACTTATAGCAATAGACGTATAGATCATCAAAATATTGTCCCCGAGTTTGATCCATCTATTAAAAATCAGCGCATAGATGTTTGGTTAAAAAAGGTAAATGAATGTGCTTCTGTGTATGGATGGGACGAAACAACTACTATTCACTTTGCGATGCAAAAATTACGAGGACTGGTCAAAGTTTGGGTTGCGAGTAGTAGTAGTAGTAGTAGAGAAGTAGATTTGGAGAACCAATTGAAGTTTATTTCTATGAGAAACTAGCTTTATTAAATCAATGTGACATTCGCGGTAAGCGGGCCGTAGATTGTATTATCCACGGTATAAATGATAAAATTATAAAATCAAGTTGCGTTGCCTTACAATGTTCTGAACCTAATCAATTGCTTAAATTTTTGTTAAGCAACAAAGAGACCATAAGTGCGTATGTTGTCCCACCTAGGAATAGAAGTAGCGTTGGTGTCACAGATGATAATGGTCAAAGTAGTAAACCTATTAGAAAACAAATTCAAAATACATTTTTTTTCAATTGTAAAGACAAGGGTAATCTTTTTGCACAGTGTTCAAAGACGTTGTTAGTTTGCAAGGGTTGTAATAAAATTGGACATACAATTGAAACCTGTTTTAAGGAGAAGAAATCTAACTCTACAGATTATATAAAGAAGACTATGCGAATTGCCAGTTCAAATGAAAGTACGAAATTTGTGAAACAGGTTATGGTGAACGGTATCGCGCTAGAAGGATTCGTAGATTTAGGTAGCGAAGTCACATTAATTAAAGAAACTGTGTCAAAAAGATTAGGACTATCTCATAATGATCAATCCACAGCGATGATAGGTTTCGGAAACACTATTGTGCAGTCTCTAGGTACAGTTACGGTTGATATGACAATAGATGACGTTAACGCTTTAGTTAGTTGTAGAGTAGTAAAAGATGAATTTTTAGAGAAACCAATACTTATAGGTCAGTCTTTTTCTGAGCAGCCGCATGTAGTTATCTACAAGGACGCTGCGAAACTAAAATTTTTAACTGTAGACTCTATCATTCCAGCGAATGTTGAATGTAATGTTGACGAGTCATTAATTAAAGTAAAGGTTAAAAGAAGTGTGCAACTTTACGGGGTTGCAAGTATTAGGGCCATGGCTGAGATCAACTTCACCGGTAGTATATTACTAGTTACCAAGCTGATAGGAAAACCTAATGCACAACATATGGTATACGGTGGTATATACCATGTAAGTGGCGGAAATCTAAATGTGACGATAATGCCATGTTCGATACCTACTATATTTGTAGAAAATTTTATTTTTGCCCGTGCTCAACAAGTAGATATCATTAATCGTGTTGCTTCAACTACCGATTTGCCTGGTAATTGTCTTTCACATGTTGATAAAAGCCAAGTAAAATTGGAAGAATCGGTTTCAGAATATGATAGAAACCGACTTTATGACTTACTTGATCGGTATGTAAATTGTTTTGCAAATGATATGGCGAGTTTAGGTTGTACAACTACTACAGAGATGTTCATCGAGTTAAATAATAAGCAGCCTGTTGTGTATAGACCCTATAGGTTATCCCACCATGAACGTGACAATGTAAGACAAATGGTGAAAGACATGTTGGCTGCGGGTATAGTCAGGGAGTCCGTGTCTAATTATGCGAGTCCAATAATTTTAGTAAAGAAAAGAGATGGCTCTACAAGGATGTGCGTGGATTACAGGAAGTTAAATTCTTTTACGGTTAAGGAGCGCTATCCAATGCCACTCATTGAAGACGAAATTGCTAGGCTATCCGGCCAGGCATGGTTCATCACATTGGATCTTATGTCTGGTTATTATCAAGTACCGATTGCTGAACCATATAAGCATCTAACTGCGTTTGTCACGCCCGACGGCCAGTACGAGTTTAATCGCATGACGTTTGGCCTGGCAAACGCACCGGCTGTTTTCCAAAGAATGATGAACCGTGTCTTGGGGCCGGCTCGTTTTGATAAAGCAACAGTGTATATTGATGACGTATTGATATTTGGGCGAGATGCCAGCGAATGCTTAGATAATTTAGAAGTAGTTTTACAGTTATTGGAGAAAGCTAATCTGAAATTAAATTTGTGTAAATGTAGTTTTTTGAAAAACAAAATTGATTATCTCGGATACGAAATTAGTTCAAACGGAGTGCGTCCTGGTGAGACAAAAATTAAGTGTGTGGCTGACTTTCCTTGTCCAGACAACGTTCATGGGGTCGTCAGTTTCTAGGTCTCGTTAGCTATTTTAGGAAGTTTATTGAGGGTTTTGCGATGATAGCGTATCCACTAACTAGACTTTTAAAAAAGGATACAAGCTGGACATGGGGTGATACTCAAAACAATGCATTTGCCACTTTAAAGGAACGACTAATCAAACGACCGGTATTAGCTATTTTTGATCTGTCAGCAGAAACTGAGCTACATGCGGACGCAAGTAAAATAGGTGTAGGTGGCATTTTAATGCAGCGTTTCTCGGATAATGAGTCTTTTAGGCCCGTCGCGTATTTCAGCAGACAGACAGCGCCCGAGGAGAAAAACTTTCACTCGTATGAGTTGGAGACTCTGGCAGTTGTCTGTTCTCTTAAAAAGTTTCGAGTGTTTTTGCTAGGTAAGCCTTTCAAAATAGTAACCGACTGTAGCGCACTACTGTCAACATTCCAAAAACGCGATTTAGTGCCAAAAATAGCGCGTTGGTGGTTAACACTGCAAGAATCGAAATTTGACTGTTCGATCGAATATAGGGCAGGTAAGAAGATGTCACATGTCGACGCTCTATCTAGAAATCCAGTCAAAGACTCTGGAAGTTGTGATACTGAACCTCTCCTAGTTGTTTTGTCTATAAGCGATCAAGACTGGCTACTCACTCTGCAATTGGGAGACTCAGAACTGCAAAGAATTAGAAATATTCTCAATTCTAAATTAGATGATATAGGGCTAGGATACAAAAAGATAATTATATCATACAAGACAATAAGCTATTTAGATACATAAATGGTAATAAAGATGATATTCGTTGGGTGGTGCCTAAGGGCAATTATGCAGAATGCATCATGACGATATAGGTCATGTGGGTTTTGAAAAAACTTTAGATAGAATTAAGAGTAAATATTGGTTTTCTAAAATGAAACGGTTTGTAAAGAAATATGTTAGTGCTTGTATCGAATGCGCTTATGCTAAAAAGTCTTCCAATAGTCGCGAAGGACTTTTACACCCCATTCAGGTAATGATCGTTATAAGCTGGCACCAATACCAGGTTTCGAAGGTATGAAAAACAAGCGTAAAAAAACCGTTGCTGCTGATAGGATGCAGCCGTGGATTCACTTATCTGCCTTTCAAATCGATGATAATAACGAAGATGATGATGATGATGTGAGCGTTAGTAATGACGATGCGAATGGTAGTAATAATCTTTAAATTAATTTAAACTTATCCTTTATTTAATGAAGTTGGTTTACCAAATCTATTTATGAAGTAAGTTAAATACTTGAAGTGAACTTTTTTCAAGTACTCAAAAGTTGCCTGGAGTGAATTTCCAGGTGGTAAGTGAATAATAGTGCTCAGAGTGAAGTTTCTGAGATAAGTACTGATTTTAAGTATACTCGAAGTGATTTTTTTTCAAGTACTCGAAAGTTGCCTGGAGTGAATTTTCCAGGTGGTAAGTGAATAATAGTGCTCAGAGTGAAGTTTCTGAGATAAGTACTGATTTTAAGTTCTCAGAGTGAAGTTTCTGAGAGATAATGTTTAGTTTCAAGTGCTCAGATTAAAGTTTCTGAGTTTTTTTTTAGGTACTCAAGAGTGAATAGTTTTAATGTGTATATTAAGTTGTAAATTAATTATTGTTATTATTATAAAATTAAGTACTCGGAGTGAATTTTCTAAGTGAGTTGTTTTTGTTGTATGAAGCAAATGAATGAAATAAATATATAAGTAATGTGTAGAACTATAATAATTAAATTATTTATTAATCGTAGTTCTGATCACTTATTTAAATAATTTATTAATTATTATAGCGCGGTTAGCAAAAGTGTTGTATTATATAACTAAGTTCTACCTATTTTTGTGAATAATGTTACTAGGCCAAGTGTAAGGTTTCACCAGATGCGTGTGTGGGGACCACACACGTGTCAGGATGGACGAGTGTAAGGTTCAAGTTAATTTCTGTTTTAATTCAAATTTAACATAAATATTAGTTAAATAATTTAAACTGATTTGGTAAATGCAAATATAATATGTTTGAATGAATTACTTAAAATTATTAAAATATTTAAAATTTATAAAATTATTTAAAAACACTTTTTTTAATTCAATTATATTAATTATAAGTTAAACGGATATCATTTTCACTTGACACTAGCGCCACAGTTTAAAGTCAACTATGGGCTGTAGGGCTTAGTATAATTAATTATTTAAATTTACTATTTTAATTTGGAATAAATAAATCCTAGAAATTATTTAAAATATACATAAATATTATAATCAATTTAATTGAGATGTAAAATTAAAAACGGAAGTTAGTTTTTAATGCACATTAATGCCATAACCGGAAGTCACACTTTACGCGCTAAAATTGCTAAGAGTAGAGAGGGGACTTAGTTTTTGGGCTTTATTCTAGAGGCACTTGGTGCAGATCCTTCCTAGAGGAGAGTCCATAGCAGTAAAGTGTGTGCTCAAGTGATTAAAACATTAATGCCAATGCCAATATAAGTATTGGCATGAAAGTGTAACTGTTATAAACTGTTATAATATGAAGTACTAAAATGTGTTAAGAAGTGAAGTGTAAGTTTAAAAGTGTAGTAATAATTTAAAAAGTGTTAAATATGAGTGGTTATTGAAATAACGATGTATGTGGTGCTTTAATAAACAAAGTGAACTGTGTGGTTAAGTTTTATTTTACAAGAAGTGTTCGGTCGTCTTACATTTGTCTAGTTATTTTTCGCTACTCGATTTCCAATATCAATTTAAATTAAGTTTTGCGTTGTTTATGGACTGAGGTTTAAAATAATCTAACAAAATACATTGAAACAATCTGTATTTAAAAGGTTTAAATATTTACAAAACTTAACTAACTTAACTACTCACTTAAACTAAATTTTCTATTTACAATAATCATAACTTTCGATTTATATTTCTTGCGATTCACATTATTTTATCTGCAAATTCCAGGAACTTCGGCGGACTTGATATCAGCTCGCCCTGCGTAGGTACCTAATCCGCGCGCCGCCCGGCCGGCTCGCATAGCAAACCGGTTTTCATACGTTGGAGTGACGTAAGATTACAATATTAATTCATTATTATTATTTTTAACTTTGTTATCAATTGTAACGTTCAGAATCATGTCAGACGCTAAGTTAAAGGAACTTTACGCTAAACGTAGCTCCGTAAAAGGTCGTTTAACAAAGTTTAAAAATTATTTAGCCTCGTTCGAGAAAGTGAACGCAATAGATGAGTTTGAAATATCAAAACTTAATGTTCAGTTGCCAAAAATTGAAAGCTTAGTGTTGCGTATGAGGGCGGGCAAATTGGTACGCGTCTAATAAAACAAGTGGTCAATTTCTCACTGTCGTTTATTACCTTAAAACAGACTGCATATATCACGAGGTGCGCGGGCGCGGGGAAGCCGGCACGCTTCCCGCGAATATTACCAGATACGTAACGACACTCAGCGCGCCAAATATGAATTTAGATATTACTGTTTTGTACATCTTAATATCTAACATCTCTCCCCCTTTAGTTAGTGAACATATATATACATTACGAATGGCTTACCTCTTACTTAACGATAACCTTACAATAAGTTACATTCATTACAATGCAGCAAAACAGCCAGAAATTAATGAACAATCAACACTTAGTCTTACAACTTAACCTAAGATGGGGACCGTGACGGTGGCGTGGAGAACACTGGGCTTATTTCACGTCGCCTGGTGGGCATGCTATCAGTAGGGACACCTGGCGACCCTGGACTACTCGACTCCTGGGACGTGCCCGGACTCAAGTGCGGTTCCGTCTCCTCTCCCCCTCCTACGTCAGAGGCCACAACCGAGTGCATGTCAGGCGCCTCATCCGATGCCAGATCAGGATCCCATTGATCGCGATTACTATTGTCACACAACCGTCGCGGTCTGATATGATCAACGTGTCTAGTGACTTCTGCCTCCCAGCTCGGTACAAAAATTTTATAAACAACGTGACCAATTTTTTCTAAAATTATTCCTTCAATACAACATTTTTTTTTACACTTGCGTTTTTAATTACCCACACTGGGTCATTGTCTTTAAAAACTGGTCGCTCTACCCCTTTATAGTTTTTACACTGCAAGTACTGTTTGTGATCCACCGTTGTAGCGAGTACTGCGGACGACGGTGGCGGTGTGACGGTGCGTAACAGGTCTAGCCGCGAGCGCAGTGCGCGCCCGTACACCAATTCCGCGGGCGATTTGTCAGTGGTACTGTTTTTAGAGTTTCTATAGTGAAACAAAAATTTTGCCATTTTTTCTCTAATATTTTTTTTATTGCAACCCTCTAGAACTAACCCCTTGAGACCTTTTTTAACAATTTTAACAAAACTCTCCGCCTGACCGTTGCTAGCCGGGTGATACGCAGGGGAAAATATGTGTTTTATGCCGTTAATTAAACAAAACTGGTTAAATTCTTTCGAACTAAATGATGTCCCATTGTCGGTCACTAATATGCACGGAATACCAAAACGCGACATAAAATCACATAAGCTCGTAATCACCGCTTCAGTGTTACACGTCACCGACACGTCATAACATTCAACCCATTTACTATAAGCATCTACAATAATCAAAAACATAATATTATTATTAACGGGCCCTAGAAAGTCGAGATGTATTCTATAAAAAGGTTGAGGCGGTAGCGGCCAGGGCCGAAGCGGCGCGAGCGGCGGGGCGGGGCGTAGCTGCGCGCACACTCCACACCGCGCTGCCAGCTGTTCCAGCGCCGCGTCTAACCCCGGGAACCATAGCCGCTTGCGCGCTTCCGCTTTCATTTTAACGACTCCGAAATGTGAACTATGCATTTCGTTACATATAACGTCCCTTAAAGACATCGGAATTACGACCTTATGTCCGCGCATTAAAATTCCGTTTTCGAGGGAAAGTTGCGAACGGCAACCAAAATAAGGTTTTAAATTGATATCGTAAGTTTTCCTAGGCCACCCGATTGATACATATTTTTGTACTATAGACAGGCATACGTCTTTAGAGGTCTCGCGGCGCACGTCATCCAGCGTGACCGGTAGATCGCCGTCAGTTACAAAGTTAACATAGGCCGCGCGCTCCTCGCACTCCGATAACTCGTCTGTCGCCACGTCGGGTCGCGTCGGACCGACCGCGCGCGAAACTCCATCTACGAACGCCCTAGATAAATAATCTGCGCTATTCTGTTTACTCCCTATATATTCTATAGTATAATTATAAGCCGCTAGGAACATTGCATACCGCTGCAGGCGGTTGGCTGAAATTTCAGGAATGCCTTTATGAGGTCCAAAAATAGCTAGCAGAGGTTTATGATCTGTCCTTAGAACAAATGGCTGTGATCGACCGTTAAGGTACTGGTGAAATCGCCTTACACCAAAAATAATCGCGGTTGCTTCTTTTTGAATTTGTGCATAGTTCTTTTCAGCAGGTGAAAGCGTTCTGGACGCGTAGACTAGTGGCCTTTCTATTATGTCACTATCGACTTGTGAAAGAATAGCCCCTAAACCTGTCGGCGACGCATCTACCGTTAAAATAATCTTAGCGTTAGGATTAAAATGTGCCAACGTTTTGTCTGATGCTAATATATTTTTTATTTTAAAAAATGTGTCGTCATGTACCTTAGTCCATTCCCATTTAATATTTTTGTGAAGTAAATTATACAACGGACTTAATAACGAAGACGCATCTGGTACAAAATTCCGATAGTAATTAGCTAATCCTAAAAACGATTGTAGTTGTGTTACATTTTTTGGCTTAGACGCCTGTAAAATAGCTTTCACTTTTTCAGGTGATTTTCTTATTCCATTTTTGTCTATCACGTGCCCCAGATACGATATTTCATTTTTTTAAAACTCGCACTTACTACGCTGTACTGTGAGTCCCGCATCATTTAATCGCTCTAATACTGTTATCAATCGTCTTATATGTTGTTCAGTGTCAGCCGCTGTCACCAAAATATCATCTAACAGAAATATAATTCCATCTATACCAGCGAGAAGACACTCCATGGCCCGCTGAAATATTGATGGCGCGCTAGCTAGCCCAAATACCAGCCTGGTAAACTTAAAAAGCCCCCGATGCGTATTTATGCATGTCAAATCCTGGGAACCGTTGTTAAGTTTGAATTGATTATATGCGCTTGATAAATCAATTTTACTAAATCTAATACCCCCATGTAATTTGGACAACAACTCGTTCACCGTAGGCAAGGGGTATTGATCTATTATCAATTGTTTATTAATTGTTACTGAGTAGTCCGCGCACAATCGAATATTGCCGTCCTTTTTTAACACCGGCACTATAGGCGATGCATATTGCGAATGACCGACGGGTTTTAAAATACCTAAATCTAATAATCGATCTAACTCCTTATCTAATTTATCTTTTAACGCGTATGGCACGGGCCTAGCTTTAAAAAAAAATTGCTTCGATTCGGGTTTCAAACGTAACTCAACCGTATATTTATTAAATAATCCTAATTTTTTAGAAAACACTTGTGGGAACTTTCTTATTATTTTATCTGCTACGTTGTTAAATTCCTGAGATTGGGTAAAAATGGCTCGTATCTCTGTTTCCGCGGCGGTGGGAGCTAGCTCTAAATCAAAATCGCGAATAAAATTCCGCCCCAAAAGCGGAGGTCCGCCATTTTGTACGACATACAAAGCCAATTCCCGCGTTCGCTCTTTGTATGTTATTGGTACCAAAACAGTGCCTAAACATTTTATATGTTCCCCTGTGTAGCTAAATAATTTTTTACTAGTTATCGTTAAAGGATATCTATTAAAATTTATTTTATAATTTTTTTCAGATATTAAACTAACTGCCGAACCGCTATCTATTAGGAACTCTAAAAACACTGGACCAATTTTGGCGGTTTCGGTCATGGGCCTGCCCTTTACACACCGTATATTATAGCACTTACCATCATTTTCATCGTCCGCATTACTCTCCACAAAGTTGATCTTTGTTGCACTTCCCGAACACATTTTACGTAAATGGCCTTTAACACCACACTTTTTGCACTTGTAGTTTTTATACCGACACTGATTAGACTTATGATTAGTGAAGCCACATACACTACACTTTTCCTTCTTGTCGATATGAAAAACCTCTTCTGCTCCTAGAGCTATGCCGTTGCTCGCTCCCGGTGGAGCCACTGACGACGCCTGGCGTGCACACCGTACGCTTTCCGCCAAATCTATAGCCTTCGCCAGGGTTAACTCCTCTTGGTTCTGCGAGAACAACTTGTCCCTTTCGTGACCTGCAGCCATACCCATGATGAATCGGTCCAACAGCGCTTCCTCCAAATTCTTGAAGGCACAGTGCGCCGCTAGCCCACGGAGTCTGGCTGCCCATTGAGTGTGACTTTCACCTGGGTGCTGCCTTGCCGCGTAAAACATCGTCTTTTCAGCGAAACCGAACCTTTTCGGGGTGAAGTGCTTATCCAGCAGCTCAGTGGTTGCTGAAAAATTTAGCTCCTCCACCTTGTTCGGTAGCGCCAGGTCTCTGACCAATATAAATGTTTGTTCACATAGTGCGCTCAAGAAAATTGCCCGCCGCCTAACCGCCATTTTGTCAGTCTCATCGTCCAGATTATTTGCAATAAACCACTGATGAATGCGCGATTTATAGCTGCTCCATTCCTGAGACCGACGATCGAACGTAGATAGAACGCCGAAAACTGTTGCCATTGTTTAATATTAAAATAACTATGCACTCGCGGGGTGCCTCGTCGCCACGTGTTGCGTATGAGGGCGGGCAAATTGGTACGCGTCTAATAAAACAAGTGGTCAATTTCTCACTGTCGTTTATTTCCTTATAACAGACTGCATATATCACGAGGTGCGCGGGCGCAGGGAAGCCGGCACGCTTCCCGCGAATATTATCAGTGACGTAACGACACACAGCGCGCCAAATATGAATTTACATTTTGTTTTGTACATCTTAATATCTAACACATATAGAACACTAACCTCCTATCAACGAGCCCAGACTTTTTATGTCGGGGGGGGAAAAGGCTACCACGGAGTTGACGAGTGGGGCAATAGGGTTGCCCCTCTTCATACTCTAGGCGCACAAAAAAATATTTGCGCCGGTTTTTATAACCGACGCGGGGTGGTGGAGGGGAGAAACGATCCAACGGTGTTAGTCGGGGGGCGCACCGCGCATGGGGGCGTCTCGGCAGCGTGGCTCCGGGATACTCCCTGCGTCTGGTGTCAGCTGGGCGGGTGCCGTTTGGCGAGCGGGCATGCCACGGCAGCGGGTCGGCATATTGACCGGGCACGTGGCTTCCGCTCGCTCGGAGAAACAGCTGATCTATAATTTAAAATAAAAATTATTCATATTAAAAATGCGGGTAGGGGCGGTGCATGGCACGCGAGTGTCCCGAGTCCGGGTCGCGCGTCGTAGATCTCCGACAATCACAGTCGGCTCCTCTTATAGGAGCTTCTGGATGCCGGAGATAAATGGATGCGGGTCCGGGCTAGGGCCGGGGAACCAGATTTGGGTGAGAGCGGCTATTTTGGGGGTGCCTTCTACGAGGGCCTGCATTATGGTCGAGAAAACTTCATCCCCGGCCATAAGCTTCTGAGCGCAGTTCACGGCCAGGGAGAGGAGAGACAGCAGAAGCTCTGCAGTCGATGCGGGGGCCTCGCTTTGCACCGACTCTTGGGGCGGCGGAGCGAGCACCGGAGGCTGTGAATACGGAGTGGCCGCATGGTTTGCGGGCTCCGGGGCGGTTTCTATTTCCGCGGTTGTGGTGGCCGCGGGGGTGTCAGTAGGTCTGCGCGGGGGGCGCTGTGAGCGCCGAGTGGCCCGCGTGAGGTCCGGCTGCGGAGGAGCGAGCGTGGGAGGCTCCAGCTCCAGCTGAGTGCAGGCTGGAATAGAGGCGGCATCGCAGGGGGGGGGGGGGGGGCACAGGGGATGTGGCATCTTTTCTCCTGGAGCTCGGCTGCTTTTTCCTCCTGGAAGGCTGCGCAGGGGAGTCGGGAGCCGAGGGGAGACATACCTGGGCGTATAGTCGTTCGCCTCCGCCATCAGTGATGTAGAAGTCGGCGGAGGAGGAGGGGCCTCTTGCTCTGGGGGAGGCGAGTCGGCAGATACGTAGGGGGGGGGGGGAAGGGCGGGCATTAACAGCTCGCTGTCCGTGCGGCCCTACGAAACACTGGGCATTGTCTGCTGTTTGCAGGGTGGGCCCCCCTGCAGTTAACGCAGGTAGGCGTCTCGGAGGGTGGGCGGGGGCATCCCGCACGTAGTGTTCCTGGGCACACCGGACACAGGCCACCTTCTGGTGGCAGTTGTGGCTCGAGTGCCTGAACTGGTGGCATCGGTGGCACTGGGCCGGGCCACCACGGCCCCGCCAGGCTTCGATGCTGACTCCCGGCATATTCAGAAGCTCACTAATCTTGTATATGCCGGGTACGACGTCTGGGGCCCTAGCGATGAGGGCGAAGAATATGCAGGCGCCGGGATCCCCGCGAGAATGCCGAAGGCGGCCCGGGGCGTGCGGTGTCCTGTCCGCAGAAGCACGACTACTCCTCCTGTGCACGACGACTCGGAGTCCGTACGAGAAAGGTTCAGGTGATCGCGGCTTAGCCGCGGGTCATGGTCCGACATAGTTACGTAAACATAACATAAAAACACACTAGTCACACAAAACAGTCAACACTGAACGGTAACAAGTGTACGTATCACTAACACAATAGGTACTCACACTTTACGTGGACGGACGATACACTAAGTGTACATACACGAAGACGGTACACACACTTAGGGGGGTTGTCTCCTCGTGACCCAACGCTGAGCCGAAACTCAACGGAAGGCCAAGAGCAGGGCAACTCCCCAGCAAGGCGCAAATCCACAACCTATTCTAATGAATAAGTTGTGAATTTACGGTCGCTATCAGGAGTCTTTAGCTGCACTGGAAGCGGGTCGGCACATAGTGGCGCGTAGGCAGGGCTACGACGTAGCGAATACTGAGCAGGGCTCAACGTATTACGCTACGGAGCAACTGAGAACGCGCGCGCATTAACGGAGACAGGACGATCCGATCCTGTTAGAAGAAGGCGTCTTCTAACCGCCGCCGGGCCCTTGAAAGGGGCCTTGGGCGGGTAAACATGGTCAGGGGCTGTGCCCCTCTACATGTGGAATTCTTTTTTATTTTTTATTTTTCAAGATGACACGCCCAGTACGAATACTGGGCGCAAGACGTCAGTTTTGTGGGAAGACCCCCCGCGACAGAACGCGGGGTAAACCCGAGGAGGCTAGGAAAAAGACAGCGACGGCCGAGGACGGCCAAGACCAGCAGTCGACTCCGGCGGAGCGTGTGGGTCCCGGTCCGGGGACCAAGGAAACGCGTGTGGTGCCGCTCCCACACACTCCGCATTTGTCGGACTGCGGACACAAACCGATCTGGGAAAAGGTAGGGGGAAAGATTTGTCCCGAACCCCAGACTTTTGATGTCGGGGGGGAAAAACACGCTACGATGCCGACAGAGTGGCATTAGGGCTGCCACACGTCGGACACCGGGCGAGTGCGAGAAGAATGCGCCAGTATTTTAATTACTGGCGCGGGGGTAGGGTGCAGGGGGGAAACAATCCAACGGTGGACGGGGTGGCAGAGCGCGCTAACGCGCCGGGCTCCTCCTCTTCGGGGGCGGGGCGGCAGGCGAGGCTCTGCGGGGTCCCCAGCTCTGATGGCGTCGCGGGGCAGCAGTCTGCGGTCGGGCGGGCGGGCGTGTCAAGGCGCCAGGTCGGCAAGCTCGACCAGGTCCGAGGCATCAGCTCGCAGGAAGAGGGTGGTGGCGAGCCTGCGAACAAAGGCTTCCACGCTCGTTATGCGGAGGTTCCTATTTATTGTGGCGTTGCTCACGTACCTCGGCGCTCCGACGATGCGGCGAAGCACGCGATTCTGCGTTTGCTGCATCTTTTTTTGATAGGACGCAGCGAGCAGGTGGTGCCACGCAGGAGCCGCGTACGTGAGGCGCAAACGGATGTAAGTCTTAAACAGGGCCAACCTCATATTGAGCGGGACCTGGGGAGCTGCATAGATCGGCGACAGTTTGGCTGCTGCGGCTCTGGCGCTAGCAACCGCAGAGTTGCACTGGGGGTACATAGTCAGCCGCCGATCTATAATAACGCCTAGGTATTTTGCAGTCTTACCCCATGGTATCTCTTTCTCTCCTATCTTCAGGGCGGGCGGGTATCCCCTCTTGCGGGTAACGGCGAGCGCCTGCGACTTACCGGTCCGATCCTGAAAAGGGACTTTTTATCTTTAATATTGTGGTGACATACAATGGGTAGGAAGATAGTGGGGTTCAATCAATCTCATATCTTCCCTCTCATCGTAATATATGCTGTCTCACACCACACACGACACACATGTTCCGTCTCAATTTTTATCTCTGTCGTTTTGTTTATGTTTTGTCTCTATCGTGTAAATATGTACCGTCTCTTTCTATTCTGTAAAATTTTGTATATATAGCCGTAAGTTTCCTGAATAAAACATTATAGAGAGCTCTACCAATACTGCGAACCTCATCGACATTAGGACTTACGCGCGCGAGTCATCCCGACCGTACGCGGAAGGGGAGAGGGACGGCCCTCTCAGTACCGATACCAACCAAAACGAGAGCTCCTCTATCGCGATAACTCGCACGCCGCTAGTTTCTGCTACCGCGCGCGAGCAACCTCACTCATCAGCGAGTGAGGAAGGGGTCGGACCCCTTAGCAGGAGAGACCCGCGTCTCCCCTGTCATAAAAATAGCTCTTAATCCGTAGCTGTCCCCAATATCCGGTCTGAACATCACCCGGGTGATGTTAGGGAGGGTCAAACCCTCCCATCGACTACTACCAAACAAACTAGCCACCAGGCTAGTTATAGTCCGATTTAGCTACAGGGGTCTTAACCCGACCCTTAGCATAGACCCGTTCGAAAAAAAAAAAAAAAAAACTGATTAAAACACAATTCTGATCTAACAGTTGAGTTGTCATTTACTCCTGTACCAGACTACAACATTGGTGACCCCGTACTGAAAAAAGAACAAACAAGCAGAAACTATGGTCGAGGAAGCATCAAAAATCAGAAACGAAGAAGAAACTCTGGCCACCGGACCATCGAGAAATTCCGAAGAAACTCAACCATGTCACGAACTCTCCGCTGTATCCATACAGTCAAGACTCCTACCATTTTGGCGCGAAATTCCACGAGCATGGTTCATTCAATTCGAAGCCGTCGTCGAACCTCTCAAGACATCGGACGACCAGAAGTTCTGCTACGTTTTGCAACAGATGCAAAATACAGATCTCCAGCACCTCACTGACATCCTCTACAACCCGCCTAAAAAAGACAAATATGCAACGATCAAGAACCGCCGTCTACGAGAAGCCAGAAGTTCAAAATTTCCAGAAGCTCATCAGCGGCCTAGAACTCGGTGATCAGAAGCCTACACAGCTGCTCCGAAGGATGCGAGAATTAGCAGGCGGCATGATCACTGAAGTCATAAAAATAGCTCTTAATCCGTAGCTGTCCCCAATATCCGGTCTGAACATCACCCGGGTGATGTTAGGGAGGGTCAAACCCTCCCATCAACTACTACCAAACAAACTAGCCACCAGGCTAGTTATAGTCCGATTTAGCTACAGGGGTCTTAACCCGACCCTTAGCATAGACCCGTTCGAAAAAAAAAAAAAAAACTGATTAAAACACAATTCTGATCTAACAGTTGAGTTGTCATTTACTCCTGTACCAGACTACAACATTGGTGACCCCGTACTGAAAAAAGAACAAACAAGCAGAAACTATGGTCGAGGAAGCATCAAAAATCAGAAACGAAGAAGAAACTCTGGCCACCGGACCATCGAGAAATTCCGAAGAAACTCAACCATGTCACGAACTCTCCGCTGTATCCATACAGTCAAGACTCCTACCATTTTGGCGCGAAATTCCACGAGCATGGTTCATTCAATTCGAAGCCGTCGTCGAACCTCTCAAGACATCGGACGACCAGAAGTTCTGCTACGTTTTGCAACAGATGCAAAATACAGATCTCCAGCACCTCACTGACATCCTCTACAACCCGCCTAAAAAAGACAAATATGCAACGATCAAGAACCGCCGTCTACGAGAAGCCAGAAGTTCAAAATTTCCAGAAGCTCATCAGCGGCCTAGAACTCGGTGATCAGAAGCCTACACAGCTGCTCCGAAGGATGCGAGAATTAGCAGGCGGCATGATCACTGAAGACGGTCTAAAAATAGAATGGCTCAACCACTTGCCGCCATACATTCGTTGCGTGCTCTCCGTAAACAACGAATCATTACTAGACACACTTTCAGCGATGGCCGATAAAATGATGGAATGTTCCGGCGACAACAACACAATTGCAGCAGTCTCGTCGTCACCGTCAAGCAGCAGAGAAAGTAACATCATATAAATGATGTCCAAGAAAATCGAAGAGCTTACCGTACAAGTGGCCAAACTACGTACGCACTCATCGCGGCCGCACTATCGCCGTCCCTTTCACACGCGGTACTCTCGCTCCCGCTCGAAGTCCGCGCGCCGCAGGCCTGTAACGAGAGACGAATCGACGTGGGAATGTAAATATCACTTCAGATTTGGCGATAAAGCTAAGAGATGCGAGTCGCCATGCTGCAGAAGGAATAAAGCGTCGGAAAACTAAAATCGACACCGACTGTGGCGGATGTCGGTGTCCCCAAGACGACGAATCGCCTTTGTGTCCGCAATTGCAACACTAACCAATGTTTCCTCGTGGACACGGGCACAGATATCTCTGTATTAGCCGCCACTAATAGAAACAAGAAAAAGGAAGAGGGTCCGTACACACTGTACGCCGCAAACAGCACGAAAATCAAGACATACGGCGAGAAAACTATCACACTGAACCTGGGGCTACGAAGATCATTCACATGGACATTCATCATCGCCGACGTCAAGATATCGATATTAGGAGCTGACTTTCTTCGCCACTATCAACTGGTAGTCGATTGACATAAGAACAAACTAAGCTCCGTCGACAGTATTCGCCTGTTGAAATCCGAGCAAGCATTCCACGACATACTGAAGCAGTATCCGGACATTCTTCATCCTTTTTCACTCAAGAAGTCCGTCAAACACGACGTCGTACACCACATAGAAACGACTGGACCGCCGCTTTTCGCCCGCCCCCGCCCGCTCCCGCCCGACAAATACAAAGCCGCTAAAGAAGAATTTAAGCGAATGATGGAAATGGGCATCTGTAAACCTTCAAATAGTCCCTGGGCGAATCCGATGCATATAGTCCAGAAAAAAGACAGCGGATTACGAGTATGCGGCGACTACAGAAGACTGAATACCGTGACGAAACCCGATCGCTATCCAATACCTCGAATTCAAGACTTCACCTACTCGCTACATAACAAGAAGATTTTTACGAAGCTCGATTTAAAAATGGCATACTACTGCATACCGATGGCGAGCCCAGAAGACGCACAGAAGACTGCGACAATAACCCCGTTTGGTCTATAGGAATTCACAAGTATGCCATTCGGGTTACGAAACTCCAGTCAAACGTTTCAAAGTTTATGCACGAGGTACTAAGGAATATCGAAGATTGCTTCTGTTTCGTCGACGACATATTACTGTACTCAGAAAATGAAGAGCAACATAAAGTACTACGACGCCTTAAAGACTACGGCGTAACGCTGAACATTGAAAAATGTCAGTTCGGCGTTAAAAAAACCGACTTTTTGGGCTACGAAGTATCCGAGACCGGCATAAAACCAACAGAAGAACGAACATCTGCAATTTCGAGTTATCCAAAACCAAAGACGGTAATCGAACTACGACGCTTTCTAGGCATGATCAACTACTACCGTGATTGCCTACCACAACAAGCGAATCTTCAACACGAACTCAACAAATATCTGCATAACGGAAAGAAAAATGACAAGACATCAATAGACTGGACGCCCGCCGCCGAAGAGAGTTTTGAAAAATGCCGCCAAAGCATTTTACAAGCTACAACACTCAATCATCCGGTACCCAGCTGCCCGCTCGCTATCATGACCGATGCCTCCGACCATAGCATCGGCGCAGTACTACAACAACGTATGAACAACGTTTGGAGACCACTAGCCTATTTTTCAAAAGCAATGAGCGCTACACAACAACGGTACAGTGTATATGATCGCGAATTATTATCGATATACACTGCCGTAAGACATTTTCGAAGATTAATAGAGGGCTGCGAAGTAACAGTATTCACGGATCACAAGCCTCTCGTGTACGCGCTTACAAAGAGTGCGAGCAGTGGCGACACACCGCGAAGAGAGAGACAGACGGATTTCATAAGTCAGTTCTGTTCAGCGATAAAATACATACAAGGAGAAGACAACACTGTCGCCGACGCGTTATCGAGAATTGAAGAAATAATTTGCCCCTCTACGATCGACTTCAATCAACTTTCCATCGACCAGAGCAGCGACAAAAAATTACAGAAGCTAAGAAATCAGGAAAACTTAAAATTCGGCGAAATAAGTATGCCGGGACTCGAACGACAGATAACATGCGAGTTATCTACTTCGACGCCTCGCCCGTACCTGCCGCAAGTGTATCGCTACGCCGTATTTAAGTCACAACACGACTTAAGTCATCCCGGCGTACGAGCAACGAGAAGAAAGAAGAAAGAAGTCACAGAATGGCGAGAACATGCATCAGCTATCAGCGCGCTAAAATTCAGCGACACGTCGTCACGCCGCTACAGAGTTTTCCGCAGTCGCAGCGTTTTGAACATGTACACATCGACATCGTGGGCCCGCTGCGCTTGTCTCGAGACTACCGATACTGCGTCACGATGACAGATCGATGTACGAAATGGCTAGAAGCAACACCAGTACAATAAATCACAGCCGAAATCGTAGCCAAGGCATTCTACGACAACTGGATCGCTCGTTTTGGTGTTCCCTTGCGTATCACTACAGACCAAGTACGCCAGTTCGAGTCGACGCTATTCAGAACTCTACTACAGAGGTTTGGAATAACAAGAATACGAACTACGGCCTTTCATCCACAATCGAACGGTCAAATAGAGAGGTGGCACCGCACTATGAAGACAGCACTAGTGGCCCGCGGAGCATCGACGCAGTGGACAGACGAGTTGCCGACTGTACTTCTCGGCCTCCGCACGGCGCTCCGCGAAGACGCCAAAGGGAGCCCTGCGCTGATGACATACGGAACTACGCTACGAGTGCCATCCGATTTCTTCGTACCGTCAACGTCAAGAATCGAAGATGCAGAGTTTGTACGAAAACTAACAGAAACGATGGCCATGTTAAAACCGCAACAACGCTCCTGTAAAAAAAGATCTACTTTCATTCACAAAGATCTATTAACATGCAGCCATGTTTTCGTACGAAACGACACAGTACGAGCCCCGCTGATACCGTACGATGGGCCCTACGAAGTATTGAAGCGCAACGAAAAATATTTCAAGATACAGTTGCCGTTTCGAACTACAGTCGTATCGCTCGATCGACTAAAACCGGCGTATCTACTCAACCAAGGGGCATCCACTCTTCCCACACTTACAATCTTAACTTTCATTTAAATTCCTTACTTCACAGATTCAATCATACAAAACAATTTTAAAAACATTATTAAATAATTTAAATCCAATACAATTTTTTACCATTTTCTATATACATTCAGTTAATACGATACATTTGATTTATACAATATTTTTTTTTTAAATACGATCAATTAATACAATGAAATTAAAATTTCCTCAGTTTAAATACTCTAATTACAATAATTATTACTTACAGTCTAATCTCACAGTTTGTAAAATTTGCACTACACACCACTACTGTTTCTTTTGGAAACCGTTTGCACAATTTTAATGCAATACTTAAGAAATCCCTCTCTATTAGGGCAGGGGTCTCCAAACTTTCCAGCCTTAGGGCCATACTGATTACGCCAGTAAGTTCCGAGGGCCAAAACCATATTATCATTGTTGCCGGTGGTAAAAAGTGAAATAGTTCACTGATGAAAAAAAAAGTCCGAAAAAGTACGCAACATTTAAAAAAGGCTGCAAATCGGACTAAAGTCCGCAAAACGGCAACACTGCATATTATTAATTTTCCTGTCATTATCTGGAATTTCTAGATTAGTCGTAGAGTACGAGCAATGAGGAGTAACGTGACACGACATCTGGTGGACACAAGCGGAAATAGGTAGTACCTTCTATCGCTAACAGATGGCGCTAATAGCACGTACAGAATAATCGCGTTGGTTCGAGAAAGTTGTGGTATCTTCCACTCACTTCTAGATGGCAGTAATTGGAATATATAAGAAGGCTAGTGGCGCAACCACAAGTCAGTTCCTATGACACTGTTGTGAAATAAAATAGTGCGTACCTCCTTAAAACGTGTTTGTGCGTGTTTAAGTTTAAGACATCTTTGTAACAGTATTTTGATTTGAATTGTTGCTTTTGTGTGTGATTAGGAGTATGGAAAAGAAGCGAAAAATTGATAGTGAATGCAGAAAATTCAAAGATCAGTGGAACATTCAGTATTTCGTAATTGAGTCCAGTAACAAGGCGCTATGTTTGATTTGCAATGAAAGCATAGCCGTTCTCAAGGAATATAACATTAAACGTCATTATGAAACAAAACATTTTCAAAATTACTCAAAATATACAGGAAGTTTGCGGACAGAAAAATTCGAAGCTATGAAGCGCGGATTGAAATCGCAGCAATCTTCATTTACAAAACTCCAAACTGAACAAGAGGCTGCAACTCGTGCCAGCTTTCGTGTGGCTCTTGAAATTGCAAAACGTGGAAAACCATTCACCGATGAAGAAATTATCAAATCGAAATTACTGTTCGACAAAAATGGACATGTTGAGAGGATATATTTTAAGTAAGGAATTTAAATGAAAGTTAAGATTGTAAGTGTGGGAAGAGTGGATGCCCCTTGGTTGAGTAGATACGCCGGTTTTAGTCGATCGAGCGATACGACTGTAGTTCGAAACGGCAACTGTATCTTGAAATATTTTTCGTTGCGCTTCAATACTTCGTAGGGCCCATCGTACGGTATCAGCGGGGCTCGTACTGTGTCGTTTCGTACGAAAACATGGCTGCATGTTAATAGATCTTTGTGAATGAAAGTAGATCTTTTTTTACAGGAGCGTTGTTGCGGTTTTAACATGGCCATCGTTTCTGTTAGTTTTCGTACAAACTCTGCATCTTCGATTCTTGACGTTGACGGTACGAAGAAATCGGATGGCACTCGTAGCGTAGTTCCGTATGTCATCAGCGCAGGGCTCCCTTTGGCGTCTTCGCGGAGCGCCGTGCGGAGGCCGAGAAGTACAGTCGGCAACTCGTCTGTCCACTGCGTCGATGCTCCGCGGGCCACTAGTGCTGTCTTCATAGTGCGGTGCCACCTCTCTATTTGACCGTTCGATTGTGGATGAAAGGCCGTAGTTCGTATTCTTGTTATTCCAAACCTCTGTAGTAGAGTTCTGAATAGCGTCGACTCGAACTGGCGTACTTGGTCTGTAGTGATACGCAAGGGAACACCAAAACGAGCGATCCAGTTGTCGTAGAATGCCTTGGCTACGATTTCGGCTGTGATTTATTGTACTGGTGTTGCTTCTAGCCATTTCGTACATCGATCTGTCATTGTGACGCAGTATCGGTAGTCTCGAGACAAGCGCAGCGGGCCCACGATGTCGATGTGTACATGTTCAAAACGCTGCGACTGCGGAAAACTCTGTAGCGGCGTGACGACGTGTCGCTGAATTTTAGCGCGCTGAGAGCTGATGCATGTTCTCGCCATTCTGTGACTTCTTTCTTCTTTCTTCTCGTTGCTCGTACGCCGGGATGACTTAAGTCGTGTTGTGACTTAAATACGGCGTAGCGATACACTTGCGGCAGGTACGGGCGAGGCGTCGAAGTAGATAACTCGCATGTTATCTGTCGTTCGAGTCCCGGCAGACTTATTTCGCCGAATTTTAAGTTTTCCTGATTTCTTAGCTTCTGTAATTGTTTGTCGCTGCTCTGGTCGATGGAAAGTTGATTGAAGTCGATCGTAGAGGGGCAAATTATTTCTTCAATTCTCGATAACGCGTCGGCGACAGTGTTGTCTTCTCCTTGTATGTATTTTATCGCTGAACAGAACTGACTTATGAAATCCGTCTGTCTCTCTCTTCGCGGTATGTCGCCACTGCTCGCACTCTTTGTAAGCGCGTACACGAGAGGCTTGTGATCCGTGAATACTGTTACTTCGCAGCCCTCTATTAATCTTCGAAAATGTCTTACGGCAGTGTATATCGCTAATAATTCGCGATCATATACACTGTACCGTAGTGTTTAGCCCGTTGCCCGCGGCTCCGCCCGCGTAAATAGAGTATCCCACGGGAACACTACTTTTTCGGGATAAAAAGTATCCTATGTTTTTAATCCAGAGCTTAAATGGTAGTAGTTTAAGCTTACCAAATTTCATCGAAATCCGTTCAGTAGTTTTTGCGTGAAATAGTAGGTAACAAACATCGATACATCCATACATCCTTACAAACTTTCACATTTAAATTACATTGAATCGGAGGATACTTACTTACCTGTAATTATGGCGAAAAGGTCCAAAAGTTGTAGGTTTTTCGGCGACCAGCAACCGCTTACCGTGGTGTACTCAAAGATTTCAAAACTCAAGATATAGTTTTCTTTGGCCTTGGATGAGTCAACGGATGTGTCAGATACTGCTCAGGTGTTGATTTATATTCGAGGAGTAGATAAAAGCTATGAAGTGCATGAAGAACTTCTTGATATGTATAGTATTCATGGCACAACTACTGGTACAGATATTTTTAAAGGAGTTGAAATGGCCATTAATCAAAAGAACCTTCGATGGAAAAAATGTATTACAACTGATGGAGGCAAAACCATGAGTGGGAAAGATAAAGGAGTGGTCGCTCTTGTGTCAAAGGCTGTAGAAAATGACGGTGGTTCAAAACCATTAGTCTTACATTGTATCATTCATCAACAGTCTTTGTGCGGAAAATGTTTGGATATGTCCGAAGTTCTGAAACCAGTCATATCAACTGTTAATTTTATCAGATCTTTTGGGCTGAATCACCGACAATTCCGACAATTTATTGAAGAGATTGGAGAAAATGACTTACCTTATCATACTGCCGTACGTTGGCTTAGTTGTGGGAAAGTCCTTCAGCGCTTTTTTGAACTTCGAGTTGTGATCGAAATTTTCTTGAATGAAAAGCATCGCCCTCTTACTGAATTACAAAACAACGCATGGCTGTGGAAGTTAGCATTCTATGTTGATATGACAAAACATGTGAACGAACTGAATTTGAGATTGCAAGGAGAAAACCAGAATCTTTCTGATTTATATACTAATATCAAATCATTCCGGAAGAAATTGATACTGTTTCAATCACAACTACGAAGTAAATGTTTTTCACATTTTAAAACATGTGAAATATTCAGCCACACCACTGAGACTGAGTTTCCTATGGATTTTGCAATCGAAACTTTGAGTGCTTTGAAAATAAATTTTGATACTCGTTTCTCGGACTTTGATGCGATTGCGAATCAAATTAAGATTTTTCAGAATCCTTTTGATACTGACATTGAAACCCTAGCCCCGGAACTTCAAATGGAAATGATTGATCTACAGTGCAGTGATATAATTAAGAACAAATATCAAAACTCATCTTTGTTGGAATTTTATAAGGTCTTCCACTGACACAATTTGATAATTTGCATAAATTTGCTCGTGGGCTGTTTTCTGTTTTTGGTACTACTTATTTGTGTGAGTAGACCTTCTCCAAAATGAAGTACACATGTTATAAGTTATGTTTTTATTTAAAATATATAAAATGTTAGTTGGATTCATTTCAATAATTTGTTAGTTATTATATACTGAAGTTAAATTTTCTGCATATGATACATGTCTTTACTCATTACAATTCTGTGTTTCTTTATCCAACTTATCACAAAAACAATAACAATAAGCCTATAATGTTATGAGTAGTTAGCCCATGACCATATCAATGTAGATGTCATATTAATAATTATTCAACATAAAATTAGAATACTTCAGTAAACTTAATTTAATTTGCTATAAAAAATATGTCTCTAAAAGGAGTTTTCAAGTATGCTAGCTCTCCGCGGGCCGGACAAAATCTGTCCGCGGGCCGGATGTGGCCCTCGGGCCGTAGTTTGGAGACCCCTGTATTAGGGTATAAGGTGTTAGGTTTGCGTTGGCTACCGACACAAGATACCTTTGTGTTTGATATTTCTAACCCGCCGTCGACTTGTACTAAGCGAGTAATTCTTTCTACTACCGCGCGCTTATACGATGTACTAGGGTTAGTAGGGCCTGTTATTTTATACGCTAAATTAATTATTAAAGAGCTGTGGCTTCTCAATATCGACTGGGACGATAGGCCGCCGCATCGTATTGTAAATCTTTGGCAACAATATTTAAATGAATTACTTCAAATTTCTCGCATTTCATTCTCTCGTCATTTAGGAGTGGAAATTAACTCGGAGGTAACGATTGTAGGGTTCTCCGACGCTAGTGAAGCCGCGTACGGATGTGTGATATACCTACACGTCGTAAATAATAACGAAGCGCCGATCGTTACATTATTATGTTCGAAATCGCGAGTCGCCTCCGCTAAACTAAAAATTACGCTCGCTCGTTTAGAATTAAACGGAATATTATTACTTTTCATTTCTCATACTCGGAAAGTAGTGTTGTTTTGATCTGATTATTGGATGGAAGATGCTGCTTTCCTTTCATAGGGAGGGAAAAACTCATACAAATTCATTCCGGCCCGAGGGCCGGAAAAACTTCAAAAATTCAAAAATAGAACTTTGAGCGGAATAAGCCGCGAGTGCCGTGACAATTACGCGGCGAGCGGCAAGTTCCATATTTAAAATTTAAAAAGTCAACACAAATTGGCGGGATACTAAAATCTGTTATGTATGTATCTGTGACGGACTTTTGTGCAAAGATTTGAATTGAATATTAAAAATGAGTTCA
Organism: Phengaris alcon alcon; assembly: GCA_037179445.1. Lineage (NCBI taxonomy): Eukaryota > Metazoa > Arthropoda > Insecta > Lepidoptera > Lycaenidae > Phengaris > Phengaris alcon. The sequence goes on along the minus strand of JAYRCH010000154.1, from coordinate 683,731 downwards.
AGCGAAATATTGACACCAGATTCCATTACAGACGAGGCAAATTGTGTCATAGAAAATCTTTTGCCAAAAATATCAAAAGAAAGATATATAAACACATACAATGATTTTATGAAGTAGCGAGAAGACAAGAATATAAAATCATTTTCCGAAAGTGTAATTCTTACATATTTTAATGAACTGTGTAGCAAATTACAGCCTTCAACGCTATGGAGCCGATATTCAATGCTCAAGAGTACACTTAATGTAAAACACAATGTAGATTTGAAAAAAAATCATAATATAACAGCATTTTTGAAAAGACAGTCGCAGAGGGGTTCAAGAGTAAGAAATCTAAAGTTTTCACATCTCATGAGGTGGATTTTTTTTTTAAATGATGCACCTGAAGAGATATATTTGGCAGTGAAGGTAAGATTATCGAAGTATTTATGGATTTATTCTAAATATAAACGTATTTATTACACAAATACTAAAATAATTACATGTTTTTTACAGGTCGTATTGATACTCGGTATAAGCGGCGCTTGCAGAAGCAGTGAACTCACAAATTTGACAATTAACGACATTGAAAGTCAAGGCGGCTTATTATTAGTAAAACTGACTAAAACAAAGACACATATTGAGCGCTCGTTTATAGTAATAGAAGAGTTTACACAAATAGTAAAGAAATATCAAAAAATGAGACCTAGTGATGTAAAAACGGACCGTTTTTTTCTCAACTATCAGAAGAGAAAATGTTATAAACAAGTGATCGGTAAAAATAAAATCTCAGGTATGCCGAAGCAGATAGCAACATATTTGAATTTACCAAACTGTGAGCAGTATACCGGACAGTTTTAGACGAACTTCAGCGACACTTTTAGCCGATTCTGGGGCAAACATGACTACGTTAAAAGACATGGAGGCTGGAAATCCAGTACAGTCGCCGAAGGCTACATAGAGGATTCAGTTCAAAATAATACTAAAATTTCAACCAAATTAACCGAAACTATAAAAATACGCCCCAATTCGCCTCTGCCGACAACTTCCAGGGAGAGTCCGCGATGGAATCCATCGTCTGATAAAAAACCAGAGTCTCCTACTTTTACAGAGATCCAGAACAGCCAAATTTCTCAAAATATATCAAACAACATAAATATTCCAAACAAAAATGTAACTTTTAATTTTACAAATTGTCCTAATTTGACTATTAATTTTAAATAGGCACTACTAATATATTATTATCAATAAATAGTTTAGATAAACAACTAGTTTTATTTTCCTCATATTCTAAATGAAAAGTAGAGTGTTTGCCACGGGTAAAAGAATCAATTCCTAATCGGACTATAGCCGATTAGGATTATTATATAGTCTAACTACCTCGGGAATTGATTCTTTTCAACCCTAGGCTAACAATCTACTATTCCCGTGTTCTGAATGAAGTTTATAACACGTTTTCAAAACGACACAAAATAAATAATGTGTTCATGTTTTCGGACTCTGAGGTCGCGCTGTGTTGGTCAGTCGCCAACATGTGGCATAACATAGGTTTGACACCTATGTTATGCCACATATTGTGGTTATGCTAACCGTATTTCACAAATTCAATCTAACATATCTCCGAATGATCTGTATCACGTGGCCGGCTCAGAAAATCCCGCAGATTGCGTGTCACGAGGGCTTACACCTAGTCAGTTGATCAAACATAAACTGTGGTTCAAGGGACTGGTTTAGTTATCACAATCGATAAGCACGTGGCCGGTACGCAAGTTTGTGCCTAGCCTATCTACGTCTATCGTTGCCAGAAGAAAAAAACATAGTACATGTATCCGTAAAAATTAACGAAATTGAGCACCCGCTGCTAGCTTTAGCGACACGCTGTTCTTCTTGGACTAAGCTGCTTCGAGCAGCTGTATGTGCTCTTCGCTTCGCGAGAAAACTTAAGCGTAATTACACTATAACAGCTGATGATTAATCTGCAGCGGAATTAGAATTGATTCGAGCCGTGCAATCTGTTTATTTTTCCGAAGATATTAAAAATGGTTTAAAATGTTCACTTAAGTTGCAAAAATTATTTCCTTTCGTTGTGAATGGTATATTACATGTCGGGGGTAGGTTATCGCACTCGTCTTTAGACTATTCGTCAAAACAGGGCATATCGCCCTCCCTGGTTGTCGATTCAGGTGTTTCTGGACGCCCTAACAGAAACAATTACTGCCCTGGCTAGTTACGACAACATATATTTAATAGGTGACATAAATATTAACTTTTTAAAAATCGATGGCGCGTATAGAATGTTGGACGATTTCCTGACTGTGCATCAATTGCGACAATTTACAAAACAGGCTACTCATTTCACGTCGGATACGGAAACCCTACTTGACTTGGTCTGTACGAATGCAGATCAAATTCAAGTTTGTGTTGATCATATTCCTGACCTTAGTAGTCATGCATTTATATCCTTTGCTATAAACATCCGAAAAGAAAAGTTTACACCCAAAATAATTCAGTACAGACCTATAAAGGAAATAGAAGCACATGACCTGGAATTCACAATTGGTTCTGTAGATTGGAATTTTATACAGCAACATGCAAACGTTAACGAAATGGTGCGTGATTTTAATAACAGTGTCTTATGGGTATTTGATGTACTAGCACATGTTAGAACTATAAGTATAAAACAAAAACAATACCCATGGATTACTTATAATATTAAATTAATGATGCGACGAAGGGACGAGGCATACAGGTGGGCACGCAAAAGTAATAATAACTCACATTTAACATTTTATAAAAGCCTCAAGCGAGAAGTGGCTCTGGCTCTGTCACGGGAGAAATCTGTTTATTTTCAAACGTATATAAACTCTAATATCAAACAGCCGCGACTAATGTGGAAGCATCTAAAGGATAATATTATTTAAAAAAATGCAAAATCAAACCTCTCTCTTCCACCTCAATTTAGTAACCCATCTATGATTAATAAACATTTTCTGGACGTACCAGGCAGTAATTCTGTGCCTTTATCTACATTTACTTTCTTTGTCACTAATAGATTTAACTCCTCTTCTTTCACGTTCACATCCGTTGGTACCAATGACATTGATAAAATATTAAATTCACTTAAGTCTAACGCTATGGGTGCTGATTGCATAACGCTGGATATGATATTGGCCATCTGTCGTTATCCAATATGTCTAAATAGCCTAACCAAATTAGTCAATCAGTCTATAGAATTAATAAAACCTATACCTAAAAATAACAATGTTAGCGAACTCAAGGAGCTAAGACCTATAAGTATACTTATGTATCAAAGGTTGTGTATCAAAGGTTGTGTACCTTGTGTATCAAAGGTACTAGAGAAGGTTGTTTCCAATCAGATGACTTTATACCTTGACGCCAATCGTATATTACCTGAGGTTCAGTCGGGTTTTAGAAAAAGACATAGCACCACAACAGCTCTCATGGATGTTGTAGATAATGTTCTCACAGCGCAGGATGCAGGCGAAGGTACGATACTTGTGTTACTTGATTTTTCGCGCGCTCTTTTGATACGAGTAACATTTCCTTGCTCCTAGCTAAAATGCAATATTACGGTTTCGACCAGAATGCTATAAATTGGTTTGCAAGTTATTTTAATAATCGTACTCAAATAGTCGAGTTACATAATGATTTAGACGGTACCTCGTCACGTTCAACTCCACATGAAGTAATTAGGGGAGTGCCTCAGGGGTCGGTTATTGGACCACAGGCATTTGCGTTGTACTGTGCCGACATTGTACGAGTTATAAAACACTGCAAGTTCCATATTTACGCAGACGATATACAGCTGTACCTATCCTTCAAGCCAAGTGAAGTCCACGAGGCTGTGATTAAATTGAACTCTGACCTTGCTAGTATCTCGGAGTGGTCTTCAGCTAATGCCCTTGTTCTGAATCCGGTGAAAACTAAATACATAATATTAGGGTTCGAAACTTCAAACCCATAAAATAAAAATAGCGCAGCCATTAATATATGTGGATGGAGAATTAATCGAAAGAGTAGAAGAGGCTCGTAATTTAGGTGTATTGATGGATGAAGGTTTGAAGTTCGAGAAGCACGTAACTAAAACTGTCAGCAATTGTTTCTACCGGTTAAAAGTACTGTATAAAATTAGCACTTTTTTGCCGGCCAATTTGTTTGTTATTCTGTGTGACTCACTTATCTTATCCAAATTAAATTACGCGGATACAGTCGCTTTTTTGCCGGCCAATTTGCGTGTTATTCTGTGTGAGTCACTTATCTTATCCAAATTAAATTACGCGGATACAGTCATCGGGCCATGTTTACTATCCAGGTCGAAAAAACTAATTCAAAAGGTTCAAAACTCTTGCGCCAGATTTTGTTATAACGTCCCTCCTCGTGCTCATGTAACAACTTACATTAACGAAACCCGTTGGCTTAAGATGGATTATAGAAGGCAACTACATTTTGCCACGTTACTGTTTGGGGTTATAAAATTTAAAACACCAACCAATCTCCATAGCAAATTACTGTGGGCAGGAGATAAGCAGCTGGCTATCACTACAAGAGGTTCTTCCTATCTTCTAGTCACTCAGTTGCACCACACTTCCGCGTTTAGGGGTAGTTTCCGGTATTTGTCCAGCAAGGTCTGGAACAGTCTACCGCCACCATTTCGTGCTCTGCAAACAACGCAAGGGTTTAGGTTAAAATACAAAGCCTATTTACTGCAGCAACAAGCTTCTTCTAGCTATATATAACTACCCTTTAAATATGCACGCATGTATATTGTAATGTAATAATATTCTATTTATTTATTTTTAATAATAGTTATATATATATAATTAGCGCAACTCAATATTTATCTAATTAATCTATAATTTATAATAAATACAATATTATGTGTAGGATTACTATTACATAATATATAATTTACTCACTGATAGTGTTGTCAGCCGAAGCCTAAGCGGTATATTTCCTTATCAACAAGGTCAAGGTCATGCTTTCGTCGCTGCACAAGATTGTAAGTTAAACAACACACGAACTGCTGACTGCGTCCATATAACTACTACATAGGTACTAAGTACTACTACAGACTTTATTACTTGTATTTAGTTTATAATAACTCACGTCTGTGTAATTTCATTAACGTAATTAATTATACATTATATTAATATAGCATGTAAGTTGTAGGATACTCCGCTAAAATAGTAGTCGGGTGCTGTGGCTGTAGCACTAAACGCGTCACCGCGCCGACTGAACTTGCGATCAAGGCGCGGGTGCGGTGTCCAGTTGTGGTCCAACATCCCGTATCGCGAGATAAAGCTGCACCAGCGGTGTCTGACCGTAATTGTTGTTTTGTTTTGATGTTTTAAATAGTAGAATCTTTAATGTTTTACAGTTATATATATATATATACATGATTATTTAAAGTTAAGCAAACTAAAATAATTAATTTAAAATAGTGTGCTGATGTGAGATCTCAAACTAATAGGGGACCACGGAAGATCAGGCGCCTCGGCACCGCCGTGGTCGATGCCTGAGTGGATTCCCTTTGAACATATGGTGTGGGGATTTGATTCTGATTTTCGATTTGTTTATTTTCTTTTTAGCTGTGGTAATGTCCCTTGTGTGTTCAATAAAAATATTATTATTATTATTATTATTATTAAAACACCCAATTATACTACCTAAATAAGGTCACGTAGTTAAATTATTAATTTATTATCATCACCGCGAGAACTTTCATGCCGGACCGCAGCTATTAATTAGCATTTTAAAAACTAACATATAAAATATGGATAATTTCCGCTCGAAGAGTAGTCCGGCAACTTACGCAAAAATGCAATAGTTGTTTTAAAGTGAATCCTAAGCTAACCTTTCCGTGTAGTGTAGTGAGTAATTGTCTTTATAATATTTTATGTGTAATGTGTAGTGTAACCTTTATAACCTTTTAGGTTAGCATTTTGTTTATTGTGCAACGGTTTCGTTTTATGTATGTTCATAATTATAATGTATTTTTGATTATTAATAAACTGGATCCTGAATCGTCTTGACGTTTCTATCAACCCTGACCAATGTGGCCTCACTAAGTCACATCTCAATGTGTCTACTCCTAGACACATCATATCCGCTTATGGCGGACTTAGTTCTCCATCGAACAAATTTGCGCGAAATATCCAGACATTTTTCACATACCGGGTGACAAACTTAGTGTTACAAACGTGTATGAACAGTCTATTCATTGCTACGCCCGTATATAGAAAACAATATAGGATTTCTTTTGTACAAAAAGATGAACTTAATAAGCAAAATCGACGAAATGTTAAAGGACGGGATTATTGAAAAAACTAGTAGCGAGTGGTCTAGTCCTCTTTTGCTAGTTCCTAAAAAGTTAGATCGTAGCGGCAAACGTCAATGGAGAGTTGTTATAGATTATAGACAGTTAAATGAAAGACTGCAGGATGATAAATTTCTCCCTAACATTACAGATACATTAGAGTCCTTATCCGGTGCTTTTTATTTTAGTCATTGCGATTTAAGTCAAAGTTATTTTCAATGTAATTTATCGAAGGAATCTAGAAAGTATACTGCATTTACTACCGACAAAGGTCAATATCTCCTTTATCTTTTTAATATGACAAACCCGTCGAGTCGTTTAACTAAGTTTCGTCTTTTACGATTTCACTGTCGAATACGTTAGAGGGAAAGACAATGTAGTCGCCGATGCGTTATCTCGTGTATCGATTACATCAGACGATTTAAAAGAAATGAATAATAAGTTAATATGCGTTATGACTCGCGCTCAATCTAAAAGGATGAATAAATTACCGGATTTGACAGATACCTGGGATACTTCTTTAGATATTAATAGGTCTCTAGATCAACCTAAAATCGTAGAGGCACTAAAGAAAGGAGATATGGATGTGGAATTAATTATTTTAACACAAAGAAGTCTACGTAGAATGTTAAATAATAAAGATTTAAAATTAAACTTTTCATATAATAATTTTAGTTATTGTGAAAATAAAAATAATTTATTTGCAAGCTCATCTTCTTTATCAGTAAACTCGCGAGACGATTTGCTGAAAGAAATGGCATTATTTTGCAATAAATTAAATATTAAATAATCATAATTGTTAAAACGAATAAAAATAAAAATATATCGAGTTTTTATCAAAATATATTGCAAAAAATCCACGTGGTTTTCCAAGAATTTGTATTGTAAAGGACGTCCAAAGAATTTATTCTCATGATGAAAAGAAAGTTATAATGAACGATTTTCATTTATTGCCTAGTAGTGGCCACGTAGGTGTTAGAAGAATGGTAAATAACATTAAAAAATATTATTATTGGCCGTCATTAGAAAAAGACGTTAGGTTCTATGTCGAGAAGTGCAATAAATGTCAAACACAAAAGTATACTAAAATTCATAAACAACCCCTATCTATTACAACAACAGCATCAACATCATTCGAAAAAGTTTTTTTGGATATAGTTGGACCGTTAGATAGAGATGATTTAGGTTTCGTTTACATTTTAACACTGCAGTGCGAGCTAAGTAAATAATAATACTATAATAATACTATAATTTATAATATAATTTCAAAAACAATGTCAGAAATGTGTAAACTTTTAAATATAACCCAAACTATTGCAACCGCGTATCATCATCAAAGCATTGGATAATTAGAAAACTCACATAAAGTTTTAGGTGCCTATTTACGCATACAAACCAATAATAATCCTTCAAATTGGAGTTCATGGTTACAGTACTGGTGCTTTTCTTATAACACTACAGTACATTCCGAAACTAAGTACACACCTTTTGAGTTAGTGTTTGGTTATGTATGTAGATTACCTACTAATTTAAGTAACGATGTTGAACCATTGTACAATTTTGGGGATTATGTTTTTGAATTTAAATACAGGTTACAAAAGGCACAAAATGATGCAAGAAATAATTTAATTTTAAGTAAACAACAATTTTAAGTAAAAGTAGAAAGTGTAATTATGACTTATCAATTAATTCCATTTTTTATAAACCAGGCGATACATTGTTATTAAAAAATGAAACTGGAAATAAATTGGATACTTTATATACAGGCCCATATGTTGTAATAGAAGACCTGGCACCTAATGTTAAAATAAGTTTAAATGGTAAGCATGTTATAGTACATAAAAATAGGACTAAGTTGTATAAGTAACCGTAGATATTTAAAAAAAAAAAACTATTTAGATTACTATTTTTTTTTTCTTCACTAAGGGGGCGGTGTAGTGTAGTGAGTAATTGTCTTTATAATATTTTATGTGTAATTACCTTTATAACCTTTTAGGTCAGCATTTTGTTTATAGTGCAACGGTTTCGTTTTATGTATGTTCATAATTATAATGTATTTTTGATTATTAATAAACTGGATCCTGAATCGTCTTGACGTTTCTATCAACCCTGAACAATGTGGCCTCACTAAGTCACATCTCAAAGTGTCTACTCCTAGACACATCATATCCGCTTATGGCGGACTTACCTAAATGCCGTTTGGAACAAAGTAAGCCGTTTCTGCATACGGGTGTCGATTGCGCGGGGTCGTTATACGTGACAGCGTATCGCAAGCGTGGAATTCGGAGCGTGAAAGAATATATTTGCCTATTTGTGTGTCTAATTAAAAAGGCGGTGCATATCGAATTGATTTCGGCTTACGGCTAATAATTTTGGGGGTATATGGGAGGCGAATATCAAAAGCGCTAAGTCATTGTTATTTCGTACAATAGGGAAGCAAGTTCTCACGTCTGAGGAAATGTCAACTGTCCTCGCACAAATTGAGGCGGTATTAAACAGTCGCCCTTTGTACGTTCTTAGCTCTGACCCGTCCGAGCCCTTGTCTCTAACGCCGGCCCATTTTCTGTTTAACTCTCCGCTAGAATGTTTACCAGCGGCGGATGTATCCAAAGAATACACTAATTTGTTCTTCTGGTTTTCATTAATGGACTCACTAGTCCAATCGTACTGGAAAAGATTTAAATCGGAATATTTACATAATTTGCCACAGCGCAAAAAATGGAATACTATATCTAATCCTGTAACGATTGGTACAATAGTTATACTAAACATGGATAACGCTCCGCCGTTACAATGGCCTTTGGGGATTGTCACTAATGCCTATCCGGGTAAGGATGGTGTTACTCGGGTCGCGGAGGTAAAAACCAAAGGCGGTACTTATAAACGCCCGATTATACGACTTTGCCCTCTGCCAACCCAATAGAGTTATTTAATGTTTAATTTGTTATTTTAATTTTAGTTTAAATAATCTGTCGACATTTCTGTTGAAAGCTTATAGTATTTAGACTCTAGAGCTTAGGTACGGGTATTAGTTGTAAATTGTAAATGTAATTTATTTATTTCATAGCACATTCATTCATTCATTCATTCATTTATTCATTCATTCATTGTACCTGCACTCGTAGTTGATATCGGTAAGCAGTATTGCTTTATCCCGTTAGTTCTTGAAGGAGTCCCTTCAAAGGGAAGGAGATGGACGGTTCCAAAATATTATAAATATAATTGAGGGTATTCGTATTATAAATCTGCTAACCATTCCTTTTAAACCTTTTCCGCCCACACCCCTCTCAAGTGAACATATATAAAAGCCGTACGCTTCGCGCCGGCGGAGGAGTGTCGTGTCCAGTTTTGTCAAAAAATAACCACCGCGCCGCGCTAGAAAATAAGAAATTTGTGTGAAGTTAACCGTTACAACCAAGGAAGATACGAAGACAGTGTGGAGGCCTCCTCAATGTATCTGGACCGCAGAACAAGAGGTTAGTGTTCACTGAATCCTTCCAAATATCAAAAATTCCCATATACAGTCCATTCAGCTACGTAGATTCAAGATCTACCAGGAAATGTCCGCACAACGGTTTCTATTTTGTAAATCTGTAACAATATATTGAATGGAAGTACTTACCGCACTAGTGGTAAAAATTCGCACGGAAAAAAAACTGTGATTTGATACAAAATACGCTATGCGAAATTCGTAAAAGCCGGCCTTACTTTGCGGTTTTTATTCGCGCGGAGTAAAAATAAAAAGCGCTGTGCGAAAAGAGCCTTATCCTGTAGGATATCAACTAGGAATGTACAAACTAAAATTAAGTTGCGGCGTTTTGCTTGGCAGTTCGCTTCGCTTTAGTTACGTAATTGTCACCTGGAGGAACTTGCCGCCGGGGAAGCTGAGGCCGAGGATGTTCTTGACTTGCGACGTGGCGATGATGATGGCGGCCGCCGACGTGAAGCCCACCGACACCGGCCCGCTGATAAAGTCGATCAGGAAACCTGGAAGCATGAACATTACCCATAAGTATAAGTATAACGTAAAATTAAAAATATTTATGAAGCGCCCGATATTGTCAAGCAGTAAGCGAGCTGATGATGATGAGCTATAGCTATGAACACAACACAATTATGTTACCTTTTAAACAAAAAAAACTATAGATCAAAATTCGTTCATCTGTTAGGGAGCTACGATTCGACAGACGGATATACACATACACAGACAAGTCAAACTTGTAACACAATGGCTGTTTACGTGGGGGTTAAATGTAGATCCACGGATACGGAACTTCCTTATTTAACCAGCGGGCCGCGCAAAATGCCCAAACTGACGTACGTGTCAAGATGCTGTCCACTATGGATTTTTCCTGACCTTCTCTCAGATTTAGATCTTACTTTGAAAGACACACTGGTCAATGTTCTGAATTGCCATATCTCCGACACCTCATGGGTCCAAGCCGCTCTCCCCATTCGGTTCGGAGGGTTGGGTATCAGGAAGTTGTCCAGTGTTGTTACGGGTAAGAGTAAATAATAGAGGTATTACCGTGACAAATATATTAAAAAGAATAGGGTTCGTGGGCAATGGGCCGAGAGATCTGGTTTAGCCTCTTGGTGTCGGTGGAATCAGAGGGGCTTTAACCACGCGGGCACTTAGCTGGATCCGGGAATGTAGTCAGCACGTGACGCCAGGAGCACAGCTTCCGGTAGCGTCTCTGTCGTTCAAACCGGTATATTTTTATATAACTGTAACTGGTACTATTGGCGGGCGCGCGCGCCATGGAGTCTCACAAAGGATGCAAAGGATTTATATGGTGTGTAAATCTTGAGCATATGAATTGTCGGGGCGGACACCTCGACCTGAACCTTATCTTTACATTCACATCTTATTTTAAATAAGACGTGAATGTAAAGATAAGGTGTAAAGCAAAGAATGTAAAACGATTAGTAAATAAAAATAAACGAAAAGAAACAAAATGGAAAAGTAAGAAGTAATATAACATAAGTAAATAAGTGGGAATACAATTAGATAAAAATGAAAGGTAAAGAGAGATTGTAATTGTAATTGTAATTGCAAAATAAAATTAAGGTAAAGCTACTACTTGTGAAATCGAAAGTAAAGGTATAAAAGTAAGAATGTTAAATTAAGGTAGGAAAAACAAAAATAAAAAGATAATAAAATTGAATTGTAATTAGAAGACAAAGTTAGTGTAGTAAAGCAAAATGTGAGAAGCGACAAGTAAACATAAAATAAAAATAAGATAGTAGAATAAAAACTGAAACAGTAGATGTGTAGATTAGAATGTAGAGTTGTGGAATTAAAATAAATGTAACTATAGTACAGAAATAATGTAAATAAGTATGAAAGAAAAATGTAAAATATGATATAAATAGGAAAATGAATGTAATAGCAAAACATTTAATAATGTATACAAATAAAAGTTAAAAAAAGTAAGATATGTAATATGTAAGGATGTAGAAAAAGAAATGTTAAAAATACTAAATAGACCTAAGAAAACAAAAAGATCATGTAATAACGTAACTAAAAAATTGTCCCGGCTAACGGTTGGGGGAACAAGAAAAAAAAAACCGGTATATTTGCCGTGACGTAGATCGTCCAAGGGGCGGTGCAGTCTGGGTCCGAAGCCAGTCAGTTCAGTCCGGAATAACTAGCGGCACTCAGAAATCTGGATGTGTGGATATGTCCATGAAAAACGGTGCCTTGAACCCGGAGTATAGATCCCTGGAAAATCCATAAAAAAACGTGGAGTAGGAGTCCCACAGCTGGCGTGATCTTAACCCCAAACGATCAAAATCACGGGCTGTGTGACCATCACAAAATAAAGGGTAAGCAAAATAAAAGATGATATAAAGAACAATTAAAGTATGGATACAAACATCCTAATATTATAACAATGCAAGAACGGAAAGAATGAGCACGTGGTTTGGCCAATCAAATTTTGACAACTAATTTTGCAAGGTGCTAATTTACATGAAAAAATAATGTGTTTTATTACAAGCGTGATTTACGAAATAAAACTTCACAACACAGACATAAAATACTCACCGTAAAAACAGGATTAAGAAATATAACGACTACATCTTGAGTCTATAGAAAATTTTATTCTAACAGGGAAACATCCATCGACGAAGTGCGTTATATACCCTTCTCCGTCGTTTTTTTTTAACTTTTGACAACTAAAACTAAAGCGTAAAGAGAAAAAGTCCACATATCAAAATAAAATATATTATATTAATAATCAATATATTATGTAATATAATAATGCAATTCTACTGTATTTTAATAATTATTCAAAATTAAATTATTATTTTTTAAGATTTAAGACGGAAGTAAAATCGATCTACGAACCAAAGATTATAACAAGGCTAACGCCGTTTTAGTAAGGACGTGCGACGATAGATGGCGCTAAAGCCTCTGAATGACTAAAATAATTAAGTATACAAATCATAGATGACGCGAGTAATGCCGAAATAATTATTTTACGGAGAGGAAATGTAACTACGTTACAGTGTGTCTCTTCCTGCTTTTTTGTCCTCAGCTCATAGCATCCATCCACTTGTCGCTAAAATCATTACCAATTAATTAGGCTGCGTGGGTATAGCCTCATTACCGTTAATACTTGGCGCGGATTCTGCCCAGCCGAATTTATAGTCCATCCTAACATTAAAATAAATTGGGATGAACCACTCCTCAATTTGGTACAATCAGACCTGCTAAATTTTGTCTCCCCTGCTGATCGCGCTCGTTTCTTAGCATCCGCTGAGCCGGAATCGGGATACTGGCTCCAGGCTCTCCTATCATCCAATGTCGGAACTCTGTTGGATAACCACACCTTCACAATATCGGTCAGTCTGCGCTTAGGAACCGCTACCAACGAACCCCATCGCTGCCATCGCGGTACCACGGTGGACCGCCAAGGACACCATGGACTGTCCTGCTAACGCAGTGCCGGTCGCCAGTCCCACCATGCCTCCATAAATGACGTCATCCGCAGGACTCTTGCCACTGTCAACGTGCCGGCCACACTCGAGCCGAACGGTATCGCACATGACTACGGCAAGAGACCTGATGGTATGACCCTCATTCCGTGGAGCCGTGGAAGGGCGCTGGTGTGGGACGCTACCTGTGTGGATACGCTGGCGGTGTCACACGTGACGGCTACTGTAAGGGTAGCGGGGGCGGCAGCTGCACACGCCGAGACCCACAAAAGGCGAAAATATGAATCCATCGGTGATGGTTATATTTTCTGCCTTTTGGCGTCGAAACTATGGGTGCGTGGGACCCGAGTGCCAAGCTCCTTTTTAAAGATTTGGCCAAAAAACTGGTCGACAAAACCAATGACCCTAAGGCTGGAGCTTACCTCGGCTAACGAATCTGTTTGGCCATACAGCGAGGCAATCCTGCCAGCTTCTTAAGTACTCTACCCGCAACCTCCGACCTAGATTCAGTTTTTTGTCTATAGCATTTTTTATTTATTTAGACAATAAGTTATATATAATTTAGATAATCATTTAGATATTTTAACTAGTTCTTAAATCTTTTTTTCTGAAATAATAAAAGTAAATAAATAAATTTCTATTTTAGTCTTTCAATATTTCTAACCCCTGACGCAAAAAGAGGGGTATTATTAGTTTGACGTGTCTGGTCTATCTGTCTGTGTATCTGTCCGTGGCATCGTAGCTCCTTAACGAAAGGTCCGATTAAGAAGAGTTTTTTTTTTGTTTAAAAGCTGACATCATCGAGATAGATCTTAGGCATGGTCCAAAAAAAAATATGCTCAGCCATTTGAAGGTCATTAGCTCTTTTCTAGTTAATGAAAGGTTGCAAGCAACTTCCACTGGTCTGATAGGTTCAATATTTCGTATCCTGGCACTTTAACAATATTCCCTTATTAAATATATTATTATTATTATTATTATTATTATTATTCCCTACATTTGGCGACGTAAAGCCGATGCTGCAGCATCACCTGGAATCCGTAGGATACCCAACTCCTCACAAAGTTACAGCAGAGGTAACTTGTTTGAGTTCATTTTAGTTTCCTCAATACATAGGATATAGATAAATAGTGATCATTTCCTCGTGATGATGCAGCATCTACTCACAACATCTCTTCACTAACATCTAGCAGACGTCTCATGTTTGACTTCGGGCTCATTGAAAAGCCTCCAATAAATAGGATGTATATTGTATATATATGGTGATCGACTGTGCACCTAATGCTGCAGCCTGCAGCATGGTACTAGAACTTAGCTTATTACATTAAAAAGTGTATGGAAATTTTATAAGTGGTCGTAAATATAATTACGTATCTATAGTCGTCGTATCTATAGTCCAAGGAACACTTATGTTCAATTACACCAATGTCGAATCTTAAAACATTCGTTTCGAATTCAAAATCGAATTTAAAATGGAAATTATTTAGAAAATAAGATTTATTTCATACTTTTTTGTGCATTTTTAATTTGGAAGTCGATTTATATATTTATTTAAATATTTATTTTAGCCTCTAAATATTTTTATAAAGGATCTACCTATCTTCGTTACTATTACGACGCTATTAAATGAAACATCTTCACTTCAAGATGTTTCTTTTAGCTATTACTAGCTGTGTGCAGGTGTGTGCAGTTAAATATAACAACACACAATAGGGTAATTTCCAAGTTTTTGAAAAATATGTCAAATTGTTCATAATAACATAATACATTTGCGATCTGGACCATTCCTTGTCAATTTCTTTCCGTTCCTTGCATATCAGCATAAAATATTTAAAAAAATAATAAAGCAGCCAAAACGCTAAAATATGTTGTCATGACGTCACATTATTGTCCACAAACCACCTGCCAACTATAAACACACCTGTCAATAAGACATTATTACTTAGGTTTTAGTTTTTTTGTTTAAAAATAATAATTTATATATATTTAGGTAGGAAAACCTTAATCAGATAAAAAAAAGACAACACCAATTTTACAAATCTAATTCTATTTTTACAAAAGAAACGCAATGGCGCGTCTGTCTCGCTAGCGGATCGCTAAAAGGCAAAAGAGAGCGAGTGACGTGGTGTGCCGGGTTTTTATGCTATTCGGGAGCCGTCGGGGCAGCTCTGTGAGTCAGCTTCGGTGTTGCTCGCTAACACGGCCTCTCCTGACAGTCTGACGTCCTCGTCAGGCCTCGATGAAGAACCGGGTTGTTCTCGGGTTGAAGTGGGCTGAGCACTCGTGGCGTTTGTTAAGACGTCATCATTCTCCTCTCCTGAAAATCATACAAAATTCTAACACTGTTTTCACACAACATAGCAAAAATTTCTAGTGGAGAGATATATTAACCGTTAGTGATCACAGACAAAATGGTACCAAAAGTCATCGCGCATCAAAAGTCGACTCTTAATTATTTAGATATCTAACTTAAAAGGCATAGGATCCACTATTCAGAATACCTATCAGTGTTGCCGTCGAAGATGTATCGATCGGACTTCACGTCAAAGTCATAGGCTCCACTATTAAGCGTAACTTCGACGGCTGTATCGGCATAGGCTCCACTATTAAGCATACCAAACAGACTTACTCACCCTCGAAGAATGCTGCGCAGGTCTGCGGGCTCCATTCGCCTCTCCAGGGCACCAGGTATTGCGCGGCTGCGTACGTCACCTTGCCATACGCTCCACTGATTAGCTTTAGCTCATAGCGCCCATTATCAAGCACTCGAGTAATGCGGTAAGGTCCACGCATTCCTGGATCCAATTTGCCCTGTGACTGAGAATACTTGATTACGAAGACAATGTCATTTAAATTATAAGTCCGGCGAGATGCACGATCTTCGTTCACCCGACGATCTTGTTCGGCTTGATTACGAGTCAGCCGTTCGGTTGTCCTCTGTCTACGTAATTCACGTAACGATTCACGATTTTCAGTCGAATTTTCTAAAGCTACGTCGCGTATTATTGAGCGAACTACTGGCAATGCATTTTCAGACCCAATCAATAAGTTTAAGGGAGCGTACTGCGTTGTTTTTTGTTTGGTGATATTTAAAATTAATTGCAGTCGCCACAATTCCTCAGCCCATTCTCATTTCTTTTGATTTGACTCGATACGAAGCATATTGAGAACAGTGCGGATATAACGTTCAGCTTGACCGTTGGCCTGGTGCATCTCGGGAGTGATGTGATGCACTTGGCACCCCAACTCATTTATAAATGATAAAAACCCAGAAGCCTCAAACATTCTACCTCTATCACATATTATGGTATTCGGAAACAATAGGGAAATAATTAACTGCATAGCTCGCTTTAATTCAGTTAAATCTTGTCGGTGAATAGATGACAGAATTAGATGACAGAATTTAGAAAAGGAATCAACCGCAACTAAAATGTGCTTAAATCCTCGCGATTCTGGTAAAAGTCCCTATACATCAACGTGTAAGGTATCAAACGGTACGTTAGGCTTTGCCCATGAAGTAATAGGCTGTAATTGGGAGCGCGGCACGCGTTTATGAGCTATACATGTTATACAATGCTTAGTATATTTGGAAATAAAAGCCCTAAGACCAGGAAACCAAAAGTATCGTAAAATTAGATCGGCGGTCTTTTCAGCATCAATATGGGCATGTTCGTCGTGAAAAATACGAAGAAAACTTAATCGATACCCCTTGGGAATAAAACAGAGTAGACGCGCCTCTTCACCAGTAGGCAAATATCGATAGTACAAGAGATCACCCCGTTTGACGTACCTTGAGGCGTCTAATTGCCCCTCGTCTAAGAATCGCATTAACTGTTGCGTTTCCTCATCGCCAGATTGTGCGATTTGAGCCCAATTGCGTGGTTTAGTTATGTTGTTTACAGTACCAACAGGGTTTCGACTCAGATAGTCAGCATGCGGTAGTAATACTCCCTTCCTGTACTGAATATCAAAGTCGAAATCCTGTAAGTATACCCACCACCTAGCCACTCGCGGTAACAAGTCTTTTTTTGTTTGAGTACATTTGAGAGCATTACAATCGGTTACCACAGTAAAATCCCTACCAATGAGATGATGCCTAAAATGTTTTAGGGCTTTTACTACCGCGAGAGTCTCCAGTTCATAGGAATGGTATTTGGACTCAGCCCCCTTTGTCGTCTGGCTATAATACGCTACTACCCGCTTACTACCATCCCTATGAACCTGAAGTAAAACCGCACCATAACCCGCGCTGCTCGCGTCTGTGTGAACTTGAGTGGGTAGTTCTGGATCAAAAATGCACAATACCGGCTCACTGGTGAGACACTTAATGAGTTCCTGACGGGCTCTTTCCTGTTCCTCGGACCACCCAAAATCAACGCCCTTTTTTGTTAACCGCGCAAAACAAGACGTTTTTAATGAATAACCAGATATGTATTTTCGAAAATAACCCGCCAGGCCAAGAAACTGTCTCACCTGCCGCACGTTTTGAGGTACACTCGAGTTAACCAAAGCCAGAACTTTAGCCGCAGCCGGTCGTATGCATCCGTTCGAAATAACTCTTCCTAAATATTCTATCTCGGTACATAAAAAGGAACACTTGCGCAAATTTATCGAAAACCCCGAATTAGTTAACATTGTCAACACATGATGGAGTGTCTGTAACGCTTCCTTGATTGAGGAATGTAATATTAAACAGTCATCGATATACACCAAGACTTTGCCAGATTCGATAAATTCACGCAACGTATTCGAAATAATTCGCTGATATACTATAGGTGCATTTGCGAGTCCGTATGGCATTTTAACATACTCGTAATGCCCTTCAGTGGTCACAAAACCAGTTAAGGGTATAGAATATTCATGTAACATAATTTGGTGAAAGCCCGTGGCCATATCCAAAGTGGTAAAGTATTTCGCCTTCACTAGTCTATCGAGATGATCGTCTATTAAAGGTAGCGGATATCTGTCTTTTACAGTTATTTTATTCAGCGCGCGAAAATCGACACACGTCCTATCCGATCCATCTTTCTTCTTAACTAAAAGTATAGGACTCGAATATGGAGACTCCGACTCACGAATAATATTTTTCGATATTAGGTCCTTAATAATGTTACGCACCTTTAATTTTTCGTTAAAAGAAATTTTATAAGGTCGATAGTATACCGGAGTGTCGCTATTCAAGCGAATATGCATTTTGCCGGTAGTCACGGTAGTCGTAGCGGTGCCCAAAATCATAAATTTAGAAAATGTATCAAGTATTGACAATAATTTTAACAAATCATCGTGCACTAATGCAGTTTTTATTTCGTAACGATCATTATTCGCTTGAACGTCGCACACGCGATTAACCGGAAGACCGCGAGTTAAACGTTGCAAACTTCTTGTACGCACGTACGTGACTCCATCTATATTAAGTACATCTGTACCGATAATTATAGGCGCGTTCATACATTATCTAGGCACGATTAGCAAATCAACTTCTAACGTTATCTCTGGGAAGTCAATTGTAAGTGTAACGTAAAATTCAACAAAGATAGTTTTGTCACTAATTCCTTTTAACTGGCGGTTGATAGATTTCTTACAACACGAAAAATAATTTATAACGTCCGACGATATTAGAGACACATCTAACGCGCCACTATCAATAAGTATGTCAATTGGAATACCTTGAATGATGCCAACCATAACGTCATTATTTTTACGAAACATGGGGGTAGAACAAAAGTTAACTTTATTTTTGGTACGTTGCGCATCTGAACGTTGCTTTGCAAAACACGAACTAATGTCGTGTCCACCTTTTTTACAATAAGAGCACAA
This sequence comes from Phengaris alcon alcon, assembly GCA_037179445.1. Classification (NCBI taxonomy): domain Eukaryota; kingdom Metazoa; phylum Arthropoda; class Insecta; order Lepidoptera; family Lycaenidae; genus Phengaris; species Phengaris alcon. The sequence goes on along the minus strand of JAYRCH010000154.1, from coordinate 664,659 downwards.
TAAGTCCGATTTATAATTATTGTCACTATTACTAGGTAACGCAAGTAATTGAGGAGAATGGGTCTTTAGTTGAGGTTTTTTTGGACAATTTATTTGTTTGTGTTGAATATCACCGCAAATAAAACATTTCAATACAGAGGGCTTTCCACGTTGTGTTGTTGACAACAAAAGTTGACTTCAACTGACCTTTATTAGATAGTTGTGTAAATGACGGTGTAGGTGTCGATTTATAAACAGGCTTACTAAATGTTGACAAATAATCAACCATATTATCGATTGTAGGTTTCGCGTTACTAGCACATGCCTTGACATGCGGGTCTTTAATGCCTCGAATTACGATTGCAATAATAAGTTCCTCAGATAACGCCTTGACTATTCGTAGTCGTAGTAAACTCCGTAAACGCCCGTACTCTGCGTAAGTAGGATATTTATCCAAATCCGTACACATAACTTCAAAAAGAATACAAGCCACGTCTATTTTTTTAACACATAATGATCTTAAATCTTTTTTAAAAGTACTTTAAATGAACGGTTATTAGTAATCCACTCGTTTAGCCACTGTCTCGCGTTTCCTTTTAAACAGTTACCTACCCGCGACAAACACTCATTTTCCGACCATTTATTCGCAACCATAGCCCTATCCACCTCGGCAAACCATTGATCCACGTCGTTTAGATCTGGATTAAAGTTCGAGACGTAATAATTTTGCGTATGTACTGACCTTAAGGATTGGATCGCATCCACAATCCTTTCCGTCGAACAGCCCGTAGAATCTGCATTAGGGGTACTGGGCGAATTCAAGCACCCCGATTTACCTTCCAGTGCGCTCAACCGCGAGGCTATCGCCTCAAGGGAGTGTGCACAGTCCTGCTGCAGTGACGCGACCCTTGACTCCAAACCGTAAGACCGACCTGGACGCGAACGCTCCCGGCCGGACCACCTCGACCTTGAACGGCGACGACGAGACCGCTCGCGCAGCACGTGTAAGCGATCACGACTCGACCGCTCTGAACTCGAACGATCACGGCGAGATCGCCGCTGCTCCTGTGTACCACCTGTGCCACGCTAAATTCGACTACGCGAGCGCATAATGCGCTTCCCCCTATTATTTGAACGCGAACGACTTGATCTACCCATGACTATTTTATTACAGTTAATGAAACTACTCGAAAAATAAAAATTGTGGAGCGTTTTCTTTATCCAACTTCTGATTTTAGGTAGGAAAACCTTAATCAGATAAAAAAAAGACAACACCAATTTTACAAATCTATTTCTATTTTTACAAAAGAAAACATATCAAATAATTAAATAAGAAAGAGGAAACTAAATAACTAAATTTAAAAGGCAAAGTAATAATGGAAACGCAATGGCACGTCTGTCTCGTTAGCGATCCCAAGGCAAAAGAGAGCGAGTTACGTGGTGCGCCACGTATTTATGCTATTTGGGGGCCGTCGGGGCAGCTCTGTGAGTCAGATTCGGTGTTACTCGCTAACAATATATTATATTATACTATTGTACTTATCTATATATCTATCTATACTAAAATTATAAAGAGGCAAGACTTTGAAATTCAAATCTTGGGTTCGGAACTTATTTATTGTTTAGAGTATATCAATGTTGTTTAGTTATCGATCGATAAATTCTAAATCTACATTCGTGAGCCTGACTGTGAAAATTTGTTTCTTGAACGATATATTCTTCCCTAGTACGTTCACTGTGTTGACGGTGAAGTTCCGCAGAAGGTGGACTATACCGGCTTTGGCCTGTACCTGCGCGAACCTCTGGCCAATACAACCTCTGTTCCCTTTACCGAAAGGCATAAACGCTTTGTCTATTATGGGGTTCTTGTTTTCGCGTGAAAACCTCTCTGGTTTGAAGACTTCAGGCTCTGGATAGTATCTCTCGTCTCGTTGTATTGCAAACAAGGGTATGAAGATGGTTGTTCCCTTATCGACTTTAATATTTCCCACTGGCAAAGTCGTGTCCTTCACACACTGTCTGACCAGTAACCCGATGGCAGGGTAGATTCGCATAGACTCGTTCATGACCATTTCCAGGTAATTCATATCTGAAATTGTGTCAAAGTTCATATTGCCTTGATTTTTCTCGAATGCTTCGTCTATTTCCTTCTGCAGTCGTATCTGTATTTCTGGGTGTTGTCCTAGCAGGACTAAAGCGTTGAACATCGTGATCGCAGTCGGCTCCACGCCGGCGTTGAAGAAGAAGAAGGCTTGGGCTGATAGTACCTCGAAAGTAGGTTTAAATTCGTAACCAGTGTCGGTATCCTTAAGAACACCTTTCTCCTGTAAAGACACGCAGAGATCTCCAAAATAGTTTCTTTTGACGTTCGTCTTCTTTCTCTCGCCGATGACTTGTTTGACGGCGTTGATAAAGAAACTTTCGTACTCAGTGAACAGTTTAATATTAAACAGTCTCGTAATAAAGGAGCTAGATACAGTGATTGCTAATTTCAAGTTCTGCCATACCGTGTTGAACGAAGATTTTTGAGCCATTTTCAAGAACGGCGAATCGAATACCGATTCGGTAGTGATATCGAATACTGCGGCGCCTATGGCCGCGCTGCAGAATGTTGACAACGTGGAAAAGGCATTACCTTTCTTCAATTTCGAATTATTTTTGATCAACGGTATGAAATCTTTGGCGCTCTTGTCCATGATATAGTACATGGATTTGAGTTTTGCGGACGTGAAGAGCGGTGTCATACTTTGCCGCAGTAGTTTCCACTTAGCTCCAGTGAGGAAGATCAGGCTGTTCGATAGGATATCGTTGCTGTTTGGAACAATAAACCGGTCCATAAAGGATTTGAAGTCTGTTGAAGTTATATGTTGGATGTTGGTCGGTTCGCTGACAATTAGATTAGGTCCGAACAGTGATCCAACGGCAACAGCTGGCTCGTTCGGATACTTGTAGTAGACATCTTCCATATGTTGATAGAGACTTCGGTTCTTGTTGAAAAATTCGTAGAAAATTCCTACAGCCTTATAACGTGAATGAAACGCGACTCCTCGCTTCTTCCAATAGACTTCATTGCGCTTTCCTTTTAAGAATATGGTAGCGGATACTAAAGCTACTACAGCTAGTAATAGTATTGTTATCATCTTGTATGAGTACTGAGCAATTGTGCACGGCAATAACCTTAAATACCAACTCTTATCTCTTAATTTGTTATGTTTACTGATCACTGTGATAAGGCATATTCTAATATGCCTTGTCACAGTAATATTGTCTCTCAATTATTTTATCGTAATTGTATTTATGAAATATATTTTCCTCATTAAATGCTAGTTTATTAAAAACTAGCTTTTGCGCGCGACTGCATCCACGTGGATCATGGGGATCCACGTGGATGCAGATGCATACCCCGTGGGGTATGTACCTACCTATTTTGAAAAATCCTATTTTACGAATTTCTACGTTATAATAACTTTCTGCGTGTCAAAATTCAAAGCCATCAGTTCAGGGGCCTTGCTCCCGAAACTGATACGATTTCGATTTACGAGTCTGATCCGATTGAAATGATGTGATTTTAGGAGGTTAAAGAAAAACATCTACTTTCTTCCAATCCATATTTAATAATCATAAAGTCTGAAATACATCAACTAAGAAACTTACGCTACTGGGTGGTCCGCCTTATTTGGGGGACACCCGAGATTATTACACGTAAAGTTAATAACATGCTAAATGCTATGATGTGCTAGAACTATTCTAATACTATGCTATAATTTATAACTATATTATTAACACACTTCACCTCCGGTGGTAAAAGAAAAAAAATAATATTTTAACACATTTTTTTTAATTGTCACTTAGACCATTTCATATTTTTAAATTTTAATATAGTTTTTATTATTATTATTAATACTAGTTTTAATTATTATTTTTACTTAACAAACTCTTTTGTCCTATTTTTGTGTACTATGTCTATTTTATTATTCTTCATTATTTTAACATTTGGTCCCATGTCTTCTAAAACAACAAATGTACCATGAAATAGTTCATCTAGCTTTCCACCAGTTTCTGATTTCACTAAAAGTAAATCGTCTTTATTATACCATATAGGATTTACATACTTGTCATATCTTATTTTACGATTAAGCTTACTTTCTAATAAATTACTCCGAGCATCCTTAAAAGCAACTTGTAACCTATATTTAAGTTCACTACAATAATTTTCTGGGGTATACAAGCGTTCTATTACATTACTCAATCTATTTGGGATGTTGCACTGCCTAACAAATACTAATTCAAACGGCTGGTATTTTGTTTCGGTATGGACTGTATTGTTAAAACTAAAACACTAGTATGGTAACCAATATGACCAAGATTGCACATCTTTGTCACAGTGAATTCGTAAAATCGAACCTAAATTTTTGTGAGCATTCTCCAAAGCTCCTATAGATTGATGATGGTATGCGGTTGATACTATATTTTCTATATTTAATAGTCGACATAGCTCAGTTATGGTTGAAGATGTGAACTCTGCTCCTCTATCGGTTGCAATGATCTTAGGTATACCGTATCTTAAAATAAAATTATTTACTAAAGCTTTAGCTAGGCTAACTGTTTCCTTATTCTTAATTGGACAAGCCTCTATAAAGTTACTGAGTTCACATTGAACTGTTAAAATAAAGGATAGGGCCCGCTACCAAAAGATTACGATGACAATGTATACATTGTCATCGTAATCTTTTGGTAGCGGGCCCACTATATCCAGGAAATTATTTTCAAACGTATATGATGCAGTTGTTGTTAGAGTCATAGGCTCTTTGACGTATTTGCAATGTTTCAATAATTGGCACTTAGCACATTTTCTAATAAAGTTTTTAACGTCAGATTCAAGTCCTGGCATAAAAATTATCAGCATGACCACTGGTTGGCAGTAAATGAAAATCGTTAAGTATAAATGATTTGTCTTTATCATTTTCTATCCTAGTTACGCCTCTTAAAATACAAAGTCGTAGTCTGGACCACTTTTTAGTTAACTTTATTTCATCATTTAAATTATTAATAAACCTTTCATAATAATTATCTTTTATGAGGCATATTTCACAATTTTTAATTTTCTACAATAATTACACAACAGTGTCACAAATTCGACTCGCGAGAATTGTGCCCTAAAGCTGAGATTAATGTAAATTATTTTTTACTAGGACAATAAGAAAAACATTCATATTCATCACATATTCTATTAGCTTTTCTTAATTTCTCTATTTCACAACTACCAACTAATTTCATTTCTACAGAACCACACGGTTTTCTTAATAACTCCACGACTCTTGGTTGATCAGGCATTTCGTCTCTAGAGCTATCAAGGAAAGGTGTTGTCTTCCATCCATATATTTCTCATTTACCTCTTCCATTTCTCTCTTTTGTTTTCTTGTTATTACAGCGATAATTTGCTCACTCATGCCTTGAAGTTCATTTGATGTAATAAATATTCTTGACAATACATCGGCTCCTACATTGTCCTTACCTTTTACATATTTTACTTTAAAATTATACTCTTCTAATGTTAATATGAATTTCATTAAACTACTAGACGGATCTTTCATACCGAATAAATATACTAATTGTTTATGATCAGTTTTAATAGTAAAACGTCTGCCAAATAAGTACGGTCTGAAGTATTTTATACCCCAAACTATAGACAAGATTTCTTTTTCTATGGTCGGATAGTTTAATTCAGCTGCATTCAAAGGTCTACTCGCATACGCAATAGGCTTTAAATCTCTATTACACAAAACTGCACCAATTGCGATTCCTGAAGCATCTGTGTGAAGCACAAATTCATTATCTGGAGCAAAATCTGGGTATTGAAGAATAGGTGGAGATACCATATAGTTTTTAAGAATATCAAATGATTTTTTACATTCATCACTCCAATGGAATATTGAGTTTTTTCTAGTCAGTTTATTGAGAAGTATTGTTATATTAGCAAAAGAAGGTATAAATTTCTTGTAATAATTACAAAATGCTACAAAACGTCGCACTTCGTCAGAATTTTTTGGAATTGGATAATTTTGTAACACTGACACTTTGTCGAGGTCAGGCAATATGCCTTGAGCAGAAATGATATGTCCAAGGTATAAAATTTGTTTTTTCAAAAATTGGCTTTTACCTGGGTTTAATTTCAAATTAACTTTTTTAAGTCTCTCAAAAATATCGATTAAATTTTTATTATGCATTTTTAAATTTCTGCCAAAAACTAAAAAGTCATCTAGATATATAAAGGAATTTTTAAACGTAAGACCCGACATGGCTACATAACGTTTCATAGACGTTTCATTTGGTACTGACCTGAATTAGTACAAAAAGCTGTATATTTACGATCTTCTGCATTAATGGGTACTTGGTAATATCCAGAATTTAAATCAAGATGAGAAAAGTATATGGAACCTGCAAGTGAATCTAAAATTTCAGTAATATTTGGAAGCGGGAATTTATCATCTTGAATATTTTCATTTAGCTTTCGGAAATCAACGACTAAACGCCATTTCTTTTCTCCTGTTTCATCACCCTTCTTAGGAACTAATAATATCGGACTAGACCATTCGCATTTACATTCTTCTTTTTACTTTTGCATTTAAATATCATGTACTACACTTACACTACACTTTTGCTAACATTGTACTCCAAGCCGTGTTCTATACTCTATAACATAGTTTTCACATATTTTCAAGAGTTTCCTAAGGCCTCCAATTGAGGGACTCAGCAGTGCCATATCGTCGGCATAGCTTAAATTATTAATACATATGTTATCAACATGGCACCCAATATGGGTACTACTGAGCTCCTCAATTAGTTGGTTTACATATATGTTGAATAATCGAGGCGATGTCCTCCCCCCTGCCTCACACCGCACTCCAAAGAATAATCGTCAGAATATACATTCCCCCACCTTACACAGTTCTGTTTATTATTATACCAGTATTTTAGTATCTCCACAAGATCATTTGAGACACCTAGGTCTCCTAGCTTTTCCCAAAGCTTATCATACGAAACTCTATCAAAAGCCTCGGACAAATCCAAGAAACACGCAAACACTGGCGTTTTTTGTCTATTATAATAATCAACAGTCTGTTTTAAACATAATATGGCACTTTCGGTAGACACTCCCTCTCTAAACCCAAATTGATTATCCCCGACCGAATCATACCTCTTAAACTGTTTATCCAGTAACACATCTAGTATTTTAGCCAATATGGTAGCCAGAGATATGGGTCTATAGTTGTTTTTACTGGAGGTATCAGCTGTGGTGTTTTTTACTATAGGGATAACAACAGTTCTCATTAGGTCTGCTGGTAGATAGGAGTGTCGGATACAGAAGGTAAAAAACATTCTGTGAAGGTGAAAACCCGCATGCTGCAGGTGCTCTACACTGAGTCCATCATGTCCAGGCGACTTCCCACGTTTCATGCTATTTATAACACTGGACACATCTTTAATTGTGAAGCCAATTACATGGTCTGTATTTATTTTGTACTCAGTATCGAGGGCCCGCGGCAGCATGGATTTTACCTGAAAATGCTCTTTGAATGTGTTAGCTATTTTCCTTGGATCTTGGCTTCCATCTACCCCTACAGGTAACCTAACTTTACCATTTAGTTGTTTGGTACCCCTCCAAAACTTGTTAAAAATCTTGGAAGAATGATGAGCGGCTAACATGTCCATTCTGGCTTGTTCCTGATTACCCTGACAAAATTTGAGTCGAGATTTAAAAAATTTGTGACTTTCACACATTTTATCAAATAAAGGACCGCTCTCAGGCTTTCCTCCTAACAAATACATCTTATAGTCAAACCTAGCCTGCTTCTGTACCTCCTTTACATGTTTATTCCAACCATACACACATTTACTATTAAAACGTTTTTTAACCAGTTTATAACTAGATATAGACGCCTTACATAGTGTGCTAGCAATCTTACTATATAAACTGTCAATGATAACCCTATGTTGGATATCATGACACATTCTGTCCGCACAGTACTGGGGCTGTTCTGGGAAATGAATATTTTTTAATTCCTCATTACACAGTTCCTTATATTTACTTATTTCATCTGACCCTCTTACTCCCCATATAATTTTATTATTACAAAAACTATTCTTAATATTCATTTTTGGTTTAATTATTCCTAAATTATATACTAGTTCAATTGGCAAATGGTCCGACTAATACAAATCTTGTAGCACTCTAAAGTTACTAACTGTTTCCCATGCCGACTTGGGCACAACACAATGATCTAGCCATCTTTTAGAACCATGCGCCTCACTCAGGAAAGTATACGTGTCAGATGACTGACCAGCTAATTCCAAGTCAGCACAGTTCCAGTCGTTCTCATCACAGAACTCTAGCAACTCTACACCAAAAGGAGCACTGGGGTGTGCGTTAAAGTCCACTACACACAGCATAAACACCACTTCTATATTATTGTCCTGTATTCACGCGTTCATCTCGCCTAAGCATTGACAAAACAAAGGTAAATTGTCTACATGATCCGTTGGCATATGATATACACTTATAATTAGCATTGTACGGCCGCCTTCAGCCTCTGATTTGATGGCTTATACGCTCACTTTATAGGCACTTCACTATATAGGCTCTAGGAAACGCACTTTTCCGCCACAATAATGCAACTCCTCCGTGCGGTCTGCCACGCATCTGCCAAAACTCCGGCACTAAGATCCACAGCTGACTTAGCCGTGTAACCAAAATTTGAATCCACATCTCCCAGAAGCTGTAGATCATGTTGTAGTAACCACGTTTCCTGTAGAGCGATTACATCCGCAGTCTTGCAAAAATTTTTAACATTTTCCATACTTCTGTTAATATTTTTACAATTAAAGATCACAAATGTACTATAGTTATTTTTATTTTCATTAGTTTTAATCATTAATGTTTTGATTTAATTTTACTACTTCACTTTTCTGTGTCTTTGGTTTATTTTTTAACATAATAAATTGTCTAAATGATACACCATCCGGCCATAAGTTTTCATCCATGAAAATCTGAAGTTTTCCCTTTGGAATCATAAATTTATACGCTATGTAATCTTTCTTTAATTTCATATTTATTTTTTCAGGTAAAATCTGTACTTGTGTTTTACTCAAAACATATTCCGCTACATCCTTCTCCGTTGCTTCCTTACTCACATTATATATATAGAAAGGGATTTTAATGTCAGCAGCTTCAAATTTACAGTCCGCTCTCGCTATTGCCCTACCTTTCTTATCAGTAAAACGGTTGTTTACATTCTTTCTGTACCGGACTGTATTATTGCCAAGGCTGTCTCCTTCTTCGACAATCTTCGCCCAAGACTTCTCATTCGCACCCACATGCACCTCCGTCGGCGCTCTAGCGCTGTCTCCTTCACGTTGCACGTGTGAATAAGCCTCTTGGGCAGGTTTCGCTCGCTCCAAAACCGGACAAGCCGTAGCGGCCTCCACGCGCTGCAAACCGGTCGGCGCGTGCGCAAGTGGGATAGAAATATCACTCTTCTCTGCGCGCACCTGTACTCGCGGTGACGACGTCATCGAACGTCCTTGAGTTGCGCTCTGCTCGATAACAATCGCGGTCGGTCATTGACCCCATATTTAGATCCTTAGGAGTTGTAGTGATTTTTTGCATTTTTGCTTGTCATCGCCTACTTTCTCTTCACATAGATCCATGTACGAACTTTCCTCAAGCAAATATGCACCTCTCTGTTTACGTTTTATTCCGAGTTATATATCGGAGACTGGTCAAAATTATGTATATCAATATTCTTACTACATACATTTTCTACTTGTTTTATAGACGCATAATTCTCCTCAATATGTTTAATCTCCGCTTGTATTATTACAATATTCTTTAACAAATTTGTAACATCTACGTGATCAAAACTAACTGGCGGTAGTTTATGTAATTCGCGCGCAAGAAATACTGGTATAAGCTCTGGATCCGTCTCCTTAAAAAGTACGATAATGTTCTCTAGATCTTTGGTGATTTTCCCTTTACTTTTTCTCGTGATCATACGCTTCTTCTTCGGGATGGCTTGAAATAATAGATTTTTAGCGTGTACCACATCATCTTCGGAAAAAGCACTTTTACAAATCTGTATCAGACTTTCATTGTTCATTACATCTATTTTATTCTGCACAAAGGATAACACCTCACTTGTGACTATATTACAATTACTGCTCTTTACGATGTTATTTTCCATGTTTCACAGTTCATTGACCTCGCAATCGAATCGCTTCGAACACGTACGTACGCATCGAATGCGCGATGCCGACAATATATGCGATCCCGAAATATTGCAAGTAGTATGCCGCGCAGTTATTATAAATCACGGCGTCGGTCTCGTAGTAGTTCTCGAAGTAGAAGTTGTTCTAATGAATCTCAGGTTACACGGTCGTGCTCCCGTCAGCGTGATGGTGTACTGAGTAGGTCACGATATAAATCACAACGCCGTCATCGCTCGCGCTCGGGTAGGCATCGGTCTCGTAGTTCCTTTTATCAAGTGCGTTCGAACTTGCCCGTGCGACCACAAAATCACTGTGCGACGGCTAGCGAGGGTAGTTTGCAAAATACGTTAAATACGATTATACAAACATTAGACGCTATAGTAGAGAGTAACGAATCGCACACTTCTGTTACGCCGGCGCCAGATAATGTTAATAAGGGTGTGGTCGAACGTGCTTGTGATTATTTAGTTTCAAATCGCAACTTTAATCCTCGTAACGTTTCTAGCGAAAGTAATAACCGCGTTGATAATTTATCTCCTACGGGAGTTCAAAGTAGTGTTTTGCATCGAGTGCACAAAGATAGGGAACGGTCCGAGATTCATAATGCATCTGCTAACCATCGCGAGTCGTGTACAACGGAATTATTAGAAGTTCTTAAAACTTTGCAGCCATTTAGGTCCGGCAATTATTTCATTTCGAATTTTGACCCCGCTATAAATAATATCGATGCCTGGTGTGAGGAGGTTGATAGGGCTCGTGTAGCTAATGGGTGGTCTGACTGTGAGTGCCTGTCGCGGGTAGCTTCTTGCCTAAAGGGAGACGCGCGGGTGTGGTTATCGGAATGGGGCACAAATGATCGAACATGGTTAAATTTTAAACAGGAATTTAAACCTCTTTGTCCTCAACGGCTGGATTTTGCTAATATGCTTTATGACGTTACGAATGCGACTAGTGATAAATAGGCAACGTATGCCGATTATGCTAGGCGATCTTTATTACGATTACGAGTAATTAAAGGCTTAAGTGATAAGCTCCGTACCCTAATAGTTATACTTAGAATAGATAACGCGAAGATCCGTGCTGTCGCAACAAACGCGAATCTTACGGCGGACGGTTTAGTTTCATTTTTATCAATTTATGTTACGGCGGTTAAGGGCAAACATGAGTCACGCATTAATAACCAACCTATTAAGCGACCTTTTCAAAATCTACCGAAAAGGCCAGATATAAAATGTTTTTCGTGCGGATTAAGGGGACACCTCGGACGTGATTGTAAATGTCAAATTTGGGAGCTAGACAAGACCGAACCTCGAATCAGCCACGCGTATTCTGCTCATTTTGTAAGAAAACGGGTCATCTAGAAAATAATTGTTTCGCAAAAAATAGATCGGATAAAAACGTGCGGAATTAAAGAAACGTAAATTTATGCAAGGACTATTGTGACTCTTTTTCCAAAGACGTAAGTAAAGACTACCGCGGTAATTGAGTGCGTATCAATGGATGAACTCATAGACAGTGGCGCTCTTAATATCTCTTTAATATCCTCAGATGTTTTACGTTATCTATCTTGTCAACCAAAACCAATTCATTTTGTTTAGAAAGGACTTGGTAGTCAAGAAATTGTGGCTTCTTATTTTGTGACCGTCACACTTGAGCTCGATGAGGTTTCATTAGAAGCTGATTTTGTGGTAGTGCCATCGTATAGTGTGGGGGTTTGGCTAATAAAACCAAATGTGTTCCCGAACATAAAGATTTTATTAATTGTCCCACATAAGATTGATACATGCTATAAAAGTGCTAGGGGGCACGCGCGGTGCTTGCTAATTATGAACGCGTACTGACGGTAAAATGCATTGTGAAGTGAAAAATGCTACGGTGTGATTTATGACACCGTACATACTCCCGAGCCGAAAAGATACAAAAAATTAGGTTGATTTTGGGGGAAAATTACATCTGGTAAATATAGGGGAGGTTGCTATGTCCCTCGTGATATTTACACTACACACTTCACTCGGCTGACGGTCAGCCGTACTCTGCTTTCGCGCACTAAACACTACACTAGGTTCTGCTTGCGGAGAGACACTGCTAAATCTTTTCCTATACTTCTTCCACAGTATGAATGACGCTGCTATAACCACGACAGCGAGCAGGCTGTATGAGATACTGTATTGATGAACGTCGTGACCCGATTTTTGACTATCTGATGTCTTTAAATGTTTAGTGGCGACTTTCAACTCTTCAACTTGCTTGCCTAAATCACTGATGGAGTTGTTTATATCAATTTCGCTGTTATCAAGGATGCCCGAATATTGCAAGTGTGATTGGTTGATCATGTGATTAATATTATGAAGTTTGGGAGCTATAACAACCAAATCCGAATAGATCTCATTCCTGGAATTGGTCTGAGAGTACATAGTAAAGTCTCGGCCCTTTATCATGCAGTTAGGCTCGATGCTCAATATACCAGCCCCATTCAGCTGATCTGTGCTAATACGATCTGAACATATGATTCTGACCTGATATGTATTACAGCAAAAATAAAAATATTGGGATTCATCCTTCAGCTGAATCCACTGATCTCTGCATGCTGATTTGCTGACGAGACATTGCTTAGTTCTTACGTCGATCTTACAGAACCTCTCATCTGGTGGGAGATAATGTATGGGCTTGCTGAGATGACATAAGTAAGTTTGCTCATTATTAAAACATAGTTGAAGCTCAAATGTGGAAAGGGTAAAATAGGAATCCTTTCCTAAATTGATGGCTACGTAATCATCTACTGGGAGGACAGTGATCGCCTTTCCTGCTATCTGCTTAGGAATCGAAATAATTTTGTAAACGTTGTATGCTTCTCTATTAGTTAATGGAAACGATATTTCGAATATAAAATAATCCTTTAACATTCTTGCTTTAATTCTAAGTAAACTATAAACGTTCCGTAAGTCTGATTGTATGTTGTCAATGGGTAACGTGATATCCTTTGTCAACTGACTCCCTATGAATTGTAATTCGCTTTTAATTTGTTCCGGAGTTAATAAATGCATATTAAACTTGCCATGTGAAATATCTGTGATGGTATCTAAAATCGTGTCCTGAATTCTTTTCAGGTTTTGAAATAAGTTCATCGCCGTGAATGACGACAATAAAAAATGTTGAACGTCCGATATCTGAATATGTTCCGACTTGAGAGAATTAGTAAAATTATACAAATCTTCAAGATGGTTATTTATCGATTTATGCTGAAGTTGAATCGATTGTTCTGTGCGTTTCAGTAAATTGTATTGTGCCTCGACGACTGATGTTTGATTCTGTATCAAGTTGTTAAGGTGATGCTCATTCTGTCTGATAAGCTCGATGTCGTTCCTATACTGTTCCGCAAATCTCTCGTCTAATACTCCGAACAGATAGTTGGTGGCGTAACCGACACCATTGATAAGCGCCCGGCGCTTCCTCGCACGCGCCTTAAAACGCTGATTTAATAACAAACGATTGTAGTGATCCAGTTCCTCGAACTCGTGCTGTAATTGTAGCGTAATTGTTGAACAATAGTCATAGTCGGGAATATAACTACATATTATATTTGTATAATTAATGAATTTTTTTGCTGCGGTGAATCCTTCCCAGTACGGAGACATATTGTAGTATGCTATGAGAGTCCACTTATCCCGAATGATCTTTGCACTTCCGGTATAATCGAAATATAGAGACATATTGCTAGGTAATATTTTAGCTGCATAAGAAGTCGTCACAATCGACATAAATAATATAAATGCTATCGCCATGGACGTGAAACTACTCTGCTTGATAGGTTTTCTTTATTTTTTCTCTTCTTTTTGTGCCTCAGATTCTTCTTCACGGTCGCTGCTTGCTGCGTTCGAGATAGGTAACAATGATAATTTAACTACTGGCTTTTTGATAATTCCGTTTTTTGTTTTCAGAGTGACGGCACGAACCAATCCGTCATCTCCGGGATGCTGCTCCAATACCCTCCCCATGAGCCATTTGCCGGGGGGCATATTCTCGTCCTGAATAGTGACTAAATCGCCAACTTTAAGATTATTTCGTTCTCTTAACCATTTCGATCTTACTGAGAGCTGAGTCATATATTCGATCCTCCATCTCTTCCACAAATCGAAATATATGTTTAATATTAAATACCATCTTGACCTAGCATCCTGCTCTGTTTCTATGATAGTTAACTCTGCTCTGCCGACTAGAAAGTGTGCTGGTGTCAAATAGTCTAAGTCCTCTGGGTCCTCTGTGAGGCGCAGAGGGGCCTAGAGTTTAAGATTGCTTCTATCTTTGCTAATAGGGTAGCGTATTCCTCATATGTAAGTTTTTGCTCACCCACGACACTTTTTAAATGATGCTTTAAACTTCTTATATTTCTTTCCCATAAACCTGATGCTTGGCACCATTTCGCTACATTGAAATGCCAAGTGACATTCATGCTTGCTATCTCTCCTAAAGTGTTATCATCGAAAATGTTCTGAAATTGCTCCTGCATCAATCTGTTTGCTCCTACAAAATTAGTGCCATTGTCACTGAAGATGTGACGAGGCGTGCCGCGACGAGCTGCCATTCTACTGAGAGCCGCCAAAAATGCTGAACTCGTGAGGTCAGATACTATTTCTATATGTACAGCTTTCGTGGCCATGCAAATGAATAATGCTATGTATCCTTTCATGGTTTTGATACCTCGTCCTTTATTTGCTTTTACATCGATGTATCCTGTAAAATCTACACCGGTGTTATAAAATGCTGGCCTCGGGTTAACACGTGCTGTGGGAAGATCGCCCATGAGCTGCTGACCTAAAATAGGTGTGTTTTTCCTACAGGTCACGCACTTTCTGATATGCTTTTTGGTTGCTCTTATACCACCAATGATCCAATACCTTTGTCTAAGATTGGCCAATGTAATTCGTGGACCGCCATGGAATGTTAGTTCATGTGCTTGCTGTATCAGTAAAATTGTAAGTCGACTTTCGTAAGGTATGATGATGGGATTTTTTATTTCGGTACTTACACTCGCGTCCTTGAGACGGCCACCAACTCGTAAAATTTTGTCGTCGTTTAAAATCGGATTTAAATTTAAAATTTTGCTTTTTGATGATAACGGTCTTTTATTTGATAACAGTTTAATTTCTTCATTAAAGTGCTCCAGCTGTACATTCCTTACAATAAGCATTTTTGCGTATTGTAATTCTCGTAATGTGAGATACCCTTCGCGGCTTTGTTTGCGCTTTGTTATTCGTAATATCCATGCAAGTATGCGAATAAGTCGAGTTATGTTGCTATGTTTATTTAATAATTTTTCGATGATGCTTAATGCTTGAGGATCCGTATGAATTATAGTATTAGATTGTTTGTATCGATTTTTTAGCTCTAATGTAGTCTCATATAATGTTGGCTTTTTAACTGTTAATGACGGCAACCATAATGGGCCGTTCCACCATAGCTTATCTTTTTTGAGCTGAGTCACGTTTAAGCCGCGACTAGCTGAATCAGACGGGTTTTCGTCAGTTTTAACGTAGTGCCAACATGATTTTGGCATTACTTGCGTTATTGCTCTGACTCGATTGTATATAAATGTTTTCCATCGTGATGGGTCTCCCTGTATCCATCCTAAAACTGCTGTAGAATCTGTCCAGCCATACACTTCTGCTTTGTATTGATGTACACATTTTTGAACCTTGCTCATCAATTTTGATAATAGTTCAGCTCCCATTAATTCCAACCTAGGGATGGTCTGAACTTTGCTTGATGGTGCGAGTCTTGCTTTGGCTGCTAATAATGATACTGATGATTTGCCATTTTTTATGACCTTACAGTAAATTACTGCCGAAAATGCTTTGCTAGAGGCGTCGGAAAATCCATGAAACTCGAGATTGTCGTTTTCAGAAGTCCCGATCCACCGTTGTATTTTAAATGTGTCTATATTTTGCAACTCTTGGCGTAAATCGAACCATTTTGTTTTAATATTCTGCGGGAGATTATCATCCCATTCTATTTTCGATAACCACACATTTTGAAATAATAATTTCAGTGTCGTGCTCAATGGCGTAAGCCAACCTAAGGGGTTATATAACCTCGATATTTCGGACAATAAAGACCTCTTAGTTGGTTCTGCTTCAGAATATTCTATTTTGCATTGAAATGTAAACACGTCACCTTGGGGATCCCAGCTTGGACCTAAGGTTTTCGTCGACTCTATATGCTTAAATTCGTACGTCTGCTTGTCACACTGCTCTGTATCTAAATCTGCTAGAATTTGCTGGTCATTTGACTGCCATTTTCGTAAATTAAAACTTCCTAATTTTAGAAGCTCAATTAAATCTGCTTGTAATTGCTTGCTCTGCTGTAAAGTATGATGACCTCCACAAAAGTCGTCTACGAAGAAGCTTTCTTCTACTTCTTTCGCTGCCTCTGGATACTTCTTCTTCTCTTCTGCTGCTAACTGCTTTAAACAATTTATTGTTAAGAAACTTGCTGCTTTTTCTCCGTAAGTAACTGTTTTTAATTGATACGCTTGCACGGGTTGGTCTTTAGACTCCCGCCAAAATACCTTCTGATATGCTTGATCTTCGGGAAAAACTCAAATTTGCCTGTACATCTTTTCGATGTCTGCTGTATAAGCAAATTTAAACTGACGCCATTTCAAAATTATCTGCTGTAGATCCTGCTGAAGATTGGGCCCCTTGTACATTATATCATTTAAGCTATATCCACTCGAAGACTTTGCTGATGCATTGAATACTACGCGTAGCTTCGTTGTAGTGGAGCTGTCTCGGATGACTCCATGATGAGGTAAGTAGAACTCCATTTTTCTTTCAGATGCTGATCGTTCCATATGACCTAAGTCCATGTACTCCTGCATGAATTTTTTATAGTCATTTGCTAATGCTGTATTTCGATGCAATCTTCTTTCTAAACTCTGATACTGTGCTAATGCTGTAGTTTTTGATGACCCTAATTTATGCTTCAATTCTTCTATGATAGGTAAGCGCACCTCAAATCTTCCATCCTCCAACCTTCTAGTCGTTTTAGAAAAATGTTGAAGACAAAATTCATCTTCTGACGTCATCTCCTTTTCTTGGGAAATGTCTTCGCATTCCCAGAATCTTTGCAAGTCGTCATAATTGTTATGTAACATGACGTTGCACTGATATGATTTGACGGAGCCGCAGAGGATCCAGCCAAGATAAGTCTGCTGTGCTATGGGTTCCTCGCTAGTCAGACCACTCAAAATACCATCCAATTAAATTTTGGAGTAGACATCTGCTCCTAAAAGTAAGTCTACCGGACGTTTTATATAATATTTTGGATCTGCTAAATTAATGTTTTCGATGTATGACCATGAAGGCTTAGGTAAATTTACATTTGGAAGATTTTTGATAAGATTGCTCATGATGATGACGTCTATGCTAAATGTGAAATTATTATGCAATGATTTGCATTGCATAGTAAGCATTCCCTTGCTACTGCTTTCATGCTCGCCGACGCCGAAAATAGTGCTCTTGCACCTACGTCGTTTTAATCCTAAAATCTGCGCTGCTCTCTCTGTAATAACTGAAATTTGAGAACCCGAATCTATGAGGGCTCTAAGATGATGCTGATCTCCATTTGCTGCTTTCACACCAACCATTGCCGTTGCTAGTAAGACCTCACACGTGTTGGGTTGAGACACGTGGTGGGCCTTCGCCACATGGTTCGAAGAAGTGCTGGGCTTGGGTTTTGTGCATGCATCGTGCAATAAACTATTGTGAAATCCTGCACATAAGCGACACCTTTTACTGGAAAAACATTCTTTAGTATCGTGTTCGTATAAACAATTCACACAATAACGCAACCGGCTTACGGTTTTCAATTTCTGATCGAATGGCATTTCTTGAAACCTTGAACAATTGAATAAACCATGTTCGCCTTTGCAAAGTCCGCAAATTATCTTGGTTGCATGCAAAGCCTTAAATTTTGACTTATGATTAAAATAAAAATTATTGTTGCTAGATTTAAAGTTGCTCGGAGGAAGTCTTCGCTGATGTGAAAAATTCTGCTGCTGACTCGATGATGCTGGTTGCTTAAATACGCCCTGCTCTTGTTTCCTGCGCGATGATTCGAGCACAGTGAATTTCGTTTCCAAAAAATTCACGAATTCCTCTAGAATTGGCAATTCTCGAGGATTCTTGACTGATTCCAAATATTCTGTATACGACTCACTGTCCAATTTTTGCCCTAACAGGTGGACCAATAAGGGGTCCCATGAGCTGATATTGACTCCCAGGTTCTTTAGTGCATTCAAACATTCTTTAGTCGTGTCGTGTAATTTTTTAAGTTGCGCTGCTGATTGATATTGAATGGTTGGCAGCCCTAGCAATATGTTGACGTGCGAAGTGAATATGAGCCCTTTATTGTTGTATCTGTGGTTAAGAATTTCCCAAGATATATTATAATTAGCCGATGTAATTTGTAAATGTTGTATGAGCCTTTCAGCTTCGCCTGTTAATTTACTCCTTAAAAACTGCATTTTTTGGGCCTGAGACAGTGAGGGATTGTTATGAATGGCCTCAATGAATAAATCTTGGAATGACATCCATTGATGATAATTACCGCTAAATGTAGGGATATCTAATTGAGGGGTTGATTTTTCCCTATGGGACGTTGACCACATTTTTTTGTTAATGCTCTCCTTGATGAAATTAAATTTCTTCTCATGTGCTGTAAATTGCTTTTCGTACTCTAGGTTAGACCCGTTTAATTCATTATCGAGCTCCCAATGCTAAGCGTCGATTGCTGTCCATCTCATCTGTAACTGCTGCAACGTGTCTTCACACTGCCACTTTTCTGTTAATGCTTCCAGGTCAATGTTGCTTACCGTTCGTGAAAATGCTTTGAAGTTCGTCATTTGCTTACGTAACATTTCTGCTGTTTTGCTGTCGACTCCTTGAGAGATTGTCCTCGACACCCGTTCTGCTGATGCTGCTGTTGACGGACCAGGGATAGGTAACGGGCTTGCTCCACGACTTGGGACCTCAAGTACCTTACCCTATGGGTGTGCTACTGCTGGCGAAGTTACCTGCAAGAGATACTGCTGCAAAGTTGACTTCGTGATCTCGTAGTTTCTGGTAGCCCGTTCATTGAGACTTTTCATAGGCTCAGAATTTTCATCTACGTATCCTGCTAATTGCTGTCGATTCTGCTTAAATTCTTCCCAATATTCGTCAAGGGTTTGTAACTTCCGCTTAACGTAATCTACTGTCCTACGATCTCGCCCCGTCTTCTTGAAAGACGCAAGCAACTGCTCTATCGCACCTACTAACTGCTCTTGATTTTGTAAATATCCTCCATTATGGTAACTTATTGCTCAAAGTGAAAAAATGGAAAGATCTTACTTGATTACTCGGGAACCTTTCTGCTGCTGCTGCTCACGCCCTGAAGAGCGTGATGGTCTGCTGATGAGATGCTGAAGCGATGCTAATGTTGATGCTGCTGTCTGCTGTTTGCAGACAGGAACCACACTGCTATGCTGAATACTGCTGCTGCTGATGCTCGTCTTCCACTACCACAACACTGATTCGCGAGAAACTGTTCTACCATATCACTACACCACCGGTCTGCTACACTGCTATGCTACTCCACAGTACTGCTGTTCTGTTACACTGCTGTTCTGCTACACTATTGTGCTATTTCACTTTACCACTGCTCTGCTAGATTTATTTTACCACTACACCACTACTGCACTGTCTTCTGATTTTACCGAACTGATTTTCTGATAGTCACTGATAGTCCTCACTCGCGAATGATCCTGCTTTGGCCAAATCGCGGAAGGTCACAAAGCTCGAATGACCATATTATGTGGGGGTTTGGCTAATAAAACCAAATGTGTTCCCGAACATAAAGATTTTATTAATTGTCCCACATAAGATTGATACATGCTATAAAAGTGCTAGGGGAGCACGCACGGTGCTTGCTAATTATGAACGCGTACTGACGGTAAAATGCATTGTAAAGTGAAAAATGCTACGGTGTGATTTATGACACCGTACATATAGTATGAATACATCCATAATTATTGGGACAGATATCCTAAATCGTGACGGGGTGGTTTACATACGTACTAGAGATAGGCAATACCTTACACGCTCGCAGCCAAATAACATTAACCAGGTGTGCTGTACTCAGCCACTTTCCTTAGACACGCCACTCTCTGGCAGCGATTATAACACTTTACTAGAGGTGATAAGCAAATATTCAGATTTTTTCATTTCTGGATCGGCATCTACCACCGTTAACACTGGTGAGATGAATATTAAACTAACTTGCTCAGACCCAGTTGTATATCGCCCTTACAAACTCTCTCATCTAGAGAAATTAAAGGTCAGGGAAATAATGAAAGAACTATTGGATAAAGCGATTATTAGGGAATCTCAGTCGGAATATGCAAGCCCCATAATCCTAGTAAAAAAGAAAGACGGGTCCGGTCGTATGTCTGTGGATTTCCGTGCCGAAGCGAACAGAATAACTGTTAGAGATAGGCACCCACTTCCTGATAATGAAATAGACAGGCTAGGTGGTTACAAATATTTCACTAGCCTAGATATGGCTACAGGTTTCTATCAAATTAAAATTAAAAAAGACTGTTCGCACTATATGGGATTCGTTACGCCGGAGGGTCATTATGAATTCCTCAAAATGCCCTTTGGTCTAACGAATTGACCAATAGTTTACCAGCGCATAATCAACAAAACTTTACGTAGTCTCCTTGATGCGGGGCGAGTTCTTGTTTATATAGATGACTTGCTCCTCATGAGCCCCTCCATATCCGAAGGAATAGCTCTTCTTCGCGAAGTTTTGCATATTGTAACCACAGCTGGTTTCTCGATAAATTGTAAAAAATATTCGTTCCTTAAAACTGAAATTGAATATTTAGGTCGAGTAATCAGCAATGGTCAGGTAAGACCAAGCCCCCGTAAAGTCGAAGCACTTAAGGTGTCCCCAGTTCCGCAAAACGTTAAACAAGTCAGACAATTCTTAGGTCTCGCTGGATACTTCCGTAAATATACTAGATATACTATATAATAGAGATTACGCAACCAAAACGTCATCCTTATCACGCTTGACCAAAAGGGGTATAACTTTTAATTGGGGTTCGGAACAGGAAATCGTGCACAAGGAAATTATTAACGTATTAACCAACGAACCGGTTATTCCATTTTTGACCCTAATTACCAAACAGAAGTGCATACAGATGCAAGTAGTGTCGGATACGGTGGTATACTATTACAAATTTATCCGGATGGCAGAAGACACGTAGTCGAGTATTTTAGTAAAGTCACACAGAACGCCGAAGTTAGGTACCATTTGCATTCCTACGAGCTGGAAACATTGGCCGTCGTCAAAGCCTTACAGCATTTTCGACACTATTTAATCAGGCTGCAGTTCAAAGTAGTGACCGACTGCAACGCTTTGAAAGCAACAGAACGGAAAAAAGATTTATTGCCGCGTGTGGCTCGTTGGTGGTTGTACTTGCAGGATTTTCAGTTTTCCATTGAGTATAGGCAAGGTAGTAGGATGCCACACGTAGACTATTTAAGCCGCAACCCAGTGCTCGTCAACCAGATATCGCGACCACGAAACTGGGCACAAATTGCTCAGTCTGCTGATCATGAGACCCAAGATCTCATGATACAACTTCAAGAAGGTAATCTAGACGCCGACCGGTACGTAGTACGTAACGGGTTACTCTGCTACAAATACAGTCCGACAGGTGAGGAATCAAGATTCTTATGCTATATCCCAAAAGGTCACCGGCTGAGTCTACTTAGGCTTTTCCACGACGAGCACCAGCACATTAACGCCGAGAAAACCCTCGACCTTATACAAAAACACTTCTGGTTCCCAGGTATACGACAGTTTGTCAATAAGTATATAGCTCATTGCCTGGTGTGTATCTCGAAGAAACGGGTACCCGGGCAGCCCTTACAAAACATCACTTCATGGCAAAAGCCATCACTACCTTTTGACACCATCCATATTGATGCGTTAGGCCCTTTGCCGCTTTCAGAAGGATATAAATTTGTACTTGTCATAGTGGACGCTTTTACAAAATTTTGTTTACTTTATCCAATTCGACGACAGGATTCATCAGAACTTAAGGAGTGTTTGGCCAATAATGCTGTCTCCCTTTTTGGGTCACCCAAAATGTTGGTTACTGATAGAGGTCGCATGTTCGAGTCCGAAGATTTTGTAGGATGGGTTCGAGAACTAGCAGCTGAAATACACTATGTCAGCTGAAATACGCCCGAAATGCACCATGCGAACGGGCAGGTTGAGAGGTACGTACGCACACATCTAAATATGTTGCGAATTGATGCAAGCCTGCACTCGGAATGGTCTAGGACTCTATGAAGACTTCAATTGATACTGAACGTGACGCGCCAGAAGAGTACACAAACGTCACCACTGAACATATTGGTGGGAGTGGAAGGTACGACACCTCTTATTCGTTCTGTAGTTCGAGATCTAGCAATTGACGATACCAGACCTGTCAGGGAAGCCTGGCGGGAGCTCTGTAGGATCTATTAGAAGAAAATCGTAAAAAGCAGGACGAGCGTGTCAATCAAAAGAGGCATTTTCCTAAGCAATATAAGCCCTTAATCAATGACCTTACCTTTGTAATTATATTCTCAGTCCGCAGGTAAACTGGACCCTGGAATGAGAGGGCCGTACAAGGATACCAAGGTGTTACCCGGAGGCCGTTACGAGTAAAATTGTTGTCTGGAAGCTACGGAAAAACGACTCAAGCTGCGGCACAGTACATGGTGCCGTGGAAGGGCGAGTGGTGTCCAGAGACGTGTTTGTCGTTCTTCGATGGTAAGTAAACTGTTGGATTGCATTCAGCTACATGGCGTTTGTCGCTAACAGTCCGAAATAGCGTGTGTCGCATCACTAGCGTGTGTCGCTTGTGGTTCGGATGGCGTTCGACGCTTGCCTAACCGTGTGTCGCTAAAAATTCCGAAATAGCGTATGTCGCACCACTGCTACTGTGTGTTACGACACATTTGTACGACACACAATACGTTGTGGTTCGGATTGGTTACTACCTTAACTGTGTATGTCACTGAAAAGGCGTGTGTCGCCAGTAAAATTAAATAAACTCTTTGTGTGAAATGAAATCATTTAAAGTTAATAATATCAGTGACAGTTGTTTAGCTGACAAAATTCAACAGATGTTGTTATTTTTCAGACAGTGAGGACGATAACTCGGCTGTAATTTCACCATTCCCTACGGCCGGACCCAGTCAAGCCCTCTCAATGCCGTTGCTTAACTCCACTGACGCCCATGAAACGGAAGCCTTGGTTCCGGAGCCCCAAGAGTGCCAATCACCTGTAGTCGAGGATGACTCCATGTCAGGAGAGCGCGTATCAGAGATGAAGCGGAGTCCTTGAAATGAGACTATAAAAAGACGGGCACGCCCTTCACTCGTCCATTTTCTCATCGGCTGTCACTTGGAGCGGACTTAGTCTAGACGTCGCGGTGTTGTGATTTAGTTTATTTAAAAAGTCTTAACATAATTATTTTTCCATTTATAATTTTTAGAATTTAATTAGTCTAATTTGCTCGAGAAATTTACGTAAGTTGTTTTAGTGTTTTAATTTTGAGATTCATAGTCTTTGTAATTCTCAAATAATTATTAAAATATTTTTGCTTAGTTGTAGTTGTAAATAATTTCTTTTTTTTAAATATTTATCTCGTTTTCTGTTTATAAAAATATATTTTTTACTTTAAATAACATTTTGTGGATGTTTATTCAAATAGATCAGCCTCAATCTCATGCAATGGTAGGTTTTTAAAGAGTTATTTGTCTAAAAAAACTGTGACAGTAAATAATAGTTCCGAAATTCCTGTTTATAATCTTTGACGTTCTGTCAAATGTCAAAGTCATATTTTGATTTAATTTGTCAGTAAAACTAAAGTGTTGGAGAGTTTTGCCGGGGAGTTCAATGGGTGACGTTGTGGATTTTGTATTTCCTCATACATTTGTGTTATTTCGGTTCTTAATGTGTAATATTGGTAGAATATTAACCATTAAATATTCGTTAACGTGCACAAGTGTGGGCAAGTGGTACAACTTCTAAAAACGTGCTATTTTGTGTTCCCGCAAAAACTCCCAAGGAACTTTCAGTAAAGCTTCTACAACTTTACTGAATCGACTGACATGACTCATGGACTGTACTGACTATATATTTGGACTTTGACTAGACTTTAGACTTGACGATATAGGAATACGGTGTTGAAAATTGAAACGAAAGTTCTATTTCCCGCCTTTTTAACTTGACACTGGCAAATGGTTATAAGCCGATGCCATATATATATAATAAAAAAAAACTAAAAAGTTTTGCACAAAACACATTCAATAACTACAATAACTTTCCATAAACATGTAATTGGTAGTATTGTAAAAAGGGAGTAAATTGTGGTGAAAATATCATTCAGTAGTATATTCAATGTAAATGATACAATAAAAAATTCGTGTTTTGTGTTAACATTTAGAAAACTCGAGCATAGTAACATCAACATACGACTTTTTATAACCATTTATTGACTTTGTTCATTCAAAAAACGGATTGAGACAAACGAAGTCTTCATAATGTTAATATAGATAATATTATGTAGACTTCGTTTGATCTGCGACTCATACGTCAAATAAATCATTTTTAAGGCGATAATTGCATCGGAATTCCTCACAATCCATTTCCATTGCTAATGTGTTGAAGTTATTATTAATTATACGCGTATTCTCTTAGCTCCTTCAATAATATTAAATAATGCTGTAATACTACAATAGCGCAGTTTAGTTCAAATACACAAGAACAAGCAAACTCGATACTGTAAATGAGACCTCATTAGCTATCTTATAATTTGACGTTTGTTTTCGATCCTGCCATTCGATTCTCAGTCGATCGATTTCGTCGGGAGTACCAAAGTTACGATCTAACGAACTTCTCGATCCAGGTTAGTTACAAATTGAGCCACCGCACGATCGTGCGCCAGTGTAGGTGTCGGGAGTATCAAAAGCTATTGAGATCGAACTGATTCGATTCTCGATTGTGTCGGGAGTAAGGGGCAGTTATTGATATTAAACTTTGGACCGCCATTTCACCCTTTTGAAGACGTTTTTAAAAAAACTATAAGATACGTACTCAATAATTTGTATTTATTAACTAGGATATTAAATTTCATGGAAATGGCATATTTTAAATGTTTTTCATGCAAAATTTCAACTCTTATTTTACACCCTCAGAAGGTAAATTCGAATAAATCCTGAAATACGTAACGAATGAAATGTATTCAAGACCATGAATGTCAAGTTTTATAGATATCAGTGCAGATTTATAGATTTTCTGTACAATAATTAAACCAACCAATAAAAAATGGGACGAATTTAAAAAAAGAGTAAAGTACTTATCATTTATATTTATTATTCGTATATTCATTTCATAGAAATCACTAAAGATTTAAAATTTTTATTATACAAATTTTTAACCCCTATTTTACACCCCCAAGTGATGAATTTCGAAAAAAATATTACTTTATGTTTTTATTTATTAGCTCGTATATCAAATTACATGGAAATCAGCAGATTTTAAATATTTTTCATACAAACTTTCAAGCCTTATATTATATACGCCCTCAAAGCGTGAATTTTCATTCGATCCTGTTACTGAGGACGACGTTAACAAGCATAATATATCAAGGCTATAACATTTACTGCCATGGACAACGATAACCTTAGTAATTTATAAGGCAAAGATATGATATCCCTCGCCTTTCCTGAACTCTTGCCAGTTCTCACTCATATCTTTAATTATTCCTTGGCAACGAGTTGCTTTCCTTCAGCATGGAAACGTGCTAATTTAATCCACTACCCAAAACCTCTAATCCCTCATCTTTATCCCATTATAGACCATATTACCATACCTTTCCAAAGTACTTAACACATCAATATTTCTCTCCCTTCTAGACTACGCGGATGTTTACTTCATTAACTTGACCGAAGACCAACTTAACAAACTTGAGCGCCTTCAAAATCTGTCTATCAGGTTCATCTTTGGCTTGCGCAAATTTGAACACATATACGAGTACCGTCACAAGCTCAAGTGGTTACCAATTCGCTTTCGCCGCAATGCTCGTGTGCTTTCGCTCCTTTACTCCATTTTATTCGATCCCAACAGCCCTCAATACCTAAAAGAAACTTTTAGTTTCCGTCTCTCCGACAGGCAAGAGCTACGATCATCCACAAATCTCCTTCTCGATATTCCTATCCACCACACCAAGTATTTCCACTCCTCCTACTCCGTACAATCTGTCCTGCTATGGAACTCTCTCCCTACTCGAATTAGACAATGTAAAACATTAAGTACTTTTAAATCTGCCCTTAAGACCTTACCTTAGTATGTGTCGAAAGTAGTTACGTGTGTTACCTATTTATCCATGATATGTAATTATTGTTTATATTTATTGTTTAACATTGTATATATAATATTTTTTAAATATTAATTAGTTCTTATAATATTATGTATGTACGAGTATGTATTATTTTTTTTATTTTTATTTACGTATTTTATTTTAATGTATACTCTATATTTATAATTTTTTAGATATACTTTTAGCACAGTACCCTTCTCCAGCAATTTAATCCTTTCTTTCAAAGGTTGTCTGGAAGAAATTGCTGTTTAGTAATAAGGCCGCCTTTGTGTACTTTCGTCTTGTTCTGTGTATAGTTTATATTGTATATGTGTGTGTGTAACTGTTGATTGTGCACAATAAAGTATATTTTCATTTTCATTTTCATTTTTCATTTTCATTTCATTTCATTTCATTTTCATTGTCCAAATGCAGCTTTCCCACTTTTTACTTTAGCAGTGCTTTCAATTCTGTAGACTTAGACACTTCCTTTCTGTCTTTCACTGCCTTAATATATCCTCCTCGGTGATAAACTGGTTTAATTCATATCTTCGGGGACGTTCGCAGCAAGTTCGCTCTGATGAGGCTACTTCGGACTGGTTTGATCTTGATGCGGAGGTACCCCAGGACGGTGTTCTTTCTCCCCTTCTCTTCTCAATTTTTTCTATACTGTCACCTTAATAATAACATCTAACTTCCATCTTTACGCAGACGACTTACAGATCTATCGTTATTCATACATTCATGAAATTAATTCCGCAGTTACCGATATCAACTCTGATCTACAGCGCATAGCAAACTTGGCAAAATCTTTAAGTCTGTTAGTCAATCCTAACAAATCGCAAGCTACAATCATAGCAGATACATGACTCAACGCTTAGATAATGTGCCTAGTGTCATACATTATGGTACTACTATTAATTATACAGACTCTACTAAAACTTAGATATAATGCTAGACAGCAGTCTCTCCTGGATACGGCAGGTGAGTGAAGTGAACAGAATGGTTCACTACTTGCTACAGCTGCTGTTGAAGTTCATCCAAAACGTTTTGCTTATCCACATCAAAATTTCAGAAAATTAGTGTCCAGACACTAGTTTTCGCCATCCATGACTATGCCGACTCCTGCTACTTGGATGCTACCGAAAAGCTGATAACTAAACTGAAACGTTTGCAGAATCTCAATATTCGTTATGTGTTTTGTCCAAGAAAGTTCGACCATATTTCAGCCTTTCGATCGAAACTCAAGTGGTAAACCCTATCCGCCTTCGGCGCAACTGCCATATCCTCTGTTTACTTTACAACATTTTCTAAAATACTCGCTTTCCTCCTTATCTTCTAGATTGATTTAATTTTTCTCGATCCCTCGGTATTCCTTGCAGATCCACTGTCAGAACAAGTCTTTCCCTCCCAATCAATTCCGCTCGCTCGCCGCTTGAAGGAATAGATGAGGACACTGTAATCAGATTGAAATTGAAATAAATTAAAACAGAAATGTAAGGGTAAAGTGAGTTAAAATGAATTGAAGTGAATAGAAATTGCCAAAAATGAATCTAATGTGAAATAATGTAAAAATAGAATAAATAAATAAATGTAATAGGAAAGAATGCCAATAAGTATAAAGGAGAAATGTAAAATAAGATAGAAAGCAAAAGAAACTATATGAATATATGCAACTAAAAATTAAGATAGATAAGAATGTAATAGTAAATGTAACATAAATAAGTAAAGAATAGCCCAAAACAGAATATGTTAATAATAAATGTAATGTGAAATGATGCAAGATAGAAATGAATAAGAATGTAATGGAAAATAATGGTAAGAAATATAAAAGAGAAATGTAAATTATGATAGAAAGAGAAAAATAATGTCAAAATAGAAATAAATAAGGAAATGTAAAATGCCAAGGATGTAAATCTATGGACGAAAATAATGTGATTAAGTATAAAAGAGAAATGTAGAATATGACGGCTGGGAAATGAATGTAACAGCTAAACATGATATAAACTAAAAAACAGAAATGTAAGTGTAAAAGAGAAATTTTATATAAGCAAAAGAAACTATATGAATATGCAAGTAAAAATTAAGATAGACAAGAATGTAATAGTAAATGTAACATAAATAAGTAAATAATAGCCCAAAACAGAATATGTCAATAATGAATGTAATGTGAATTAATGTAAAATAGAAATGAATAAGAATGTAATAGTAAATAATAGTAAGAAATATAAAAGAGAAATGTAAATTATGATAGAAAGAGAAATGTAAATTGATTAGTGAAGAAAATAAATGTAAGCTGAATAGAATGAATGTAAACATATAAGAATTAAAAATACTGTACTAGGAATAAATTAAAATATAAGCTGGAATTAAAAACAAACGCAAACAATTGTCCTGGCTAATGGCTGGGGGAACAAGAAAAAAAAAATCAATTCCGCTCCAACTTCTAAATCTAAAAATATTTTGAAAATCAGTTTGTAACGGGCTGCGACCTCTTGATGTGTAAGTCATTCTTACGCTTGAGTGGTGATTATAATAATACAGCAACAATTCTTATATTGCCCTTTATTGGTGCTTAACACAGATACGTATTACAAATGAGATATGTCTAACACAAATACGTGTACAGTCTACACTGAGAATAGCCTTTTACTTATCTAAAATAAACCTAAACTATTTACTTCATGACATCTGTCAATATGACATTGACAATTACATCTCATAACCTTGCTGTTGTCATTATGCAACACGGTTGAAGTCCAGAGATTACCTCTTACAATCTTGGTAACTCACAAACTCACAAAGAAACAAACTTGGGTCGTGTGGCGTTTCGGACCACGGTGTGAATCGCCCCAGCACTGTTTCTGAATGGGTCGATTCGCACCGCTTAACAATTTTGGTGTGAATCACCACAGATATTTTTTGGAAAGGCCCATTCGGACCACAGATTGCAATATTCATTTCAAAATATTTAGGACTCTATATTTTTTTAAACAGATGAGTAGAAAAGTGGTCCGTGAAAAAATGCCAAATAAGTATTATATAAAGATTATATATATTTTTGAAGGAAAATAAACTTTTTTGTTCCTCTGTAAATACGAGAAACGATAATTATGTTTAATGTTATTCCTCCTCTATGGTATTAAATTAAAATATGTAAAATATCTTATTCATATTATTCGCATTTTTCCATTTTAATAAATTTTATAATCTCAAAAGGACTTTAAAATACAACCTACTTTAAATAAAAACTTAGTATTTTACTTACAATTATATTCAAAAACAATTGAAATAAGTACAATTTAAGTGTGGTATTAACACAGAGACGAAATCTATCCATCTCACTACAAGAAAGGTCAGTTGAGCAAAATTCATAGCAATAGTACACATCTGTTTTAGATAAGTGTTAAAACTAGAATGTGTCGCAGAATAAGTTTTGTACAACTTTTTTTTGTAAGTGGTTGATACTAGTAGCGGCACGTAAGCTTAGCGCTGAGCGAAATGTAGATGGGATAGCTGCGCATGGGTACAGTCGCGCACGCAATACAATTATAACTATATTAAAATAATTCTAAGTACATTTTTAAATGTACTCTTTGTACACTACCGAGTGATTAAGTTTATGGGGAGTAGAAAAAAATATATAATCGAATTTGAAATTTTTTATTTAATATAATAATTAATAAAACAAGTCATTCGAATCACTGAGCCAAATACTCGTTGCTTCGTCAATCTCACTTTTTATTTGCTTTAAAGAATCAATCAATTCATTGGTTTCTTTTTTAACTAAACAATGCACGTCATACACCATTTTTCGTGCCTGTCGTTTCAAAACAGTATTTCTTTTAGGCATGTTCACTGTTTAAAGTCACAAACAAATTTAATAATAAAAACCAACAATAACAATCGAACTCAAACTTAACAAAAAACAATAACAATGAACGGCAATAACAATAGATTTTAGAACGCGACTGTACAGTCAGAAGACCGCGGAGCATCGTATCACGGCGGGGAACGGAGTACGACTGGCTAGCCAATCGGTGCTACGCACGAGCACCCTTCGTCCCTCTAGCCCCCCTGAGAGACCTAATTTTTGACTTCTGCGCAATAACGGTCAGCGCTAGAGTTTCGTGCCGCTACCTGTAATCGCCGGTTATTATATACTCTTTAATTTACTTATAACTACTCTTTGTAGTAAAAAAAAATTGAACTTGAAAAAAAGATTGAAGATAAACTTGAATTTTACCTGTGCGCTAAGTAAAAATAAAAGATGTGCCTCTCTGTGGCAAAGGGTCTAAAGAACTCCATTCTGATCGGCTTCCCTTTCAGATTATCTCATGAAGACCTCCAGTTAAATCTAGTATACGAAAAACAATAATATCTTATACAAGTCAGGTCGGACGTGATGTAGACCGACTCAAGCGACATCTATGCGCTGTACGTTGCAATTTTGATACGAATATTGCAATCACATATCTCTTTAAAACCTGATATATTCCGAGTTATGGGGGGAGATATGATCTTGATATGAGATATGATATGAACCTTATCTCGTTAGAAATAAAGTTAAAATTCAAACTTGGTTTTCATAGCCGGCTGGCCAACTAAATAGCAATATTATTAATATGGTTTGTCTGATGACAGTTCGAAGTGACATTAACCCGCTATATTGTAGCTTTCACCAATGAGGAGCCGTTATTAGATAATATCACGTGCATCATGACACTAATGAATTTTTTAAAGTAGCTCGGCGGTACGTCCGCCGGAGTAGTGAGAAGTGAAAAATATAATTCATCTTAAGGTTTAAACTGATACGTGTTTATGTACTTATATGTGAATATTGAACATGAGACTACTTAGTACTTGTGTTGTGCTTATTGTTGGTGATAAATCGTTTGAATAAACTGACTTTTACGGTAAGCTGAAAGTAACTATAAGAATAGCTACCTAAGTACTAATAATTTCTCTCGGACACGACAATACTCTACACGCTTGTAACGACCTTGACCATCATACATAATATAGTGCTAAATTTCCTTTAAAAAAACTTGCATAACTCACGTCTAGCGTCTAGGGCTTCCCTCTAAAGTAAAACCACCCTTCGCCACTGGTGCCTTTTATTTTCCTTCGTTTCAAACTAAAGCCAATAATAATATTAATGTTTAAGGTACGATGGGAGCGATATTTACTCTTAATTAAATTACATCCTGTGTAAGTCTTGGCATGTTAGCGAGTGATTGTATTAATAAATGTACTCACAGAAGGTTGCGGCCAATATTTTGTCGCTTAAAACCTAAACCTAACCTAAAAACCTACCTCTTCTAACATTTCAACGATCAACGTCTGGTTTCCAAAGACAACCATGTACCGTACTACGCCATGATCTTTTTATTGGGAGCCAAACGTTACCGAAATCGCAGTTTTTCCCAATGGAGTAACATATAACTTTTCTGTTATTTTGTGCATGATTGTACTATGCATATCTTACCGTCAATATATATTCATAAAAAAATGTCTACTACAGCGGTTCGAATCCTTGCGGTGCGAAACGTTTAACGACCCCAAACTTTACCTCTTTATAATATTAGTACAGTTCAGAGTAATAGCCGCAACTTCGTACGCGAAAAAGAAATCCCAGAAGAGCCGTACTGCGGTAAAAAGTAGGCTATGTGTTAATCCAGAGACTAAACTACTACCATATAAAATTTCATTAAGATCCGTTTAGCTGTTATTACGTGAAAGAGTAACGAATATTCATACATCCATACATAAAACTTTCGCGATTATTATATTATAAGTAAGGATATCTTCGTCGTCGTGTTTTAATAATTTAGAAAATCTCTTGAATAGAAAAACGTTAGTAGGTATTAGACGTATAGACTTTGATCTTAAAAATATTTGACATTGTGGTCACCCATCCTAGTTGTGTCCGTGACCGGCGTTGCTTAACATGAGTTAGCGCTACAACCATAAAAGAACTTCTCACTTTTTATTCCTGGTATTAATATACATCACTGATTAGGTAATACCTACGTAAAGTTTCAGCCAGTTCAACTTTTATGTTATATTTGTTTTAGACTGACATAACTATTATATTATGTCAATAATATAATAGTTATGTCAGTACAAAAACAATTATCGCGGAACCGTACATTTTTCCGCAATAGAAAGTAGCCTATGTGTTAATCCAGAGTCTAAACTACTACCATACCAAATTTCATCAAAATACGTTCAGTATATTCTAAGATTAGCGCGTACAAACGTACAGACAAACGAACAAAAATTCTAAAAAATAATTGTTTTTGGTTCTATACCGTTCCTTGCTTGTACAGACAGCGAGCAGTTACAAATTTATTATAGGTATAGATATAGATAGACAGGAATAAACAATATAACTACACATATCTACGTCTATAACCTAGTTCTATACATATAGTATAGGTATAATCCAGGACAGCGTCCAAAAATTGTGCGCTCTATATCGGAAAGCTTAAAAAGCTCCAATAAAATTAAAGGCCATAAGATCTTATCAGACAAGGCACTGAAACTTATGAAAGACAGAACTCTATTACAAAACAAACCTAAACTTACAAAAACTGACAAAGAAAAACTGAAGGAACTCTAAAAAGTAACAAACAAGGAAGAAGGAACTCTTAAAAAGTTGTGAGACACATAGAATAAATATCTTATAAAGACATCTGGTTAAGTACAGACTCACTAAAAATCACATAAAGATTTAAACAAATCGAAAAAATGGATCACATCACTTCAGCTCGACTATCAAAACAGTTCCCGAACAAACATTACATAATAGCAACGGACTTCTATGCGAAATTCTACAGTCAACCGGATTCATCACCGTCACCTAGTGTTGAAAACTAATATAAAAACTATTTTGAAACTTAAGAGTTTACTGGTTTATCATGAAACAAATATAAAAAATTAAAATCAGAAAAAAGCCCAGGACCCGATAGGATCACAAATAAATGTATTAATTATGCAAAAACTCTTCTATGAGGAATCGGTGCCACACCAATGGACAGAATCGGAAATCATCTTACTTTACAAAAAAGGTGACCTAGCTGACATTAGGAATTACAGACCAATAAGCCTCATGCCATGCCTCTATAAATTATTCGCCTCCTATCTACTGAAAAGAATATGCCCAATTGACGCCGCACCAACAACGAACAAGCCGGCTTCAGAAGCGGTTATTATACAGCAGATCACATTCAAGTAGTCGACCTGATGATATAAAAGTACTCAGAGTTTCGCAAACCCCTATATTTAGCCTTCGTAGATTACCAAAAAGCATTCGACTCTACACCTCATAACAACATCTGGGAAGCATTAAGAGCACAAAACATAAACGAAAAGTATAAAAACATTCACAGTGCCAGCACAAGTAGAGTCAATGTCGACAAAACAGGAAAAACCATTAAAGTAGAACGAGGCGTCAGACAAGGCGACCCAATTTCGCCAAAACTTTTCATTACTCTCCTACAACATATAATGAAAGACTTACCATGGTCAAAACAGGGCATCAATATAAACGGCAATCGTCTAACTCATCTCAGGTTTGCCGACGACATAATCCTGTTCTCGGAGAGCTCCCATAAATTGCAACTTATGATTGACGACTTACATAAAGTGAGCATAAAAATTGGGCTAGAAATGAACCTAGATAAGACAAAAAATCTTGACTAATCACCAAAAAATGCCAGTTGTGTTAAACACCACTCCTATTGAATATGAAACGTATGTCTATTGAGGTAAACAAATCTCTTTTAGAAACGAGAGAAACATAGAAGAAATAGACAGAAGAATAGCCTTAGCGTGGAAAAAATACTGGGCCCACGAAGAAATATTTTATCCAATAACATCCCATTATCGTCGAAATAAATTATCGTGGATTCAGAGATTCTACCATGTCTTACCGACGGCTGCCAAACTTTGACTTACGATATAAAAACCCAAATGAAAATTCAACAACACACAGATAAATGGAAAGAAGCTATCTCAACATAAAATTAAAGGACAAAGTAAAAAACACTGAATTTCGTAAGAAATCCAAGGTGACCGACGCATTATCATTCTCTTTCCAAAGGCAATGGAAGTAGGCCGGTCATGTAGATACGAGAGGCCGTCCACGCGCTAGGTGGGTAGACGAAATAGAGGCGGTAGCGGAAAAAGGTTGGCTAGACATCGCAAAAGACAGAGCAACTTGGATTTCATTGGAGAAGGCTTTTAGCCATACAGAAATAATAACCATGAATTTGAATTTATTACATGTTATTAATATTGTGACTATTTATATTAATACCAACTAATTAATAATTTATTTGCTAATTTAATTTGACATTAACATAATATATCGCACCCCCAGTGCGACACTGTCACTGTCACACAACTGCAAAAATGTAGTTTTTCAGGAGAAGCATTTAAAACTTTGACACCTCACAAAACAATGACTTAAGAATATCGCACCGCGGCCCCGGTGCGACACTGTCACTTTTGCAAAAAATGTAAAAATGAGTTAAATATCTAAAAATAATCCTAAAGCACCCTTTTACTTGGTGCGATAACGTTACTTATGTAGTACGCATAGTGAGTGTCATTGCCGTTTTGGCGCGAATCACGCGTCGCTGGGAGCAACATCGTTTTATTGGTAAGTTGTGCGCGTCCCCCCGCCAGTGCAAATGCATCTTCGAGCTACACTGTTACCAAGGTAATTGTGACATAATATTTTTTTGATTCTGGAGCAATAGTGACCTAAGATACAGTTGTGACATTATTTCCCCAATATATAAATATCTTTCAATATTTAGTTTGTACTACAATGACCTTTGTTGATAAATGACTTTGTTTCTCCAATCCTTACGTTTTTTAAATAAATGTGCCACATAATACAGAAAAATCACCTGGTATCAAACTAAGGTTTTTCTTTGTACTACGAGAGCTATTGTGGCAAGGTTATAATAATATTGCTTGTAATAGTGTCGTATATTTATTTATTAAAGCTTGAATTAGTTTTGGGTTAACTAACTGTGGTGATTGTATGAACAATTTATTTATTTCGATCTTTTTTACTTATTTTTAGTTGTTTCTTGAATTAAATAAAATGCTGTCTCGGGGAAAAAACTGGTATTACTGACGCATCTAACATCATCCATTGAAAGAAATGAAATCGACGAATCTTCAATTCCACCTTCTGAAATCAATCAAGATGGCAGTAACTCTGTTTTACCAACTGTAAACTCCCCACCAAGCTGTTATTGACGACAAAAATTCAACAAAGGAACAAGAATCTGGATTTTCAACTGGTGACTACTCTGGTACCGATTCAGGTGACGATTTCAAGCCTCCATCTAGTTCGTCTTCATCCTCAAAATTCAACAAAGGAACAAGAATCTGGATGTTTAACTGGTGACTACTCTGGTACCGATTCAGGTGACGATTTCAAGCCTCCATCTAGTTCGTCTTCATCCTCAAATAGTTCCTCCAGTTCAAGTAGTTCATCTAGTGATAGTAGCTCTGAGAATGAGACTGTTGATGACCAAGAACCAACATCATCACTAAAGAAAAGGGGTAGAAAACGTACTCGTAATCCTAATAGCTGAAAAAAAAACATAGCAAAGAAATTAAGGAATTCCGTAATTTCCGTAATGAATATCGATCAATTAAAACTGGCAAAACAGTTCAGGCTAGAAAAATTTGTCCCACTTGTTCAGATAAGTGTCGACTGGCTTGCTCGTATAATTTTACCCAAGAAAAAAGAATTCAAATTTTCAATTCTTATTGGGAGCTAGGCAGCATAGAAAGACACCGTGATTTTTTGAATTCCTGCATCAGACAACTCGAAATTGCAAGCCGGCGTATTTACACGAATCGTCGGTACCCGAGACAAGGTAACTCTGCATTTTATTTACTCAATGATGGTCAGTCAGTCCGGGTTTGCAAATCATTTTTGATCAACACCTTGGATATTTCACCAAGAACTATACGAACTGTCATTGATGCTAAAAAACTCAATGACGGTGTCATTCCCGAAGACCAACGAGGCAAACACGGGAAGCATTGCAAATTGGACAATGAAATGATAAAAGCCGTCAAAGACCACATTGAATCTATTCCGAAAGTAGAAAGTCACTATCTGAGGGCAAACACAAGTAGGCTTTTTATTGACGGTGGCTTGACCATTGCAGAATTACACATAAACTATAAGGAAGTACAGGAAGAAAATAATAAGCCAGCTATTAATTACGACGCCTATCAGCGCATTTTTAATCACGATTTTAATATTGGCTTTTTTAGGCCGAAGAAAGAGCTTTGTGACCAATGCGTTGCATACGAAAATGCACCAGAACAAGAAAAAGTTAAATTATATGACAGCTACAAGGTTCACCAAGAAGAAAAGAATAGAGACATGAAAGAATGTCAAGATCCTCAAAGCAAAAAGATCGTATGTAACTACGACTTACAAGCTGTCGTGCCATACCCATTAGGAAATTCATCAGCTTTTTTTTATAAATCTAGGCTAAATTGCTACAATTTTACTATTTCCAATGCAAAATATAAAGAAACTACATGCTATTTTTGGCATGAAGGTTTAGGCAACATATATTATTTATATATTAGGGATCTATAGAAATAGGATCTTGTGTGTACTCATATTTGTTAGAAGTTGCTAATAAGTATCCTGGCTGTGACGTAATTTTTTATTCAGATAATTTAATTCGTATTTGCAATGTACCATTTCGCAGTTACAAAATTAAACATAAATTCCATACAACATAACTTTTTGATACGTGGGCACACACAAAACGAAGGCGACACTGCGCATTCAGTGATCGAAAAAGCCATCACTAGAGGCAAAAAATCTGGGCCTATCTATATTCCTGAACAATACATATCCATAATACGAGGAGCGAAGAAGATAGGGAAACCATTTTTGGTGAGAGAAATGAACTACAGTGATTTCGTCGACCTTAAGGCTTTGACAGATAACATAAACTTTAACATGAGCAAAATATTAACGGGGATGCAATTAAAATTGGCGAGATTATGGGTATTAAGTTTATTAAAAATTGCGCCAATTATCAATATCGAACAACCTACAAGACTGAAAACTGGGAGGAGGCCAAAGCTGTAATAGAACCAAATAGAAATAACTTACGTCGAGGTCGAGGCAATGTTACAAGCAATAACGAGGTCGTTTTGAAACCAGCGTATTCCTCGAAGATTCCTATTACAGAACGCAAGAAGCGCGACCTTTTGAGTTTGGTAGAGACAAACATAGTACCAAGATACTATGAAAAGTTCTTTAGAGATCTCATTTAATTTTATTAAACTATTAAATATTATACGCGTTGAAAACGAATTCAACATTTTGTTATGTTACAAATTTATGTATAATTGATGTTAATTGTGTTGAAGAATTTAGTAAGTGATTTCTAATCCTATACTGATATACCCTTTTTATCTTAGAGTCGGTTACAACTTAATTTAATATTTACTTACAATTAAAAAAAATAACTTTGGGTTCAGAACCAATGCTCCTAGATCTAGTTACTATCTGAATTCTAAGTTTAATCAGACTTATGACATCACAGCGAGTTAATCACCTATATATTTAATAATTCTTATCAGTGTAGTATTAGAAATTATTAAAGATATAGGTGATTAACTCGCTGTGATGTCATAAGTCTGATTAAACTTAGAATTCAGATAGTAACTAGATCTAGGAGCATTGGTTCTGAACCCAAAGTTATTTTTTTTAATTGTAAGTAAATATTAAATTAAGTTGTAACTGACTCTAAGATAAAAAGGGTATTTTACTCACGTAAAATTCTCATTTAGTCCTAATAAGATTGTTGATTGTTGATTGAAAGACTTTCTTACACTATTTACTTTTCATTTCTTGAATTTTTTATTCTTTTTGTACTACACTTATGTAGAAATGTTAAGAAGTACAAAGTTTTTAATGTTT
Organism: Phengaris alcon alcon; assembly: GCA_037179445.1. Lineage (NCBI taxonomy): Eukaryota > Metazoa > Arthropoda > Insecta > Lepidoptera > Lycaenidae > Phengaris > Phengaris alcon. The sequence continues at coordinate 625,960 of JAYRCH010000154.1, read as the reverse complement.
ATTTTGAAGAGTTTTGACTTATTTTATTTCTTTCGTTAATAACAGTGCGTATTTATGATTTAAAATAAAACTTAGTAAACAATTTGTTCTTGTTTTTGTGTTATAATTTTTCGTTAGAGCCACAACGTCACTTCTGAGGGGTATGGAAGGCTTAAATAATGGTATAGTATATTTTTTACAATATAAAGTGATTAATATTTATCAAAAAGTAAAGTTAAAAGTTGACGTTGTAGTATAAGCTGTTCATCTCGTCTATATATTATGACGTTTTGATATTGCTTGACAACTGTTTGTAATATTTTAATGACATGGTTACAAAATTAATAATTTTCATAACAATAATAATAATTTAGTAAATTAAAATGTTTAACTAATTAATATTATCACCTAACACATTGTTATTAATTTCAAAGCACTATATTTAGCATGTAAGGTATATAAGTATTTTTTTAATTTGTAAATACTGTATCTAGTGAATGGAATTTAAAAAGCTTTATTTATTATTCGACGCTACCCTACGACATAGTTTGTCGATTTCTATTTTTTTTTCGCATTATGGCGTGCAAGACCGGCCATTATCATTTATTTTTAATTTTTATGATTTCTATGACATTCGCGTCGTGATGACGAATCAAACGACGTATCATTTATCAAAATCGGCACACGTGTTTGGTCTAAATAGCGCCACAAACGTACAAACATACATACATACATACGTATATACATACATACATACATACATAGACTGATAAACACATTACCCTCCTTTGCGTCACGCAGTCGGGTAACAAGGGTACACCGTGCAACTGATACCCAGCTATTATTATTTGGTTGCAATTTTGCGGTGCAGTTAATCTTATGAACCTATATTTATAAATAGTAAATTCACACAACACATAGATAAAATGCGTTACCTACGTAATATTTCTATTAAATGTCATAATCCATAAATAACGGAATTCGTTTGCAATAAATGTCTGCATTTACTCGTACTTTTCCATTTTTCTATCATTCTCCGATATAAAAATACTAATTATTATCTCACAATTATCATCATCATCATCATCATCATCATCATCATCATCATCATCATCATTCATGAAAGACCACTAACGATTCCGATTCCCCAGTTGTTAGTTAGTCCCCATTAGTCAAGAATATACATTCGATAATTTCGAACATCGCCGTCGAAATTATCGAATGCATCTTGACTAAAGGCCCTGGATCGTTAGTGGCTGGATCCCGGGGTCTTCACAGTGAATGTACAAGTCCACAAGGCTAGCCTATTGCGCGTTGACAAATGATAAACTTCACATCGTCTTCGACACAAAGTCTCATCGACACACGCGACAATTCGGATTTGAACCTACCCGCTCGAGCGCAAGCAATCGATTTTATAAACAAAATTAAAAATGTTTACTAACCTCCGAATTATCTAGCAGTAAGCGAGCTGATGATGACGAATTATAGCTCAGAACACTCACGATCATGTCAGCTTTCAAACATAAAGACTACATCAAAATTAGTTCATCCGCTTGGGAGCTACGATGCTACGGACAGACACGTCAAACTTATAACAACCCTCTGTTTTCGTCGGGGGTTGCCGGTAAGGCACAGGCTACGGAGGCTCATCTTATAATCGCGTCCAACAAAATAATTGTTAAGTATTATATATCCTACTATTATTATGTGAAGGTTTGTGTGGACGTATGGATGGATTGTTACTCTTTCACGCAAAAATTACTGAACGGATTTCGTTGAACTTTGGTTATGGTAGTACCTAGTGTAGGCTCTGGGTTAAAACATACGCTACTTTTTATACTGGAAAAGTACTATATTGCCGTGGTAAGTTATATTTACGCGGGCGGAGCCGCGGGAAAACGCTCGTCCGCTATATTATTGTGTGTATGTGTGTGTATCAGGCAGCAGCTACAGATCATTTAGAGCCATTTTACCTCTGACAGGACCCTTATGCCAACGACATAAAGGATCACTCTCGTAAAAACCCCGTGGTAAGATAACCGGATCGGACGGACTATTATAGTAAGATTTGTAAGTAGTAACTTCTAAGGTAAAATATCTTTATTGTTTTTTTGCCTGTTATTTTTAGCTGAGCAATAGGCTGGGACTATATGCTTCGGAATCCAGAAGGTCGTAGGAAATTCAGAGCATTGAAAATAGAGCTCTTCGCTAATACAATAGAGCTAAAAATCGAACACACAAGTGTCGAGTTGTCATTTATGATATTGACATTTGACTCGACACTCATGTGGCCTCCCGGCTCCGGAGCATCTAGTCCCAGCCATATTTGTCTACATTTGCCATTCAGAGGAAATATAATTTTCCTGTTTATTTAAACTTTATTGAAATGGAAGTTCGATTTACAGTTTACAGCGACGTTAGTAATATACAGTGTGTGTCGTCTCTAGGTTAAGATATTTTAAGAGCAGATGATAGGTTTAAAAAATAGGTTTATTGAAAAATGTAGCACTTTTACACTCTAGCAATAATGTTTCACCGTGCTACAAATTGAAACGTACGGGCTTTTTAACTAATCGGCCACTACGCGTAGTGTGGCGTAGCGGACTAGTGGCAGGCGAGTCGCTATCCGTCGACGCTTGTGGCGAAATATCCTGCTTAGTATGACCATCAGTATGACTTTCGTCAGTATCTAAATAATTACTAGTAAACGCAGGTTTTAAACGATCAATTGAAATATATGTATTCCGACCAGACATTTCGATCAAATAAGTTTTATCCTTCCTGTCTAATATTTTAAAAGGTCCGTCATACGGAGGTTGTAGCGATTTGCGAACTGAGTCGTTGCGCACGAAAACATGTGTACAGCGAGTCAGCTCCGAGAGTACGAACACCGTGGTCGCATCCTTATGTGATATTGGTCTCGGTTTGAGATCGCGTATCACCTTTCGCAACCTTTCCACGTACGAGGGCTGCACTAAAAGTATCGGGAATGGAATATTTCCACTGTTCCTGTCATATTAACATCTTTTTAATTTAAAACTCCTTGGTTTTAAGAAGTGAGCAGGGAGACCAACAAGGGGTGCGTGCAGGGATCCATAGGTGGACCAGTCCTGTGGGACCTCTTGTTCGACCCCCTGCTATGGATGTTAGAGGAGATGAATGTTTTTAATAAGGCTTTCGCCGACGACATTGTGATTGTGGTGGATGGTGATACGGCACTAGAAATAGAAAGGAAAGTAAACAGAGTGCTGGACAGGATAAGCGAATGGGGGAAAATAAATAAATTAAATTTCGCTCCCCATAAAACGTGTGCCCTAATTTCAACGACAAAGCTAAAATTTGATGTGCCAAGACTCTTGATGGGGGGTGTCGATATAAAATATTGTGATAATATTAAAATATTAGGGCTTAAAATAGACAGCAACCTGACGTTCAACGAACACGTTGGAGACGTCTGTAAGAAGGCGATCTCGCGTTACAAGCAGTTAGCAAGAGCAGCTCGAGTAGGATGGGGGCTTAACCCCCAGATAGTTAAAATTATATATACCGCGGTAGTGGAACCGACTATTTTGTATGCATCAGCAGCGTGGGCACCCACCGTGGAAAAGATGGGGGTAGAAAAAAGGCTCAACTCCGTCCAACGGGGTTTTGCCCAGAAGATTTGCAAAGCATATCGGACCGTCTCCCTGAACTCTGCGATGCTGCTGGCTGGGATACTCCCTATTGATCTCAGGATACTCGAAGCTTCGAGGCTCTATGAGATCAAGAAGGGAGTACCACACCCCGCGTTGAAAGACAGGGAGGTGGAGCGAATGGCTCCAGCGATCGAGGACCCACACCGGCAGAGCAGGTAGAGCTGAGGTTCGGGTTGGTAGATGAGGACTCGTATGCAGACGTGGTTAACAGCCACGTCCATAGGATCTATACGGACGGCAGCAAGATTGAGGGTCGAGTCGGAGCCGCACTCTCCGTATGAAAGGGTGAGGTCGAGACGAAGGCCGTCAAGCTTGCGTTGCCGCCGTATTGCACCGTCTACTAAGCCGAGCTTCTAGCGCTCCAGAGAGCAGTAAGTATAGCCTGCAAGAGTGGAATGGCGAAGGTCGGTATCCTTAGCGATTCCAGATCGGCTCTCCAGGCAGTCACCCTTAGTTCCCCTCATCCCCTGGCAGTGCAAACAAGGGAGGCCCTCCGAAAAGCTGCATCGCAGAGGCGGGAGGTCTCCCTGTTTTGGATTAAGGCGCACGCAGGGTTGAGAGGGAATGAGAGGGTTGACGAATTAGCCAAGGGGGCCGCGCTGCGATTGAAAAGGAAGCCTGACTACGATCTGTGTCCTGTTTTATTCGTCAAGCGTATCCTAAGAGAGGATACGGTTGAGGAATTGGACAGGAGATACGAAGTAGGAGGGACGGCCGGAGTTTCCCAAGCTCTTTTTCCCAAGCGCTGCTGCTGCATACAAGATAGTCAATAAAATAGACATCACACATCACACCAAACATATTCTGACCGGACACGGCGGATTCGCCTTCTACTTGAACAGGTTCAAGCTGAAGGAGGATCCGTCGTGTTCGTGTCAGCCGGGAGTTGAGGAGACGGTTCCTCACCTGTTACTCGAGTGCCCCATTTTTGCTAGCAATAGATACGATATTGAGCAAAAATTGGGCACATCGGTGACGGGTGAGAATCTGCCTATCATCCTGGGGGGAAAGAAGAGGGATATATCCTTTTGTAAGAGGATCGTGGGTGTAATCAATAAGAAAAATTGTGATATTTTAAACTGTGATAATAATTAGTGTTAGGTTCCTTTAGCGGTAGGTTTTTCATTGTGATATTAGGTTAGTTGAACGTTGTGCTGTATTTTTATATTTTATCTTATTTGTATCATAGTTTTTATTGACATTTTTAATTTGTAATTTTAATTTGAAAAATTGAATGGTATTTTTAATTATTTTGGATTTTATTGTATTGGATTTTTATTGTAAATTTATGATTTTTAAAACAACTGCTTTTTATATATATTTTCTGACTATTACTATTGTAATATAAAATAATGTTTGTTATGGTATAAGATTAAGACAGACAAAAGATTAAAAAACAAAATTAACAAGCCCTGATCATGTTAGGGGGAAGGAAAAAAATATATATATATATATATATACAGGGTGACCTGAAATTCGATACATTCCTTTGAAACACAGAAAGTAGACCTCATTTGCAGTAATATTTTTCATGGCATCCCCTATCCGAAAGTTGATATTTACAAAGTTATTGATATTTCAAAAATTTTTTCTCTATTTCCGACTTTTTGACTTTGACATGACGTATTTTTAAAAATGTTTGTCTTTTTAGTGATTTTTTATGTATTTTGACCGTCAATGAGTCAAATAATATTTTTAAGGAATAAATAGGGTCAAACTAAGCGAGAATTTTTCATAATGAGACATGAAACAGAATTTTCTTTTAAGAAAAATGCACATTTTTCTTAAAAACAGATGATTTTCTTTATAAAGTTGTATGATACAATACGTACAAATACCTTAAATAACTTTCTTACTTCATAAGCTTCCAAAAAAAGGTACAAATATGTACATAAAAATATGAACATGTAATAAACAAAGACAAAACAATCATCAGGTAACGTTATCTCAAGAATTACTCTACCTGAGGCGACCTTTTTTTTCAATTGTTTCCTTTGTTCAAACTTCGGGATGTTTCGGCTACTGTCGTCGCGGCCCTTTGCCAATGAGTTATCGACTGGCTTAGAGAGCAAATTTAGTAGCTAATATTAGTTTTAAGTCAACTATTGCCGTGTACGGACGTATTGTTGCTTTAAACTACACCCTTACTTCTACTTGTGATTTTTTTGTATCGCGATGGCTGCTTTTGAGTACGATTAATACGCTGACATCTTGTTTTGTTACGGACTTTGTAATGGTAATGCTGCTGCTGCACGAAGAACATACGTTGAACGTTTTCCGAATCGACGAGTGCCGAACGTTAGAGTGTTTTCAACAACATTTCGACGAATTCGGGAAAGCGGACGTGTTGATAGAAGACGTGGCGATTCAGGCAGACCTCGTTTGTATGCTCCAGAAGAAGAAGAAGAAATTTTAACACTTTTTCAAAATGATCCTTCTATTTCTACAAGAGCGGCAGCTAGAAGACTTGGATTGAGTCAATGGAAGGTGTGGTTTACAGTACACACAGCGCGTCTACATCCATTTCACTACACACCTGTCCAAGCGTTGGAAGAGGGAGACCCGGTTAGAAGAATGGAATTCTGCCATTTTATGATAAATGCAGACATGGAGGATCGCAATTTCTTCTCAAGAATATTGTGGACGAATGAATCGAAATTTGACCGTGACGGGATAAACAATTTCCACAACACACATTACTGGGCACCAAATGGAGAAAACCCCAGGATGAAAAAAGAAAGGGCCCATCAAACCAGATTCAGTCTAAATGTCTGGATGGGTATAATTAATAATAATTTAGTTGGACCTCATTTTTTGCTTCAAAATTTAAATGGTGAAATGTACGAACATTTCCTAAGAGAGGAGATTACTGGTTTAATGGAAGATGTGCCAATAGCAACTCGTCGTAATATGATTTTCCAGCATGATGGTTGCCCGGCCCACTTCCGCCTCGGCGTACGCCAGTGGCTAGAACAAACTTACCCACATCGCTGGATAGGTCGAGGTGGGCCAATTCCTTGGCCAGCACGGTGTCCCGATTTGACCCCGTGTGATTTTTATCTTTGGGGTCATATGAAGGCTTTGGTGTATACTACACCCATAACTACTGTAGAGGAGCTCAGAAGCCGCATAAGAAATGCAGCAGAAGAAATCAAAACTAGTCTTACTACCAGAATAATCAAAACAGAGGTACGGAGAAGACTCCGGGCCTGTATCAGAAACAGAGGTTCACATTTTGAAACCTAAAGTAGAATATTTATTATTAAATTTAATTAAACATTGATGTTTTTTAAACACAATAAACGTAATTAAATTCAAGTTTTTCCTTTTATTTTAACCTTATCGCAAATAAATCGATTCCATCGAATCGAATAAGGGATGCCATGAAAAATATTACTGTAAATGAGGTCTACTTTCTGTCTTTCAAAGGAATGTATCGAATTTCAGGTCACCCTGTATATAGCGATATCTACATTTAATTTCAGTTACAGGCGCATTCACCTTATTATTTATGGGCTGAGCTCATTATTCCAACATGTATTTCTCTATTGCACGGTATATAAGTAACATTTCAATTGGTAGCATCATAGGCTTCTAATTTCCTCCTTGTTTACGTTTAGATTAAAACGGATGGAAATGTGAAATGTACGCGGGTGACTGCACGATTTCCGCCGCACGGCGAAAATCGACCGTCTAAATGGCCATTTGGCTGGATCGCTAGGAAATTTCGCACCAAAAATGATAAGGCGATTTGTCAAGTGACTCCGCACGGCGAAAATCCACCCATGTAAATCCCACAAAAGCATGATGATTACGTCAGGTAAAAGATAAACATAATTTGCTGGTCCGTAGCCATGAAACTGGGTTCATTTCCGATGGAAATTTTAGAAGAGGACAAATAGCTATTAGCTAGTGGTTAGTAGGTTGCCAAATGTAGTTACAGCTAGTCCGTATGTTCTAGGCAGGGAGATAGAATATCCTGATCATTGATAAAATTTTTAGTCTAACCAAAACACAACACTTTGCGACGCGACCGTCTGTTTACTTTTGCATATCAGCTTACGCGTGGCAATTTCAATATTGATACAAGCTGTAGCGACAAATTACTGTCGAATACGAAAACATTGGATACTGTGACACAACGACGCGGACGAGTATGTCAAGTTCCCGGTGAACAAAGTCACCTTACTGCTATAATTTTGCATGTGACGCAGGGTTCCTATAACTCTATTCCTATCGGCTTCACTAATACCACTTACCTTTTGAAGACCCTCCAAATCCCTACCTTGTATATAGGCCTTCGCCACTGATGTATATAACAGTTTAATGAAAATTGTTTAGTCTCTGGCATTTTTGGTTATTTTGACGGAACCCAGACGGAAGTTCTATTCTTTTTTTTTTTATATTATCGAATAGGGAAGACATCTATCGCGTAACTTTATCTATAGTTCATAGTTCATACACTTATACAAAATAATACTTCAACTATTCTAAAAAAGGATGAAATATCCTGTTTTCGGTATTCATTCAATGTTCAGTATGTTAATGCGTGTTAGTTAAATATGTCTTTAAACTTGATTAAAATGTTATATGACGTAAATATCTAAATCAAATGGGCCGGCCGTCCGGCTTAAGACCTCCACAGACGAGAGGCCGATTGTTTTAGTTAGAAATGTCGTCAGTTCAGCCTGAACGGATTCGAGCACATACACGGAGAAAATCGCATCCAACCGAACTGACGTCAGTTCGGCCCTTAGATTGATAACGCCTAGATAGTCTTCAAACAAACGCATCGTACAAAGTGAAGCAAGCAACAGATAGATGTAGGCGTAAGCATTACATACCGACACGCACACAAACAAAACTTTAAAGTTGTGGAGTGTGTACTCTTAAAATTGGAATTATTGTATTTGTTTTTCTTATTTATTTATTTAACAATTTATTGTACACAAGAAAAATTTAAAACATTACACTTTACATGGAAAAATGACACAAAGGTTCTGCTTATTTCTAAAAAGAAATTTCTTCCAGCAGCCCTACGGAGAGACAAGGGATAAAAGAAAGCAGATAGAACGTGCACAATTACAAATACATTTACATATTATGTCTATACTAAAACATAAATAAAATGTTATAATATGTAATAATATATACACTATCAAAATAATTAATATAAAATACAATACCTAAATACTATGAGTAATATAATAATATGCCTATAATATATAAATACTATATGTATATATAATAACAGTATTTACATGGATAGAGATTCGAGGTAGTGCTCTTTGAAACGTCTTTTAAAAATAGTAACGGTGGGACTGTCTCGTACGGTGTGGGGGAGCGAGTTCCACAATCTGACTACGTGAACGGTGAAGGAGTAGGAGTAGAAGTTGGAGCGATGGGATGGAAGGGTAAGATTAGTTCTAACATTGGACCTACAAGGGGTATCGAGGGGTCGAGAGAAGTTAAATCGTTCGAGAAGATAGGAAGGAGACAGGGGATTATATAAGATATTATATAATAAACAAAGGATATGGGAGTTGCGACGGAAACGAATAGGGAGCCACTTGAGTTTTAATCGAAAAGCTGATATGTGTTCGAACTTTCTTAAACCAAAAACAAAACGGATACAGAGATTCTGCAAGCATTCTAGTTTTGTAAACAGCTTTTCGGTAACATCTAAGTAGCAGGAGTCAGCATAGTCGAGGATAGGGAAGATGAGTGTTTGGACAAGGAACATTTTGGTGTGCAAAGGCAAAAAGTTTTGGAGCCTCTTCAACATGTGCAACGAATGGTGTATCTTTTTGCTCACTTCATTAACCTGAGGATTCCAACAAAGATTACTATCTAAAATTAATCCTAAATTTTTAGCCGATTCTGAGTAATCAATAATGGTACCATCATATATAATCTTAGGCACATTATATAGACGTTGGGTCATATATTTGACCATATATCATGATGTCATATATCATGATCATAGGCAGTAAATACTGCCTATGATCATGGCCTGTGATTTTTTCGGGTTAACCTAACAAAGGATATGGGAGATATGACTTATATATATGTATATATAAGATATGACCAAAAGATCTAGCCCAGACCGCTATGCGCTGCAGATCCGAGCTTATACCAGAAACTGCAGAATGAATGTCATCGATGTGTGAATGGCGATAAAGTTGCAAGTCGTCTGCGTAAAGTTGGAAATTGGAAGTGATTAGTGTGGAAATTATATTAATAAAAATAGAAAATAGAAGGGGAGAGAGTACGCCACCCTGAGGAACACCCGCTACAATATCACACCAATCCGAGGTAGCCTCATCATAGCGGACTCGCTGCGAGCGTCCCCGAAAATATGTGTCAAACCAGTCTATCACTGAGGGAGGTATGTTAAGGGAGCAAAGGACAGAAAGGATGATGTCAGTCTACAGAATTGAACGCGCTGCTAAAGTCAAGTAAGACCAAAACAGAAATGCATTTATTTTCCATGGCTAGACGGAGATCGTCAGTGACTTTAAGCAGAGCTGTGACAGTACTGTGACCGGGACGAAAGCCGGATTGGAATGGAGAAAACAGTTTGTTGGAGTATAAGAAGTGGGAAAGCTGTTTATGGACAACGTGTTCAAGGACTTTAGAGAGGTAGGGTAATATGGAAATTGAGACAAGGAAGAGGGATTAGGGGTTTTAGGAAATGGAATGATATTGGCACGTTTCCATGCCGAAGGGAAAGAACTCGTTGTCAAGGAATAGTTGAAAATGTGAGTGAGAATTGGCAAGAGTTCAGGAAGGGTAAGTGATATCATACGGGGGCTCAGGTTATCATTGCCTGCTGCAGTAGAAGTGATAGTCATGATGTGTTTATAAGCTTCATCTTCAGAGACAGGCCTGAATGAAAACGGAGTACAGGACGGGAGAGGAAGAGAGCGGAGATGGGATCTTAATATCGTGAGATGTAAAAATATAACTAATATTTCATTTTAAACCATCGAAACACAATTTGTGAACTTTATTTATATTAAACTGGTATTAAGGAATATACTATGAATATTTCTGGTAATATTTAACTTTTGATAATAGAAAATATTATTAACGATTGTTTTACTATAATAAAAGAACTAGTTAGTGCTTTAAACAAATCAGAAAATAAAAATAATAAGACGATGTTTGCTATCAACCGTCGTACGGCGTCGGGACGCCAGGCATTTTAAAACAAAATGGCGGCGAAAATCCAATTTTCTAATGAATATAGAACTCGTAAAGTCGCCTAAAAGTCGGTTAGATCTACTCCGCTATTGTTTTATTCAATATGGTAGCGCCATCTAGGAGCGTCGAACGCCACTATGAATGGCATCTCATAATATCGATAAAGCAGTATTCCACCCCCCCCCCCCTCTCCTCTCCGACGTAAACCTAATAAATACGAAGATACGCGAGGGAGGACATTGCAACGAGTTTGCGTCGAGAGTGCTTGTGCGAGAGCCGACACCTCATGTGTTAATTAGACTTTTCCGCTACTAATGCCCGCCCACGAAAGTGAGATATATTCCTATAGAACGCGATAAGAATTCTGGAAAGACTAAAGTGTTGTGAGCAGAAGAAAGAGACGAAAACTCCAGCTGCAGACGCCCTTCACAGAAGCTGGTTCGGTAAGCGCCTTTCCTTTATACCTCTCCATTTCCATCTAATTATTACTGCATATTAACCTGGCGACATCAGATACCTCCTGAAATACAGTCCACAAAAATATCGAAGAGAAATTATTCGCTATCGCCAGACACAAGGTGGCCCGCGCGGCCATTGTTTGGTTCTTCGAGCCGGATCACATTTGGTCCGGAGCTTAATCCATTTCCATCACGGATTTATATCTAGATTTTATTTAATTTCCCGCATATGTAGGTTCTAAAAGTGCCCAACTAGGCAGTGATAATACATATTTACGCTTTTCTAAACCCTGGGAACCGCACCGCCGTGGGTAATACACGATATAACGTGGCTACCTACAGAGATTCGTTATTGGAATTATTATTCGAACTATCATAGTTCTATAATAAATCTCATATTTCAAACGTTGCCTATAGGACTAAATAATTAAACAGCATATATTCTTAGGTATTCTATTTGTAAATTAGTAAATAGATACTTGGGTGTAACATAAGTATCGCATAACCTACGTATATTATAAATACTTAGGTATAAAATTCGCATAGTATTTTGAATATTATAATAAATCTAATTCAAAATGGCGTAGGATCCAGAGTTAGCCATTCTAGTCACTAAACGTAATATTTTGTTCGAACGTGTTCAAAACTGCCGAGTCATCCGAAGCAGATAAGGAATTATTTCTCAGTCAATGTATGACAATAGGTGATATTCGAATAGATTTTCATAACTTGTTAGATGCCTACAACGCGAAGTTGCTATCAATTAATCTGAAAACTCCGCCTAGTTTTCAAGCGTATACTTCATTCGAGGACCTATATTGCGTTATTAAACGCATTCAATCTCGTCTTGAAACTGTTGAACCCGAGGTTAAAACTGAGGTTGTTACAACTGTTCGAACGCCGATGTTGCCTGCGATTGAGATAATGTATTTTGATGGTGACATACAAAATTGGCCACTATTCTATGCCGTACTACTACTATATTCGTTGACCGATGCCGACAAGTTATATTATTTAATAGGTAAGTTGGCGCCAAGGGCTCAATCGGTATTCGCTGGCGTCACCCCCTGCGCTGAGAATTATCAGTTAATATTTCAGTCGCTGGTGGACAGGTATCAAGATACTCGTATCCTCGCGTCCACATATTATGACCAAGCCTTAAATTTAAAATTGAATGGTTCCGCATCTATTTCGATTTTTCAGTCATTTATAAATAATTTCGTAACGGCAGTTAATTCGCTTAAAAACTTAAATTTAGAAAATCTTTCCGATTTTATTTGATTATAACTCACATTGAAAAAATTCGATACAGAAACTATTCGCGCCTTTGAAATGACGGTACGTAATAATAAAATTCCTACACTGGACAGTTTTATCTCATTCATAAAAGATCAGTGTAGAATATTTAGCAATACGCAGCCTAGTTCATCTAGCTCGTCCAGTAATATTAATAAACAAAAGTTGATTAAACACTGAAATAATAACACCGCGCCTAATCCGCAGTCTTATGTAGCATGTTCGGATTCTAGTAATAATAATTATAACCCGCTCAGATGTCAGTGCAATAATAACATTGTGCATGAACATCTTTACAAATGTCCCGCTTTCAATGATTTGTCCCCGTTGGCTCGTTTTAATTATATTAAAGGAAATAAAGCTTGCGTTAATTGCTTAAGCATAAAACATAAATCGAACTCTTGTCTTAGTAAGTCTAAATGCCGCGTTTGTGACAGACGACATCACACGCTAATGCACTTCGATAAGATCCGGCAGTCAGCTGTCACGCGTGACCTTGAACTTGATAATAACAGTTCTCGCCGTCCGATGCCGACGCTACAAGCCGATCGAATACCTACGCGTACAGGTGTTCGAGTCGAACAAAATAGCGAAGTGTCGCTGTGCTCAACGTCGCTCGCACGTAAACAAGCGATAAGAGATTGTAAGCAGAACCCGCACCCCGCGCGCGCTCGTTTTACAGTGCGCGACTCAGCCAAACAAACAATTTTATTAGCTACCGCCCAGGTTATTGTTTACGATGTAAATAACAAACCCATAGTCGTGCGATGTTTACTAGACAGCGCTTCACAAAGTAGTTTCATTACGTCGGAATGTTATAATCGTCTAGGGCTTTTGAATAAACTTAAAAACACTAATTTGATAGTTAAAGGAATTGGGGGTTCGGAAAAATCATGTAAGGGTTCCGTGGATAGTGTCTTATACTCGCGCCTAAATAAAAATATTAGTTTTAATATTTCTCCGCTTATCGTGGAACGTATTACCGATAAGTTACCGAACGCTAACGTAGACGTGTCTTCGTTAACGCACCTGTATGCTCTCCCGCTAGCAGATACTGACTTTTCGCACCCGGGTGATGTGGATATTCTGATTGGGGCATCAGTATTCCCGCATTTGCTATTGCCTAATATAGTACGTACGTATAGTTATCAATATGATTTACTCCCCGCTTTTGAGACGGTGTTTGGATTTGTGATTATGGGTTCCGTACCTATATGGCATACGTCTCGTTATACTACATCTTGTTGCTCTGTGCTTCAAGAAAATAATATTAATTCTCTCGCTCCCGCTACCGCTACCGCATCCGCTACCGCTACTGGGCGCGCTCCCACTACCGCTACCACGCGCGTTCCCGTTACCTCTACCGCACCCGTTGCCGCTACCGGGCTCGCTACCGCTACCGCTACCGCGCGCGCTCCCGCTATCGCTACCGCGCCCACTACCGCTACCGTTCTTGCTGCCGCTACCGCTACCACTCACGCTGCTGCTACCGCGCGCGTGCCCGCTACCGCTACCACGCGCGCTCCCGCTCTCGCTACCGCACCCGCTGCCGCTACCGCGCGCGCTCCCGCTCTTGCTACCGCTATCGCTACCGCTCCCGCTACCGCTACCACGCGCGCTCCCGCTATCGCTACCGCACCCGCTGCCGCTACCACGCGCACTACCGCTTCCGCTACCGCTACCGCACCCGCTGCCGCTACCGCGCACGCTCCCGCTCTCGCTACTGCATCCGCTACCGCTACCGCGCGCGCTCCCGCTACCGCTACCGCACCCGCTCTCGCTACCGCTACCGCGCGCGCTCCGCGCTTGCTACCGCTGACGCTCTCGTTTCCGTTACCGCTCCTCCTTCCGCTCTATTCATGGATGACATAGTTTGTAGCGTCATTAACGTTCCGCTCGCAGTTTCGCTTTGTGAAGAGCTTATTCAGCTTTTCAAGCGAGGCCAATTTGACCTTGTCAAATGGACAAGTAACTCTCAAGACGTTCTAGCACGAATACCTGAGTCGCACAAGGCTTCTACAGACATTGAGCTTGAGAAGTCTTTACCGCATAAGGTTCTTGGCTTACGCTGGGACAGAGCCTGTGATAGTTTTCGGTTTGACGTCGCGACACCTGATGGTAAGTGCACTAAACGCACTATGTTGTCCACTATGGGACACAATAGATTTCGTAGCTCCCCCCATTTTGTACGCCAAGCTCTTAATAAAGGAGCTTTGGCTATCTAAGTGCGAGTGGGATGACGCACCACCCGATCACATAGTCGCAGCTTGGAAGCAATTTCGCGTTGAGCTTCCCCTACTCAACCAAATTAATATACCGCGTCATCTAGGATTGGTTCATGGTTGCACTGTCAACTTAATAGGTTTCGCTGATGCTAGTGAACGCGCTTACGGAGGAGTCGTGTATGTACGGGTCGGTACTGGTTCTAACTACGCTGTTCAGCTGGTTTGTGCTAAGTCTATAGTCTCACCGGTCCTTCTGTTATCTCAACTACTTCGCAGAGTTCAAGACACATTTTCGTCTCACTATCCCATTAAGGGAATATACTCGTTTACGGACTCCAAGGTGGCCCTCTCTTGTATTCGTTTCTCTCCGCGCCGCTGGCATACCTTTGTCGCAAACCGCGTTACTAAGATAATTGAAAATTTGAAAAATAATAAGTCTTGTTTTTCCGCGCTTTTTAAACTTAAGCCGTTCCTTGATCAGCACGGCATAATACGCGTTGGTGGTCGTCTGTCGAATTCGGACGAACCGTACAACTATAAACATCCTTATCTTCTACCGCGTCATGATCATGTAGTGGATCTTATTGTTGATTTTTATCACAAGAGGCATCTCCATGCTGGTCCAGAGTTGCTTATGTCCTTGCTCCGGCATAAATATTGGATCTTTGCTGCGCGGCGAATAATAACAGGATACATAAATGTAACACTTGTTTTAAATTTCGCCCACTGCCAACGCAGTGAGGTTTAGCTAAGGCTGGATCTCCTTTAGTTTAGGCATCTAGGTAATAAGATTAGTTGTTATTACTTCGCTTTAGTTAATTAATAATACCGCTGTCTTAGTCTATGGATAGGTTATGCGATAATGGATACACCTGACATAGCTAAATTATTATTATTTTTATATTCTTTTAAAGGCAACAGTTTAAGGCCGGGGAGAAATGGTAGCGCCATCTAGGAGCGTCGAACGCCACTATGAATGGCATCTCATAATATCGATAAAGCAGTATTCCCCCCCCCCCCCCCTCTCCTCTCCGACGTAAACCGAATAAATACGAAGATACGCGAGGGAGGACATTGCAACGAGTGCGCGTCGAGTGTGCGTGTGCGAGGGCCGACACCTCATGTGTTAATTAGACTTTTCCGCTACTGATTCCCGCCCACGAAAGTGAGATATATTCCTATAGAACGCGATAAGAATTCTGGAAAGACTAAAGTGTTGTGAGAAGAAGAAAGAGACGAAAACTCCAGCTGCAGACGCCCTTCACAGAAGCTGTTTCGGTAAGCGCGTTTCCTTTATACCTCTCCATTTCCATCTAATTATTACTGCATATTAACCTGGCGACGCCAGATACCTCCTGAAATACAGTCCACAAAAATATCGAAGAGAAATTATTCGCTATCGCCAGACACAAGGTGGCCCGCGCGGCCACAATACATACTACCCACTTTCTTATTTTCGTATAAAAACATAAAAACTGTATGATAGATATAACTATAAATAAATAAAATATATACGTTTTATTTAAAATCTATATCTAACGTACTAATATTTTAATGTAAAAATAGTCAAGTAAGTTGATTTTTATGCCTAACAAAAACTTTTAAAAAAATTGACGAAAGACGACTAATATTTTTATGTAAAATAGTCAATTAAGTCTTAATTTTTAAGTCTTACAAAAACATTAAAAAATTAACGAAAGACGACTCCAAACATTTTTTGTTCGTAAGTTTTCACAAAACTGGGAAATTTTGTCAATGTTTCAAACAATTTTTAATAACTCTAGAAAAACTTAAGAATTATGTATTTATTTATTTTGGTTCTATATTTTGTGTAGTTTTTGACAAAACAGCCCATATGTAAATACATCAAACTGTTAAACTTTTATCAGCCTTTTATGTCAGAGTGGTATTTTTACCGTTTTTTTGTATTCTATGTTTTTTAATGATCGGGCCACTTAATATGCATGGTTTTTTAAAAAAGAAACTTTATTAGGTAAGGTTTAATAGGAGATCACAAAAAATACATTTTATGTGGATAATCAGGTCCAAAAAGGCTTTTGAACTCACATCTCTTGCAATGATTATTTTTGAAACAATGCATTCTCTTTAAATATTTTTTTTTTGGAATTTCCTTAAGCAGACGATATTTTGTCTAGTTTATAATAACAAAATAACTTGTTTTTAATATAATTAGTCTATTTATAATGTGTCTAGCGTCTTAAATTGTTTTTAAATGCTTTTGCGACAACAAAGGTGTGATTTTACAAACTTGTGCGATTAGACGTTCGAAATAGTTCCACTTGTTATTTTTTTAGTTTATATTAAATACTTATTAAAGCAAATTTTACGTAGATTCCGAATATACTAATATAAGCTAAGTGCACTCATACGAATTTTTGTCGAAATCTGCATTTTAGCGCTGACCGGCAACTTAGGTCATACGTCAGATTTGAAGGGGGGCGCCAGACGACCTATGACATAAACACTAGGGGGCGCCCGAGAGGTTAAGGATTATCTTAATACTGGCAATACTTTAAATTGATAGTTAAAAAAATCAGAAAATATTATAAAACTTTGTCTTAGTTGCAACTATTAGTTAGCCATGAAAATATTGAAACAATTTTTTTTTTACTAGTAACACTTTCACAATTCACAATAGGGCAGCAAGATGGCGACATAATATGAAATTATTTTAAAATGTTTTAAATATTTGAATAAGTCAAATTGTTCGTACATAACATTTCATACTTACCTATGAAATTTTATGTCCAAAGCTTTTTTAATTCTTTTCCGATGCATTGTGACACCCAATAACGACACAAACCGCTATAATGTTTTTAATAGTAGGAGATGTATGCAGTATGCACTATGCACTAGCGCTTGACCTTGACAACTGACGGGTCGTTTGGACGAACTGAGCCGATATGGCTCAGTATGATTTACTTAACTTTTCATGCGCGTACCCGGTTTCTAGGCGTTTTAAATGTAAAGTTCGGCCTGAACGGATTCGAGCACACGGAAAATTGCCGCGAGCTTCGGTCGTGTTTTAGGGTTCCGTAATACTTATGGAACCCTTACCTCCGTCTGTCTGTCTGTCCGCCGCTCTCCTAGCTTCTGTAATAACTTTATGACGATAACTTTTGTAGTAATTCAGAGAAAACCTATTGCGAGTTGATAGTTACGGAACCCTCCATAGTCAATCAACATGTCGTGACATGCTCTGGGTCAGTTTAGGCTATTATTTTATTTATTAATAATTGTATTTTGCTCCAATTGTAATCATGTTATCGACGAAACTGAATTATTGTGTCATACATTTTTCCAGTAATATGTTATAGAAATCACTTCTCTTTGTTTTATAGTAATAGTATTTAGATTTCATCAACCATAGTGGCTCTAAAGTTTTAAATACTTCAATGAACTTTAATAAATTTCTTTAGACCACGTGCCATTTTTAGCGTTCCGTACCCAAAGGGTAAAAACGGGACCCTATTACTGAGACTTTGCTGTTCGTCCGTCTGTCGCCAGGCTGTATCTTAATCTTCTTATACCGTGATAGCTCGACAGTTAAAATTTTCACAAATGTATGATGTAGGTATTTCTATTGCCGTTATAACAACAACTTAGTTGTTTTACAAAGTTTTACTACTAAATTTTGTATTTTATTCCCTCCTTAGTAGGAATTTAGTTGTTAGTAGTGGTTTTGTAGAAAATAGCTAGACAGTAATCATAATATGCAAAATGGCCTGATTCTATGTACTATCATGACAGCTTATCATAGTAGCACGCATCCGTAAGTCGCTTAAAACTACCGATTTAATTTCTATATACGTAATATTTCCTAATATATTTTTTTAATTAAACGGTTAAATATTAAAACTGAAAATGTATGTATGTTTGTAAACACAAAATCCCTAAAAAAACTATCAGGGATTCCTAAGTTTCGTAGCTTTTTATAACGGTTTTATTAGTTTCACCTGTATGTTTGCTTGCTTGTTTGTTTGTTTGTAACCGACTCCTTTGGGCTCGATTTTATCCTACTTTGAACGATCAGATTTAATTCAAACTGTGCACACCTGTCGAAGACCGATGACAATACAATAATTCGATTAAAATATCCGATTATCGTGATTAAATTCGCCAGGATTCATCAATTTCTTTCCGCATCCTTTGCATGAGAGTAAGAGAGATAGAACTAGTGCGCGAACTACGCATGCGTGCAGTTCCAGGCTTACTCTTTGGCAAATCGTACTAAAAAGAAAAAAAATAGTTTAAAAAAACTAAAAAAACACGCTTTTATAGAAAATCTAACTAAAAAAAAAAATTTAATAAATTTGGATTAAGAAATAAATGTTTATTATTGTAGAAAAGCGTGCGTTTTATAGTTATCGGTATTATTTTAGTAGTTTTTAGTAGAAAACGACGCGAGTTTAGTAGTTTCGCAATAACAGAGTTGGCAACACTGGAACGAATCGCTTCAGTCCATACGGCCGACTGATGCGATCTCGAAATTGCACACAGACGATACGATTTTGCATCCGTTCAGGCCGAACTGAAGGAAAACCGGACCGTGTATAGGACCCCTTAGGAGTTAGGATGCAACTGTCTCTTTTCTTCCCGTGAAGTCGATCGTGTGTATAAGTGAATACGAGATACCTATTATGGATATTGGACCATACATCAGTAAATATTATTGGACCTAATAGTGTAAGAATTAAAGTCTACGATTGTAATACAATTGATACCTAAGTATTGCTTACGCGAAATAAAACTGCATTAGTGAGCAGCAATGTTGATTTTCAGTAACGCCAAATATTGTAGTGGGGCTATTTTGCAGTGGCGAGAAGTTCTTAAATTCTATTACTCCGTTTCTATCGGCTTCACTTACCACTTTTTGAATACCCTAATCCAAATCCCTATTCCCTACCTATTAGCTAGGGCTTCCCTATGATGGAGGACCAGCGGGTGCGAGCAGAGGCTGTCACAGTTACCTGCGATGATGTCCGCCAGCCTCTTCCTGAAGGAGGAGCACGAGTGCAGCCGCCGCGTCAGACCGCGCCGCCACGCGCTCGGCTTGTCCAGGTGTGGCGAGTAGAGGTTGTTTGTGTCTGAAATTTAAGAGTGTGCAGCTGTTGTTAGGACTTTGGAAATACTACAAACTTACTGAGAAGGAATTCGATAAATAGATATTTATCGAATTCCTTCTCAGTAGCGCTCACATACGTCACGACAGTCTTAAGACATAAATTGCTATGAGACAAGTTTGGCTTAATGTCACGGTTTCTTGACGGTATAGGCAGTTTTGTCTATAAAACTTTTTCATTTTTTTTCGTGAAAGAGTTATAAACATCCATCCATTCATCAATCCATCCTCACAAACTATGACATTTATATATGACAATTATAGTAGTAGGGTTTACGTATTTGAGATGTTCGTCACGAAGTAAAATATGGGGAAAAGTGGTCACGATATTATCATTTATTATTCATCACCTACTGTTAATATACGTATATTTATATATTCATCACCTACTGTTAATATACGTACTGTTACATCCCTATGCTGTTCCTAGAATTGCTGACGGGAGTGCTGATACATCATCACTACTCTGTCATCTTAGTTAGTAGGTTTGAGCTGCGAGTCAGTTCAGAGTTAGACACG
Source organism: Phengaris alcon alcon (assembly GCA_037179445.1). NCBI lineage: Eukaryota > Metazoa > Arthropoda > Insecta > Lepidoptera > Lycaenidae > Phengaris > Phengaris alcon. The sequence goes on along the minus strand of JAYRCH010000154.1, from coordinate 605,436 downwards.
GGCCACCACGGACGCATATATAATCTCCTAATGTATGGTGTAATCCAGTAAAATAAATTTGTGTTGTGAATCTTTTCCAGTTCAATAAATTTTCTTTTGTAAAAAGTCTTTTAAAAAGTCCGTTCTAACATTGGTGGCAGCGGTGGGATATGTAAATCCCTAAAATACCCAATACGCTATCCGAAGACCTTTTTGTGTAAAAAAGTGAAAAGTGACATAATTAAAATTTTCGTGAAAAAAAAATATATTAAAAAAAAGTGCATCGATATACTACTCTTTGTATTGTGGTCTCGTGATCTGAATTCACTAAAAGTCATATTCTGTAAATTCTTTCAAACTAAAAGTATAAAAATATTATACTCGTAATAAATACAAATCAATCTCAAGTGTGTTCCTGTCATTTTACATCATTATCCCTTGTCTCCACAGTGACATAAGTAGTACCCAGCTGCGGGCCGAGTCAGCCCGAAAGCGGTATCCAGCACCGGCCAGGCGAGGTGAAGAGTCCTGACATCCGTGACGAAAAACTATAATCCAAAAAGTGCAAAGTGCTAAAATTCAAAATAATATTAATCCGTGTGATCCCGATCGAGATATCCCATCCAGCGAGCATGCAACGAGTCGCCGTGCTTATCTCCATTATCTCTGTAAGTCATAAGCTATTGTTTATATTAGGTCTATTAGGTTACTAAGATATTTTAGGGTTCAGTGGAATAATCCGAATCAAGAATTAAATTTTAGAACTTTAATATTTAAATTTTAAATATGCCGAAAAGCGACAAAATTTCAGAAGTCCTAACTATAAATATTCCAATGTTGAATTCCGATGCCGGTTCGTCCGGCGAAATAAATCCTCCAGCTAGTTCTCCTAAGGGGACGACCCGGAAGGGAACTACTCCAGGTCCAGAGAGGGTCGAGTAAGATCTCAATACTCTATTTAAATTCATTAAGCCATTTGATGGCTCAAGAGAAAGCGTATATTCGTTCATGATAAATTGCAATAATGCATACGATTTAGCAACAGAAATACAGAAACATATTTTATTCTGCTATATATATAGTCAGCTACAGGGCAAAGCTGAAATAGCTTGCTCTATTAAAGAATTTAAGAATTGGGTATAACTTAAAGAATTCCTACTGAACCAATTCTGTGAGCGCAAACATTATGCGCATATACTAATGGACCTACAGGAGTGCAAGCAGAGTTCAAATGAAAATGTAATCCAATACTCATTGCGCGTCGAAACTTATCTTTCTCAACTTCTAACGGAAATAACGTTATCTAATTGTACACTTCGTGAACTCCCCGGCCGTTCAGCGGCCATGGAAGATTTAGCATTACATCAATTCCTTATGGGTTTACATCCCCGTATTTAAAATATAGTGCGCTGTAGGGACCCACGGAACTTAAATCAAGCTATCAATATCGCTATTTCTGAAGAACGCATACAGCAAAGCCTGTATAAGCGACCTGAATTAGCAAATAATTATAATACTTATTGGAATGGTCAAAAATCATCATCATCACAATCCTTCCGACCATCAGAATCATCTCGTAGAATTCCAAATAAAAATGAGTCGAAATTAACGAATAAATAAAAACGAATTTTAAGCCACAAGCAAGACCTTATTAATAATAATAATAATAATAATAACAATAATATTTATTTCATCAAGATAGCACATACATAATAATAAACAGAGGTTGACTATTAAGTGCTAGGAGCACCTGTGTCAGGAAAGGCCACTCTTCCTTAGCACACTCTTATATTTTACTGATGAAATAGTTACAGCAATTTAGATTAAAACTAAAACTATAGAAAAAACAGCAGAGGATGTGTGTGTGTGCTGTGTGTGTGTGTGTGTACCTGTGTGTCGTGTGTGTGTGTGTGTGTGTAGTGTGCCTTAGGATAAAACAAAATCGTGAATAGTAGATAAAGTGCTAGTTGTAAAATAACATTTTAAAAATAGTGTGAATAGTAAAAATAGTGTAAATATTAAATATGGTGTAATTTATAGTAAAATAATGTAATAGTAAGCTTTAAAAATTAAAACTTAAAACTTATACTAGAAAATATTCAGTTTCTTCATAATTTAGGGTCTTAAGCCAGGCTGTAACTTTGATTTTGCAGTCGCGTTTATTTAAAGAGTAGATTTTTAGTATTTTATTACATTTATTGTATAAATACGAGGAAAGGTAATGGAACTGACATTGGGCGAATTTTGTACGTAACTGTGCAACATTTGCTACTTTGTAGTCCCTTTTTTTCCAAAATTTTTGGGTCATATTCTAATTTTATATGTTTTTTTATGATGACATGCAGTATGAATAGTCTTCTAATAGACAGAGTGTTGGTAATATTGTGTAAGGTCTGTGTGGAAAATCTTCTCTTTTTAAAATAAGCGACTTTAAGTAGTGCCCTTTGTGCTCTCTCAACATCAATAAACCTTGTTTTGTCAGCGCCACCCCAAACTGTAATGCCGTAAATCGCTATCGATTGAGCCAGAGCAATATAGATTCGGTCTATTATTTTTCTTGTGGTAACGTGACGAAGAAGCTTAAAGATCCAACTAAGCTTACGTAACCTGGAGGCAACAAGATCTATTTGAGAATGCCACGAGAGTCTTTGGTCCAGCATAATACCTAAGTACTTCACAGCGTTTACTTTAGTTAGTGCAGAGCAGTTGCAATTTAAGGCGCCTAGTATGTTACTACATCGATGTACTCTGATGTTAAGGTCAACTTCAGGCTGAGTCTTATTAGTAAGTGCGAAGGTCACGTAATTTGTTTTTTGGGTGTTTAGCGTGAGTAAATTTTTTCTTAGCCACTTCGCTATTATATGTAACCCATACTCAGTGTCAGTCTTAACCGCCTCCCAAGTTGTGTTTGTGAATATAACTGCAGTGTCATCAGAATATGAAAAAATATGAGCATTAGGTATTTTTAGATTGCAGAGATCGTTCAGGTAGACCAGAAACAGGGTAGGGCCGAGTACACTTCTCTGAGGAACTCCATAATCTATTTTTTCACTGTTACTCACCTGTTCGCCGACCCTGACCCTCTGAGTCCTGTTACTCAGGTAGTCTATAAGCAGTTTTAGTGAAACATCTCTAATTCCAATATATTCCAACTTTTTTACAAGGATGGGGATTGACACTGTGTCAAATGCCTTTTTTAGGTCGAGAAAAACAGCTAGGCATTTATTTTTAGCATCTAGTTCATTAACAATTACAGACGTCAGTGCCTCAACGGCGTCTGCAGTTGATTTGCCAGATTGAAAACCATATTGATTATTTGCTATGATGTTATATTTGCATAGGTAATTTACGATACGTATATTTATTATTTTTTCAACAATTTTTGAAATTGCAGTTAATACTGAGATTGGTCCGTAATTGCTAATGTCAAGCTCATCCCCACCCTTGAATACTGGCATAATAATGGATTCTTTTAACACAGTAGGAAAAACACCTTTCTCGAAACATAAATTTATAACATGACAAATGACTGGCACAACATGGTGTCTAGCTAACTTGAGGTAACTAGTTGAGATGCCGTCTCTTCCAGGTGCGCTATTAGACTTTAGGTTTATGAGGACATTGTAAACCTCTCTCTCATCAGTGTCAAAAAGAGCGAAGGAGGAGGTTTGTGGCGAAACCGCAGGAGTAACATCGGGTTGATCAGAGTGCAACAGCGGTATAGTATTTGCAAGCTCTCTACCTATGTTACTGAAGTACCTATTAATGTAATTAACGGAATCCATTTTTGAGGACTTAATAATATGTAGCAATTTAGAGTTCTCAGATTTATCTTTTTTTATGTTTGTTACTGTGGCAATACTTTTCCAAAGCTTCCTCGAGTCACCACCAGAATCCCGCAATAGTTTTCTGTCGTAATCTCGTTTCAACTTCTTTATTAGATTGTTGCAAAAATTGCGGTAACGTCTGTAGGTGAGTCGAAGAATATCGTCTGTTGAGTTTATACGAAGTCTTGATTGCAATTTGTTCCTATGCCTAATGCACCTAAGAATTCCTGGTGTAATCCATGTTTTTAAAGTACGCTTATTTTTTGGTATGATTATATTTTTAGTGTTTTCTTCAATTGATTGTGTAATTTTGTCTATAAGTCCCTGAGCCACCAACTCTGGATCACTGCATAGTAATAGTTCATGTAAATTTTAATTTTACCTAAACTAAAAAACTAGGTAACTTGTTTAGTTTTGATACAATTTTTTACTATAGCAGTATTGTTTAAATGTAATAATATCATGATATGATCAGTTACTGACGTATTTAGGACAGCGACCTTTGCAGAAACTTTACTTCTATCCAATTTTAACATGACATGGTCTAAGCAGTTATTTTCTCTGGTTGGGAGATTGTGTCCAGGCATTATATTATGACCAGCAAGCATATCTAAGTAGGCATATCTATTTTTACGTTCTATACATTGCTCAGACTCTTTAGGAATTAATTAAAAAGTATAGGTCATTTCATTTTGCAATTACGATTTAATCCAAATACAAATGTTTCACATACATTCCATATTTTCGATAATATTGATCTTTCATACATATAATTGTAAAATTAACTATAAATCACATCATTAGAAATAAATCAATCATTAGAAATAAATAATTATTTACAAATTAAATACATGATATCTGTAGTCAATATTCAGATATATTCCATTTACCAGGTGACCAATTAACCAGTACAAATATAGTTCAACATGAAATCCGCACGTCCTCAGATCAACCAATTAATGTAAAATCATATCGTTTCCCTGAAATACATAAACAAGAAATCCAAACACAAATAAACAAATTGTTAAATGAAAATATTATAAAACCATCTAAATCACCCTGGTCCAATCACATCTATTTGGGTCGTACCAAAAAAAACTTGATGCATCTGGAAATAGAAAATGGAGAATAGTAATTGATTACCGAAAGCTCAATGATGTTACTATAGGAGAAACCTATCCAATTCCACAAATAAATGAAATATTAGACCAATTAGGACAAAGTAAATGTTTTTCAACCCTTGACCTTGCATCAGGATTCCACCAGATTAAAATGAGCCCTGATGATGCGCAAAAAACAGCTTTCAGTTTTCCGCAAGGGCACTTCGAATTTAATCGAATGCCTTTCGGCCTAAAAAACGCACCTGCAACCTTTCAAAGAACAATGAATACGGTCTTATCAGGTTTGCAGGGATTACACTGTTTCGTTTACCTAGATGACATTGTAATTTATTCACACTCTTTAGAAAGTCACATGGATAAACTATCTATTGTTTTTGACAGACTTAGAAATTTCCAACTAAACCCGACGAACCCGACAAATGCGAATTCCTTCGTAAAGAAGTAGGTCACCTAGGTCATATTATTAGCGATGATGGCGTAAAACCTAAAAAACGTAAAATAATTACGAA